>SJYQ01003718.1:109595-247443 GCA_006410935.1 Redunca redunca | reverse complement strand
GGTGGGGTGGGCACTGGGGGTGGGTGGGTGAGGGTTCAAGTGTGCCTCTGATGATAAAACGCAGTTCATTGTAGTGATTCAAGAAAGGGAAAATCAGAATAGAAGGTAACTTCCAGGGGTGATGGACTAGACTGGAGCTGCGAAGCTGTAACAGCCTCAAGAGGTGAGTTACATCTTCCTTCCTGACAAAGACCCAGGAGACATAAGGCAGATAAACTCACTTTAGGTTCTGTCTACCAACAAGTTAGAAAACCAACTTGCCAGTAAGGGAAGCAAGCTCGAGTGTTAACATGCATAGACTGGGGAAAGTAAGCCTGAGTTTAGGGTTCAGCTCTGCCTCTTCCTGGTGCTGCGTGACCTTTTTTTTTGGCCATATGAGGCGGCTTACAGGATCTCAGCTCTCCAAACTCGTGGCCCCTGCAGTGGCAGCCAGAATCTTGACCACTGGACCCCCAGGGAAGTTCCATGCAAGTTACCTGGACTGTCACTTCCCGGTTTTTTGGCCTGCAGACTCAGGATGAGGCTTTTGGGAAGAGGAAATGACACCAGCCTTGTGAAGGGCTTAGCACTGGGATTCAAACTTGGCATCTGCCATCCATGGTCAGGCTGGGTTACTGCCTCCTTGCCTTTGTCACGGGGGACAGACAGCATAGGGGTGGGGGGGCGGAGAGCCAGGGCTTTGGAGCCTGAGAGACCCAAGTTCAAATTTTGCCTCTGCCACGCATAGAGCAGCGTGGTAAACCAGCATGGGTTGGGGAAAACCAGCCTCCGTGAGCTTCGCTTCCTCGTCTCTAAAATAGAATCCTTTGTAAGGACTGGATGGCCAGGGCTATGAAGTGTCCAGGGGAGTTGGTACCGTCACTCACTATGTGGGAGCAATTGTTAGTATCACTGCAAGTCATTCTTTTTAACAATTATGAAGCACCTGCCTGATAAGATGAGGTTTATTTTTCACTAGGTGGCTTATTCCCTGGATGAGTGACTTTGAATCATTTCCGAAGGGGCCATTAACGCTAACACTCCGGGTACTTCTGCTGTTCCTGAATCCATTCGTCTCTTCAATAGACAAAACTGCCCTGGAGGAAGGGGAGTTTCAGCAGAGAGGACCTCCTCATTCTCCAGGCCTCATTAGCCATTTTCATGACACGGAAGGGTTAAGAAATAAGTTTGCATTTCATCCGATTAAATGCCACCTTCCTCACAGTCCTCCCCTCTCATCTGGCTTCCCGTTCCTCTCAACCACAACAAAATCCACACACGATGCAAACAAGCAGTGTCGTGAAAAATCCCCTGAACTGTCAAAAAAGAATTAGTTCGTTTTCATTTATAAAACATACATTCAAGTATATAACAGAAACCCCTCTGGGAAAAAGGAGAATGTGATAGCTGTATAAAAATAGGGCATCGAGATTCCAAAAAGATGTTGTGGCAGTCAAGTGGGAAATAGGTTAGCTGACAAAAGGAGAAGCCGACTACTGTTTTCTCCAACAGGCTGAAACGTGGAGCTTCTCATAGGAACGTGAAGAGGGATCCCTGTGCACACACGCCCTTTACTTGTCCCCCGCGCTGCGCGTGGCGGCAGGGGAGCCGCTGTACCCAGCGCTCTGTCTCACTGGAGGGCCTCCTGCCCAGGAAGCAGCTGCTCTTTCCTATCCTGGGCAGAGCAGCTGGTCCAGGGGGAGGTACCAGGTCCAAAGGCAGCCCTATGCCAGTCTGACAGAAGGCTCTCCCCACTCTGGCTAGGCCACGTACACTGCCTCCTTCCAGAACATGGACTGGAGAACATGGAGAAGACTGGGAACCAGGAACAGTTCTCTGGTGAGAAGGTGGCTATGCCGGAAGAAGCGGGGAATGAATGAAGGGTGGGGGAAAGGAGGGGAGATGGACCGACAGACGGACACACTGGAACGTGGAGCTGCCTTAGATGGGCAGTGACTTGCCTTCCAGTCTCCCCTCCTTCTATCCGACAATTACTTGTTAATCTGATACAAGTGCAGGCTAGGCATTGGGTTAGCAGATGAAACACTTCAGAAAGCTGAGAGTCTAGTGGAGGAGACAGGCAACAAATCTGTATGTAAATAAAAATGTATAATTTGCAAGGAGTTTTAAGGGAAATAAACAAAAAGGGGACAGCTCAAAGAGAGATTTAGGCAATACCAGTCTGTGCCCCAGTCTGTGACATTTCGATCAGATGATTCAATTATGCATTTGTTCATCCAACTCCCTCGAATATCTCCTGGGCATCCACTGCTGTGCCAAGCACTGGTCCTAGGACTAGACACAGAGCAGCGAGCGAGACGCCTCAGGAGGGCGCATTCTTGGGGACGGGGATGGGCAGACGGTAAAGAAACGAAAACACGAGGTCTGCGTGGCGCTGGGAAGACAATAAAGCTGGGTGAGGGGTTAGGTTCACCCCGGGTGGACACCTACTGCCTAAGGCTGGGCTGGGCTGGGCTGTGCAGAGTCTTGCAGAGGGCCCGCCGTGGGAGGCGCCTGAGCAGAGGCCGTGGGTGGGGAGGGCCTGGGTGGGGGCGTCGGGGTGGGCAGCAGAGTGCCAGGCACCAGGCCAGGGCGGGCCAGCGTCTGCTGGTGGCAGCGGCCCTGTCAAGGAATGTAGCTGTACTCAGGGTGAAGGGGAGTCAGTGCCGAGAAATGACACGGCCGACACGCGTGCTTTAAAAAACATGTCCCGGGCTGCTTGGTGGTGAGATCAAGAGAAGAAATGGGGGCCACAGAGAGGACAGTGACAGCTCTGAGTGGGGCCAAGGCGGCAGGAGATGCCGATTGATTCCAGAGAGAATGAAGAGGAACTGAAGACAGGATCTGCTGATAGACGGGCTGGCGGGTGAGAGAAAGGGGGACACTAAGGAAGCTTGTAGGTGTCGGCTTGAGCACCAGGTAGACAGTTTTGCTATTTAATGAGATAAGAGGGGGAAGCAGAGCAGTAAGACAGGGAGAGGGGAAAACTACTTCACTTTTATGAAGTTTATTTCTGAAATGTCTCAGCAGAGAGGTATTAAACAGGCAGTTTGGAAACTGGGACTCACGGCTGAGGTCGGGGCTAGCTAGCTCAGGTTTATGAATGATCGTATCAGGCCCTCGTTTTCAAGGCAGCCTGGGTGAATTCAGATGAGCTGAAACTTCACCCTAAACCCGTGCACCTGAGCAGCATTATCTGAGCTCTGAGTTGCTCAGGGACATTCTTGCTGGGAAAAGGTGAGTCTGTGGACTTAAACAGGAACCGGCCTTTGATGGGGTGACTCAAGTCCAGGTGAAAGTGACCCTCACACAGATCTGCCACCTGCGGCAGAAGGGACCATGGTGCCTGCTGCGGCAAACGTGGCCCCGTCACATCTCCACTTCTGTCGATACCCTGTTAGGCAGGACTTGGCTTTTTAATATTTCGACTGTACAATGTGTGCCAACTTGACCTTGATGTAGAAAATTTTAATTCAGATCAATACCTGGACAAGGTCACTTTAAAATCCAATTAATATGAATGGGACAATATGCCCCACAGTTCTGTGAGCTGAAAATGGAATAGTTGCAAGTTAACAACAACAAAAGAGACAGCCACACAAGCCTGTTTGGGTCCTTCTGTGTTTGATAATGCAGCTTGCTGTGTCCTTAGATACAGGCAGTACTAAGAACACTGGGGGCGGAAAAAAAAAAAAAAAATATATATATATATATATATATAGGCTTCTATTTAGGGTAGCTTAAAATTAAACTGAATTCCTATAACCTGATTTTAAATAAATTAAACCCTGGACTTCAGCTCACCCAGGAATCCCTAGAGAAATCTAAAGCTTTAATATAGTCTGAATAGTGGCAATTTACATTTATATAGAACATATTAAAAAACCTGCTTGCAATGATAACCATAACATAAGGGGAAACTGAGGCTGGTATTTCCAAGTCTGACCCCAACAAGGAAGGCAACCTGGGCTCCAGGACACTTCCTCCTCAGACTCACCACCTTTGTCCACATTTGCTTCTAAATGACATTAGAGAAGTGCTTACTCTGTACTGTGAACCAGAGAATCAAGCAGCAAATGAGGAAGACACTATAGCACCTGGCTTCTTCTGGGTTGTTCTTCCTTCAACTTTACTGCTACCCCACGTGGAATCTCAGCTCCCCTACCCTTAGTCCACGTCGGAATAGACTAGAAATGGTCACACACATCCACCTAAAAAGATAAAGTGGCTCTGTAATTTTGAGGAACAACTGCAAATTATGTAAAATTGGAATGATATGAGGGATGCCAGGGAAATCTCACAAGCCTATTGCTTAATTTATTTTACGTCTGGATACTTTTCAAACAGAGGCTGCTGAAGGGACAGGAGCTGAACTGCATGAGGAAAGGCCCGCATTGGGTGGCCTTTTCAGCGTCCCAGGGAATCCTCATCGAGTTCAGGTGCAGATATCCTGCAACGTGGGGTAGAAGAGAAAGCTCCAACCTCAACGCTGCTGGCCATGGTCCCGAGACAATCCTGAGAGCGTGTGCTCACCTTTCCAGGTGACACTGTGGCAGCAGATGAAAAGCAGCCCAAGTCTTTGCCATCAAAGGACAAGCTGCTGCCGCGCACCGTGTCTGTTCCATCCTCCCCGTCTTGCTTTCTCCTTCACTGGGAAATAACACAAACTGGCAGACTTCACCCATCCACCTCCCTCTCCCCACCGGCCGCCAGTTACCTCATCTGCTGCTAGCATTAATGCTCTTCACACACTCATTATTCTTTAATGATGCCTGTTTGTAAATAGCAAGATGGGATGCAATTAAACCATGAGAGGCTAAATAAACACACATACTAATTAGGATCTTTACAAGAGATTTTTTTTTTTCCTCATGTATAGACTGGAATTTACCTTTCATTAATCTAACTTAATTGCAATAGTGCACCAATAAAGAGTCAACACAAATTAAGTGCTCTAAATGATTTCCCCATATTAAGGGTGAGCCAGCGATCCTTCCTTTGGGTAACAAGCCATGCTCTGCAGAAGGAGGGGATGAGACGGGAAGACAGCAGCACCAAGCAGCAGGCGGAGGGCTTCAGCAGAAAGACAGGCATCACACCATCGTCACCAGCTGGTGCTTCAGAGGCCTGACGCTAATGAGGTCAAGGTCATAGGTTCACACTGTGGCCTTCGGCCCTCTTCTGAGTCGACTAGCTTTGCTCCTTTCTGAGTCACCACTTCACATTTATTAGCTTTCTATCACCGGTCCCAACAGAGACGGAGTCAAGGTATGGATCAGCTGGCTCACGTCCATTCCCACCCCTAGAATAATAATGCGCAGGGACGCGTGCTCTGCAGCCAGGCAGTACTTGGCAGAGAGCTCTGCATGAAAGGGGCCTCAGTAAAGTGAGGAAAAGAAAAGTTCTGGTGGCTTCACCTCTGATTCCAGGTGATGTGAAAGATTACACACATTTGGCAGCCAAATTCCACTGAAACAGAGTATGATGCTGTCGGAACATTAGCTGTCTTTTTTGCATAGGGCTTGGAGCACCAACAATTTATTCATTCAACAAACATGGACTGTGCCCCTCCGGGTAGCAGGTGTGGGACCAGGGTCAGGAGACTCCTTTAGGAAACATGTCAGTCCCTCCAGAACTCTTTTGTCCCTTGTGTATTTTACTTGTCCTTCCCTAACCACTGCTGCCAAGCTCTGTACCATCTTCCTCTCTGTCAAATACAGACATGCACGGATGCACACAGGCCCCGGCTTCCCTCCTGCTCCCTGACTGAGCCAGTGGTATCACTGGCTTGGAATCCACAACTCTGAAAAAAAAAAAGGCAAAACAGGTCCTAGGAGGTCCTGAGGGGCGAGACGGCTGAGGCAGCTGCCCTGTGGACCTGAGACTTTGTATTCAACTATTATGACCAGGGAGCCTCAACCAGACTCCCCAGCTCCTGGTTTTAAGATAACACTTGGGACATTCTCCATAGCAACATTTCCTGAACTGAGTCCCATGACGAGGCAAGAGATAGAAGGGCCCCAGGCTGAGCAGCAGCCAGTTTGTCCCCTGTGGACGGATAGTCCAAGATGCAAAGGAGGAGGAACTGCTGAGACAAGAGGCCACATACTTCTCCTCAAGGTCAAGGAGACCTTCCTGAATACACATGTGCAGAAAGGCAGAAATGGGAGCGATGCCAACCTACCCGCAGGCCTCTTCACTAGAATCCATCTTGCCCAAGAGATGCACGCACACAGGGGAGGATCCCGAGTCCAACCAAATACAGACTCAGAACCAGGCAAAGCAAGACGACTGGTGACTGGCCAAAGGACAATCTGGAAGAGACGCCCCAGGTAAGTGACTCAAACCATCAGAGGGCGCGACCCTCTGAGCTGGCTCACGTGTCCATCCACATGTGCCCTTTTTCCTCCTAACAAACACTTCACTTGTTCGCTACTTTCTGGCTCTATTTGGAAATTCACGTCTACGCAGCTGAAGGCCCAGGGCCTTGGCACTGGCCACTGGGCCCTGGTGGCTAGGATTCACGCTTTCACTGCCCAGCCTGCCTTCAGGTCCTGCTTCAAGCTGCTGCAGGCCAAGGCCATCTGAGATCAATAAGAAGGGGGACCCTGGCCAAGTGTGTCACAGACACTGTGTAGACACTGTCCTCCTTTTACAGATGCAGTGTACAAGGGGATAGTAAAGGTGCTGGAAAGGCCGGCAATGAAGGAACACGCTTAACTAGGATGGTTTAACCAGTGAGTGCTTCCAAAACTTACTGTCCACATCACCCTCCTTGAGAAGTCGTGTTCTGGGACTCCCCTAGTGGTACCGTGGATGAGAGTCCGCCTACCACTGCCGGGGACCCGGGTTTGATCTCTGGTCTGGGAAGATTCCACACCCCCAGAGCAACTGAGCCTGATGCCACAGCTCCTGAGCCTCTGAGCCTAGAGCCTGTGCTCCGCCACGAGAGCAGCCACTGCCGTGGGAAGCCCGGGCGCGCAGCAGAGCAGCTGCAGCCACGAAACACAGCGGCGAAGACCCGGCGCAGCCATGAGTAATGCGCTGCAGATAGGCATGCCGAGTCGCTTCGGTCGTGTCTGGCTCTCTGCAGCCCCATGGACTGTAGCCCCAGGCCCCTCTGTCCATGAGATTCTCCAGGCAAGAATACTGGGGAATTTTGGGGTTGCCATGCCCTTCTCCAGGGGATCTTCTCAACCCAGGGACCAAACCTGCATTTCTTATGCCTCCTGGTTTGGCAGGCAGGTTCTTTATCACTGGCACCACCTGGGAAGCTCAATTACACACACATACATATATATAAAGAATCTGTGTTGCAAGAAATCCACTTTGGGAAACACTGTTAGGTTACTACCAGGAAAGAAATACCCAGCCTACTCAGCCAGTCCCCAGCAGGCTGGATCCTGTGTTTCCAGTCCGACGCTCCACCTCAGCTCATTCCCTGCCTACTTTCCTCCCCACGGGCAGAAAAAGCACAGCACCACTCACGCCAGAGCCGGGAGCCCAAGGGACCTGGGCTCGCTGCACGCCAGACCAACAGAGGCCCAACAATGGAAAACAGACTGTGGATAAAAATTTATCAGCTGTAAGATGTGTAATTGCTCTCAGTTCAAGAATGTTCAAAGATTCACTCTTCAGTTCATTTTTATGGTTACATTATAAGTCTCTGAAAATCCTGGTCTGGTAACAGCAGCCCGTACAGCCTTCACTTAATCGCTCTGGTAGATCATATATAAAAACAAAATTGAGCTAAAAAAAAATCATTCCGTGTTAGTGAGCAGATGTCTAGCCCATTTGCAATTAATACGACCCACTTCCATACAATCAGACTGCTTAAAATTCCTGGAACAAGATGTAAAAGTTAAGATGCAAATGTTCTGATTTTAATGAGAATGAATGGAAACTATAAAATCCTCTCTCCCTTTGAGGGTAGGTATAATCTACATGTAAGTCCCAACTGCACACTAAATTTATCAACAAAACAATCATTTGATAAACCTTGTGTGAAAGAAGACAATAGAACTGGGAAAGTCAGGAGTATATTCAGAAAGTATTTCTGACCAAAATTAAATGCTATCAAAACCATCATTCTTTTAAGGCACTTTCAAGAAAACTTGACTCATTTCAGTACATTTCCCCCAGTTCCCTACATGTGCTAGGAGCTTCCTGTACTTCTTTGAGTCCATGAGACCTTTTCATGGATAGCACGGAGGATGATGGAAAAGATCTTGACTCTGGTGCTTCCCAGATCTCCCTTCAAATCCCAGCTCTACCACTCCGTGTGACCTTGAACGAGTGAGTTAACCTTCTGAGTCTCAATGTTCCTGTCTATAAGATGGTGATAACATCTTGTGTTGAGGGGTTGGTGTGAAAACCAAATTAATAGGCATATATTTAAGAGCCAAATAGAGTTCCCAGCACATGGCAGGCACAGGAAGTGGTAGCAATTATTAGAACTATTATATTCACAGTGGCAGGGGCAGACTTCTCTAAGATCTAAAAACAAGTCTCACTTTTCACTTTTATTTCTCCCTGCTTAGAAGGCCCTCTTGTTGGCTTCCCAAATCTCATCCCTTCCTCGATGGTCTAGCTGGGAAGTCTCTCTTATGGTCTGTATTTTCACTGGGCAACAGTGGGTTTCTCAAGGTGTGGACCACAACCCCATCTGAATCAGACACCCCAGTCCCGGTCACCCTAGTAGCTCTGGAGTGGAACTGACATTTCTGGCAAGCACCAGAGTCCAGTGAGTCTCTGAATACCCGGGAGGCACCCAACTCAGGCAGTGCTCAGTTGGCCAAAGACAAAGAACATGTGCTCTCATAGCACTCCTTGTGCCCTGCATTCATTCACTCATCCTACAGCTAGGAAGGGAGTGCCCCCTTTGTGCCAGGCACAGTGCTAAGCCCTGGAAGTTCAGTTCAGTTCAGTTCAGTTCAGTTCAGTCGCTCAGTTGTGTCCGACTCTTTGCGACTGCATGAACCGCAGCACTCCAGGCCTCCCTGTCCATCACCAACTCCCAGAGTTTACTCAAACTCATGTCTATTGAGTCGGTGATGCCATCCAACCATCTCACCCTCTGTCGTCCCCTTCTCCTCCCGCCTTCAATCTTTCCCAGCATCAGGGTCTTTTCACATGAGTCAGCTCTTCACATCAGGTGGCCAAAGCATTGGAGTTTCAGCTTCAACATCAGTCCTTCCAATGAACACTCAGGACTGATATCCTTTAGGATGGACTGGCTGGATCTCCTTGCAGTCCAAGGGACTCTCAAGAGTCTTCTCCAACACCACAGTTCAAAAGCGTCAATTCTTTGGTGCTCAGCTTTCTTTATAGTCCAACTCTCACATCCATAGGTGACCACTGGAAAAACCATAGCCTTGACAAGACGGACCTTGTTGGCCAAGTAATGTCTCTGCTTTTTAATATGCTGTTTAGGTTGGTCATAAATAGGAAAAGGAGTATGTCAAGGCTGTATATTGTCACCCTGCTTATTTAACTTCTATGCAGAGTACATCATGAGAAACGCTGGGCTGGAAGAAGCACAAGCTGGAATCAAGATTGCCAGGAGAAATATCAATAACCTCAGATATGCAGATGACATCACCCTTATGGCAGAAAGTGAAGAGGAACTAAAAAGCCTCTTGATGAAAGTGAAAGAGGAGAGTGAAAAAGCTGGCTTAAAGCTCAACATTCAGAAAATGAAGATCATGGCATCTTGACCCATCACTTCATGGGAAATAGATGGGGAAACAGTGGAAACAGTGTCAGACTTTATCTTTTTGGGCTCCAAAATCACTGCGGATGGTGACTGCAGCCATGAAATTAAAAGACGCTTACTCCTTGGAATAAAAGTTATGACCAACATAGATAGCATATTGAAAAGCAGAGACATTACTTTGCCAACAAAGTAATGTCCATTTAGTCAAGGCTATGGTTTTTCCAGTGGTCATGTATGGATGCAAGAGTTGGATTATGAAGAAAGCTGAGCACCAAAGAACTGATGCTTTTGAACTATGGTGTTGGAGAAGACTCTTGAGACTCCCTTGGACTGCAAGGAGATCCAACCAGTCCATTCTAAAGGAGATCAGTCCTGGCTGTTCTTTGGAAGGAATGATGCTGAAGCTGAAGCTCCAGTACTTTGGCCACCTCATGCAAAGAGTTGACTCATTGGAAAAGACCCTGATGCTGGGAGGGATTGGGGGCAGGAGGAAAAGGGGACGGCAGAGGATGAGATGGCTGGATGGCATTACCGACTTGATGGAGGTGAGTCTGAGTGAACTCCAGGAGATGGTGATGGACCGGGAGGCCTGGCATGCTGCGATTCATGGGGTCACAAAGAGTCAGACATGACTGAGCGACTGAACTGAACTGAAGTGAAAGATGACAAGAACCAAGAAAGAGATTTTCCTGGGGGAACTCACTGTTTCATGGGGGATTTGCTTCAGGAAGAGAACAGAAGGGCAGGGGCTAGGCACCTTCCTTTACCTTTTGTGACAGCCAAGGTCCTGTGGCAGCCGGACACTCAAACACAATTTGATAACGACAAACAAAATTAAGATGGTAAGCTTCGAAGGCACGATAAAATTCTCAGAGATCTGATGGTGGTTTGGAAACATCAGAAACTGGACGACATGCAATAGAACAGAAAGAATGTGCACTCTGGAGTCAAACTGGCAGAGGCTAACTAAACCCCAGCTCTGCTACTTACCTGCTACATGCCTCGGGCAACCTGGGCAACTTCCTTTGCCTTTCCGCACCTCACCCACCTCAGGACTGCTGTGAGATCACACTGCAGAAAGCACACTCACTCACTGATATTGCCGGGCACTCAGCACGGGCCAGGCGCTGTTCCAGGCACTGCAGATACAGCAGGGAACCAAAAAAAGTCTCTGCCTTCAAAGGGTTCACATTCTGGAGAGTAGAGATGCACAGCAAGCTAACGAATACCATGCCACATGGTGAGGATGCTATGAAGGAAAATAAAGCAGGGTATGGGATAAGGGGCAGAATGGCAAGGGGTGGGGCAGGGTGCTGGTTTATTATAAACACTGCAGTCAGGGGAGACCCAGAAACTCTAAGAAAGCAAAGGAGGGAGCTGGGGCAGGCCTGACATGCTCTGGGAGCAGCGAGGAGGGCAGAGGGGCTGGCGTGGAGGGAGCCAGGGCAGTGACAGGAGGTGGGGGTCTGAGAGACCGCGAGGGAGGGAAGGGGTTGTGTGGGGCCTTGGAAAAGGTGGTGGTGATCTCTAAGGTGCGGTGGAAGCTGGTAGAGCCTTCTAGGAAGACGAGTGACATTTCAGAAGCAATACTCTAGCTGCAAAGTGATTACAGCATGCTAAAGGCTACAGAGGGGCAAGGGTGGGACCAGTGAGGCCAGCTGGGAGGGGGCTGCAGTTCGCCAGGTGAGACGAGACGGCAGCTTGGACTGGGGCGTGGACTGGAGGTGGTGAGATGTGAATGGGTTCTGGATGTATTTCTGAGGAAGAACCCACAGAATCTACCAAAGGACTGGCTAGGAAATATGAGACAGAAGAGGCAGAGGCCACGCCAAGACTTCTGGCCTGGGCAACGGGATGCACAGAGGAGTCATTTAGTACATGGGACTGCTGCCCAGGCACAGGTGTGGAAATGAGGTGGCGACGTCCACAGGCACTTGAGCTGAAGTCTGGGTAGAGACCTGGGCAAGGGTGTAAACCTGGGTGTCAGAAGCAACTAGAACGTATTTAAAATCCTGGGATGGACGAGATCACCTCAAGAGTACGAACAGAGAAGAGACCAAACCCAAGAACTGAGTCTGGAACATGCCAATGTTTTGGGAGGAGGAAGAGGAATCTATAACAGAGAGAAGACCAAGAAGGAATAACCAGGGAAGTGGGAAGAGACCCGGAATAAAAAGCAGCTAATATTATAAGTGATCACTCACTTACAGCCAGACAACCTGGAGCAGGAAGTCAAGTGGGCCTTAGGAAGCATCAACATGAACAAAGCTAGTGGAAGTGATGGAATTCCAGCTGAGATATTTCAGATCCTAAAAGATGATGCTGTTAAAGTGCTGCACTCAACAGACCAGCATATTTGGAAAACTCAGCAGTGGCCACAGGAATGGAAAAGGTCAGTTTTCATCCCAATCCCAAATAAGGGCAATGTCAAAGAATGTTCAAACTACCACACAATTGCACTCATTTCACATGCTAGCAAGGTCATGCTCAAAATCCTCCAAGGTAGGCTTCAACAGTATATGAACTGAGAACTTCCAGATGTATAAGCTGGATTTAGAAAAGGCAGAGGAAACAGAGAACAAATTGCCAACATCCACTGGATCAAAGAAAAAGCAAGAGAATTCCAGAAAAACATCCATTTCTGCTTCATTGACTATGCTAAAACCGTTGACTGTGTGGATCACAACAAACTGGAAAATTCTTCAAGAGATGGGAATACCAGACCACCTGACCTGCCTCCTGAGAAACCTGTATGCAGGTCAGGAAACAACAGTTAGAGCCGGACGTGGAACAACAGACTAGCTCCAAATTGGGAAAGGAGTACATCAAGGCTGTATATTGTCACCCTGCTTATTTAACTTCTATGCAGAGTACATTATGTGAAATGCCAGGCTAAATGAAGCACAAGCTGGAGTCAAGACTGCCGGGAGAAATATAAACAATCTCAGATATGCAGATGATACCACTCTAATTGCAGAAAGTGAAGGGGAACTAAAAAGCCTCTTGATGAGGGTGAAAGAGGAGAGTGGAAAAGCTGGCTTAAAACTCAACATTTGAAAAACTAAGATCATGGCATCTGGTCCCATCAGTTCAGTTCAGTTCAGTTCAGTCGCTCGGTCGTGTCCGACTCTTTGTGACCCCATGAATTGCAGCACGCCAGGCCTCCCTGTTCATCACCATCTCCCGGAGTTCACTCAGGCTCACGTCCATCAAGTCCGTGATGCNTCCACAGTTTATTGTGATCCACATAGTCAAAGGCTTTGGCATAGTCAACAAAGCAGAAATAGATGTTTTTCTGGAACTCTCTTGCTTTTCCCATGATCCAGCAGATGTTGGCAATTTCACTTCATGGAAAAGTGAAAGCAGTACCAAATTGTATTTTCTTGGGGTCCAAAATCACTGCAGATGGTGACTACAGCTACAAAATTAAAAGACACTTGCTCCTTGGAAGAAAAGCTATGACAACCTAGGCAGCATATTAAACAGCAGACACGTTACTTTGCTGACAAAGGTCCATCTAGTCAAAGCTATGGTTTTTCCAGTAGTCATCTATGGATGTGAGAGTTGAACCATAAAGAAGGCTGAGAGCTAAAGAATTGATGCTTTTGAACTGTGGTGACAGAGAAGACTCTTAAGAGTCTTGGACTGCAAGGAGATCAAAACAGTCAATCCTGGTTTGAAATGGACCCTGAATATTCATTGGAAGGACTGCTGCTGAAGCTGAAACTTTAATACTTTGACTACCTGATGTGAAGACCCAAGTCCTTAGAAAAGATCTTGATGATGGGAAAGATAAGGGGAGAAAGAGTAGGGGATGACAGAGGATGAGATGGTTGGATGGCATCACTGACTCAATGGACATGAGTTTGAGCAAGCTCTGGAGATGGTGAAGGACAGGGAGGCCTAGAGTGTGCAGTCCACTGGGTTGCAAAGAGTTGGACTCAGCTGAGTGACTGAACAACAACAAAAAACACTATGAGTGCTACTTTCAGGGCAAGGCCGTGAAAACCGCGACTCCAAAACTCCATTTGACAATTGTCACGTCTCTAATTGAACCAAATGAAGCACGATCACCGAGTAGTCACCATAAAAGCCGACGCAAAGACAAAGTCACCGGATGAGTGTAACTAAAACTGTAATTCAAGAATAAGGAGAAAAAGGAAGGTGAGAATTTTTGTCTGTTTAAAAAACAGGTCCCACATTATTGGAAAGGATTTTTGAATATAAACAATTTTTTTTGTTATGTTCATAGTGTTTATGAGCAACAGTCAACATGGTAATTAAGTCAGGAAAAGGCCCATACAATTTCCTAAACTTCAACAAATGTGTGGCAGAAATCACTGAATTCCACCCCCACCCCCAACCCTGACTGGCTGACTTCCTGAGCTGACCAGCAGCTGTTCTGGCTCCAAGGATTAACCAGGTGATGTTCACAATAAACCCAGGAGGGGACTCTGATCAGCTCTGTTTTACCCAGGAGGAACGGACAGTAGAGACGTCAAGTGACGACTTAACGTCACACAAATAGAATCAGCAGAGAAAGGAGCTGAACCTAGTCGATCTGACTCCAGGACTGCTTAGGAGCTGAGTTAATTACGATGGGCATGGGAATGATGACAATTACTACTCCTACAACCACACGCAGCACAATTAGGTCAATTAATTTTCATTAAAATTCAATATAAGGTAATTTACATCATTAATAATACTATAGACCGTACTAGTATAAACTCCTGCTTTTAATTCAATTGCCAACCAAAATGGATTGTATATGTCACTTTTATTAGAATCAAGCAACTGTTTTATCTCAGTGCACAGACACAAAGAAAAGACTGAATGGGGGGAAAAATCAACTGTGTAGATTGGGATTAGGGAGTAGTAAGATACCAAGATAAAACTGCTTTTAAAATCAGCTGAAGATTTAATGCAGCCCTGGAAAGTTTCAATTATTTACACGCTTGGTCTATGCAGTGTAAAGCTGGGCTAATGAGATTCAATTGCTGTGTATAAATCTGAAGCAGGACAACCCGAGTTTCTAAAGAAAATAGCAGCTTGGGCTCTTGTGTTAATAACTCTTCAAAACAAAGATGATGATTCGGAAAGAGGAACATCATTTTGCGTCATATTATTGATTGCAGGGGGTACTGAGAGAAAACAGCTCCATTTGGTCAAACAGAAACCCTGAGATAAGTTGCCAGAGATTCAAAGAATCTACTGATCAATATTATTGTTCTTCTAATAACAAGACCAACAACAACAAATTACATTGCCTCTTTGTCTTATGGAAATCATGAAGCCCCAGGAGACCCTTTCTTCTCTGTAAAGTCCCCCACATCTAGCACCAAGAGCTGCGCAGTGCTAGGCAGATCAGAACAGACGCTCACAGGTGCCTGGCTGGATGGAGCACCTCCTCTCAGGCTCTTCACAAAGGCCTTGGGCACAGCGGCACAGGATGCTGCAGGTCCTGTCAAAGGCATTCTAACTTTTTTAACATTTATTTTCGGCTGTGCTGGGTCCTCACTGCTGTGCATGGGCTTCTCCTTGTGGTGGCTTCTCTTGTTGTGGAACACGGGCTCGGGAACACAGGGGCTTATGGGTTGTGGAGCTCAGGCTTAGTGATGTCGGAGCCTGTAGATCTTCCACAACCAGGAGTCAAATCCAGGGAGGAGGTAGGGGGGTTCAGGATGGGGAACACGTGTATACCTGAGGCAGATTCATGTTGATGTATGGCAAAACCAATACAATATTGTAAAGTAATTAACCTCCAATTAAAATGAATAAATTTATATTAAAAAAAAGGAATCAAATCCGTGTCCCTTGCATTGGCAGGCGGATTTGTAACCACTGGACCACTAGGAGAGTCCCTGTCAAATGCATTTTAAAGCAAAGAGATCCTCTTAAGATCAACCCAGAACACCTCTACACACAGTATACTCTTTTAATACAGGCATAAACAGGACTTTAGGAACACAAAGGAAGGAACTACCTTGGCCTGAAGAAGTAGGGGTGAGCTTCTTGAAACGTTACCATTAGACCCCAGTCTCAGAGGCACAGCAGTTTTGCCAGAAGGGTCAGGGGTTAGACAAGGATGCCACAATCAGAGGAAAAAGCAGGCACAAGGTGCAGGAGCAACAGGCACGGGGCATCTGGGGAATCCTGTGGGTTCTCAGGAGCCCTGGAAACAAGGACGTATTTTGCGTGCCACGGTGAGTGGGGAGAGCTGCCCGCACTTGGAGGTCCGGGGGCAGGGATGCTAGTTCTTCTGCAGGACACCAAACATTTCTGTACAGGGAGGGGCTGTGCCACCCTAAATGCCAGGGGTGCCTCCGCTGAGGAGCATTAGAGGACACCCAGGTGGCCAGGAGACAGTAAGAGGGGTAGAGGTTGAAAAGGCAAACTGAGGTTGTGTTATAAAGACCCCATAAGCCTCCCTACACTGGAGAAGGGAATGGCAGACTACTTCAGCCTTCTTGCCTTGAGAACCCCATGAACAGGATGAAAAGGTAAACAGATAGAACACTGAAAGATGAACTCCCCAGGTCAGTAGGTGCCCAATAGGCTACTGGAGAAGAGTGGAGAAATAACTCCAGAAAGAATGAAGAGACGGAGCCAATGCAAAAACAACACCCAGCTGTGGATGTGACTGGTGATGGAAGTAAAGTCTGATGCTGTAAAGAGCAGTACTACACAGGAACCTGGAACGTTAGGCCCATGAATCAAGACAAATTGGAAGTGGTCAAACAGGAGATGGCAAGAGTAAATATTGACATTTTAGGCATCAGTGAACTAAAATGGACCGGAATGGGTGAATTTAACTCAGATGACCACTGTATCTACTACTGTGAGCAAGAATCCCTTAAAAGAAATGGAGTAGCCCTCACAGTCAACAGAAGAGTCTGAAATGCAGTACTTGGATACAACCTCAAAAACAACAGAATGATCTCTGTTCATTTCCAAGACAAACCATTCAATATCACAGTAATCCAAGTCTATGCCCCAACCACTAATGCTGAAGAAGAAGCTGAACCGTTCTATGAAAATCTACAAGACCTTTTAAAACTAACACCCCCAAAAGATGTCCTTTTCATTATAGGGGACTGGAATACAAAACTAGGAAGTCAAGAGACACCTGGAGTAACAGGCAAATTTGGCTTGGAGTACAAAATGATGCAGGGCAAAGGCTAACAGAGTTTTGCCAAGAGAACACACTGTTCATAGTAAACACCCTCTTCCAACAACACAAGAGAAGATTCTACACATGGACATCGCCAGATCGTCAACACTAAAATCATATTGATTATATTCTTTGCAGCAGAAGATGGAGAAGCTCTGTACAGGCAGCAAAAACAAGACTGGAAGCTGACTGTGGCTCAGATCATGAACTTCTTATTGCCAAATTCAGATTTAAATTGAAGAAAGTAGGGAAAACTACTAGACCATTCAAGTATGATCTAAATCAAATCCCTTACGATTATACAATGGAAGTGAGAAATAGAGTCAAGGGATTAGATCTGATAGACAGACTGCCTGATGAACTATGGACGGAAGTTGGTGATACTGTACAGAAAGCAGGGATCAAGATCATCCCCAAGACAAAAAATGCAAAAAGGCAAAATGGCTGTCTGAGGAGGCCTTACAAATAGCTGAGAAAAGAAGAAAAGCGAAAATCACTGCAGATGGTGACTGCAGCCAAGATGCTTGCTCCTTGGAAGAAAAGCTATGCTATGAAACTAGACAGTATATTAAAAAGCAGAGACATTACTTTGCCAACAAAGGTCCGTCTAGTCAATGCTATGGTTTTCACAGTAGTCATGTATGGATGTGAGAGTTGGACTGTGAAGAAAGCTGAGTGCTGAAGAAGTGATGCTTTTGAACTGTGGTGTTGGAGAAGACTCTTGAGAGTCCCTTGGACTGCAAGGAGATCCAACCAGTCAATCCTAAAAAAAAAATCAGTCCTGAATATTCATTGTAAAGACTGATGCTGAAGCCGAAACTCCAATACTTTGGCCACCTGATGTGAAGAACTGACTTACTGGAAAAGACCCTGATGCTGGGAAAGATTGAAGGTGGGAGGAGAAGGGGACAACAGAGGATGAGATGGACTTGATGGACATGAGTTTGAGTAAGCTCCCGAAGTTGGTGATGGACAGGGAGGCCTGGCGTGGTACAGTCCATGGGGTCACAAAGAGTCGGACACGACTGAGTGACTGAACTGAACTGAAGCTTCTTTAAGGAGGATGGCTTCATCCTGCAAGCAATGGAGGAGACTGGCTTGTGGAGACCTACCCTTTGGGACAAGCACTAAGTATGGAAGATGGAGTGGAGGCTGAGCAGCTAGAAACAAGGAGACCAGGAGATCAGCTGGGAGGCTCTGGTAAGAATTTAGGCTACAGGAAATGAGAGCAGGGGAGGCGGGCAGAGGGGCTGCCTGGAAGGTGCGAGGCAGGACAGACAGCGTGTCAGGAAGTGTGTGGATGTGGCACTTTGTGTGTATGGCTCACAATTTGGGGTCGTCTTTCACACAGTATTTGATCAATAAATATTTGCTATAAGAATGAAGACAAGTGATGTGACAGAGAGCTGCCACACTGGGAGCAGATGATAAGACAAGAAGACTGGAACTCAGGTGTCCTGGAAACAGATCCATTGAATAAATCTGAATTAGACAAAAAAAAAAAAAGGTAGCTGTGGTTTTTGTTACTACTTTTTCTTTTTTTTTGCTACTACTTCTTAAGGTAACTGTGCATTTACTCAATCTCCTTTTTGTCTGACTTTTGAGAACACAGTTTCACTCAGCTCCAAAAAGGCCAGTGCCACAGGTTTCTACCAGACATGAATCTTATAAACGAATTCATAATAGTTTAAAGCTAAAATCCAATAAGACTCCTGTGGAGTTGGAATAGCTTTCTCCAACATTTAAATTCACTACTGTAGGTGCTAGCCTAGTGAAATACACCTGGTAGAGCTGGCAGAATGTACTTCCCAAGTTCGGGGGGATAAACGCAATTGAGAGGTGTTGGGGGAAACTAGAGGTCTGAATCAGGAGCTTCCAAAGTATCATAAGAAATGGGGGACCCCAGTAATTGCTGGCATATTAGCATTTTAGGGGGGAATTCTGGGATCTTTAACTAGGCTATCACTAGTTTAGACTAAATACTTTGAGATAATCTGAGGGACACTAACAATTAGCACTGAGCCCTAGGCACACATTCATAGGACAGATGGAAGTGCCCTGCTGCCTCTGGGAGTCACTGTCTTGAACTGATAGCTAAAGAAACTAAAGAAACAGTATTTGCTGAGCAAATGGTATTTAGAGAGGAGGGAAGGAGGGAAGGAGAGAGGAGAAAAGAAAACAAATAGAAAAGGAAAGAAAAGGGAAAAGATATCAACTACTCTTGAAATTAGTTCTAAAAGGAAAAAATGGTTTTATCAGAATACAAAATCTATGTGACTAAAAAAAATTTGCTTTCTGCTTTGGCTGTCAGAAAACTGAAAAGCAAGTTTAACGGCCAAGCATTTTAAAGCTGCTCCACTCTGATGCCTTCCTTCACTCAGCGGCTCTCTGTAAGAGCAGCATCTCTAGCATGATGCTTTAACCTGGAAGCCGCAAGAAATTCACGTGGAAATGAAGCATGGATGCTAGAATGTACTGAATATAAAACAGGAATATGGAGATCAGAGGCTGAATCAGCAGGTAACCGGAGGGCCCCGAGAAAGGACCAGAGTTCTACCAGGGCTTCAGACCAACGGCTTAACCCTCTCCGGGAATTAACCGCCTTTTCTAATGGGAGTCGCAGACCCTCTTCCCCAGAAAAAGGCACATAAATACACCTATACAAAAAACCTGCAGGGGTTTAGAGATTTCTTGAAGTCTATCCACTACCTTCTGGGAGTTCACGAACCAAGCTTATGATCCCTGAGGTTATGACAAAAGCTAGTTTCAAAAACTGAGTCAGAACCAGTTAGGGAACTCCCCCCAGAAACATCTGTGTGTCTTACAAACACCGTATCTATACAGCACTCCCAATCACAAGTTTTCAGAAGATTAAGCCCAGCATGACTTGGGCGTGCATGTTCAGCCGGAAGCACTGCATATGTTTCGCCTAAGAAACCTCAGGATCCAGTGAGTGAAAGCCGCTCAGTCGCGTCCGACTCTTTGCAACCCCATCGACTATACAGTCCATGGAATTCTCCAGGCCAGAATACTGGAGTGGGTAGCTGTTCCCTTCTCCAGGGGACCTTCCCAACCTAGGGATCGAACCCAGGTCTCCCGCACTGCGGGCGATTCTTCACCAGCTGAGCCGCAAGGGATCCAGTGGGCCCTGCAAAATGAGAGCCCATGAACCCTCCTGACGTCCCTAGAAGAGGCTCCTTCTCGCTTTGCTGGGTCCTGAGTTCGTCTCTAGCACCCTGGGTACTAGATGCTCCCAGAGCAGAAAGTCCCCTGAGAAAGCAGGAGCAACAGGCCTCAGGGCCAGGAAAGAGAAAAACGACACTTGGGCAACTTAAAGCAATTGTTTCACTGCTTAATGGCTGAAAGTTTGAGCTCTTGAGTCAAGCAGACCAGCGGCTGAACTGTCACCTAAGACTGGGGTTATTTTCCAGCTGTGTGACCTTGGTCCTCTTCAAGTCCCAGCTTATTAATCTGGAAAAGGGGGATAATGCCCCCACCTCCTGGGGTTGCGAGGCATGTGAAGACCTGAGCTTGGTGCCCGGCACAGAGAGCACAATGACTAACCAGATACTGAGGAAATTGGTAAGATCAGGCCAGTATTTCTGTTCCCAATGAATTTTATACTTAAAAATGCAGTTTTTCTTTTATAAAATTTAATCTGAAGAATAATGTGTGGTTACAATAAAAGAAACCAGACAATATTTAAGTGTTTCAAGCAGAAAGTTCAAGAACTAACTCCTCTCCCAACTCCACCATGAGACAACCACTACTCTCCCAGGAGGTAAAGAGCCCCTCTGGACTGTTCACAAATGAAGTTACAAACAGGTGCACGCCCACTTCCCGGGACGCCGTCCACTCCAGGCTTACATCGGCCCCTAACAGCTCATCTCAGTGTTTTAAGAAATCTCTCCATTCAGTTTCCTTTTATAGACACACACACGAATGTGAACGAATGTTCATTCAGCACACACTTACTGAGCACTTACTATGTGCCAGGCACCGATTCACATCAGTGAACCAAGACGCGATCTCTCTCCTGTGGAGCTCACACTCTTTCCAAAGGAAACAGATAAGGGACAATAAGCCCAGAGAGTTCCCTGGTGGTCCAGTGGTGAGGACTCTCCATTGTCACTGCCAAGGGTCTGCCTGGGCTCAGCCGCGGACAGGGAACTGAGATCCGGCAAGCTGCAAGGCTCTACCAGACAAGAAAATCAGGTACCGTCTTAGAAAGTAAAAAGAACTGTTTTTTAAAAATTAAAGGACATTCAAGCAGATAAGGGGGCAAGAGAAGCCCATCCTGGTCAGGAGAGGTCTCACGGAGAAGCGACCCCAGAGCAAACCTCGAAGGTTGTGAGGAGTGAGGCCAGCCCCAGGGTAGCAGAGCGCCCGGCCGGCGGGGTCGACTGCAGGTGGACCAGAGACTCAGAAGGACGGGGCCTCTCTGGAGTGACGTGACATGGGGCCACCGACGGGCTGAGTGGGGAGGACACACCACTCGAGTTACACTACTCAAGTTCCCCTTTAAAGAGACTCTGGGTCTTCTCTCTCTCTCTCTCCCCCACACACACACGCGCGCACGTGCACACGCACCCATACTCATACTGCCTGTCATCAACCTTTTACCCATTAATTTTAGCACTCACTGGTAATTCTTGATTCTTATGTTAAGCAATTATTACTATGGTGGCTGCCAAATTTTCTAACTCCTTCTGGATTTACTAGTTCACACTCTCCTGAAGGAATGGCTTTCCTGTGGCTATTTTTATGTGATACAAACATCTCCCATTTCTTCCTCTACTGCTTTACTAATTTAAATCAGCGTGGACAACACATGGGCTACAGTGGCTTCTGAGGACTGCAAACCATGACCATCACATCTACCTTGGCGCTCAACGGGCCCAGGTGTGGCAGCCAGGAGCCAAACTGGCTTCTGTGTCCAGGGCACATGCCCCCGTTGTTCTGTGGGCACTCGCCTAGCTTTGGCTCGAGAAGATATTCTGGTTCACCCTATCCTTTCTCTGTCTCTGTCTTGGAAGCAGCCATTTCTCCAAGGAGCCTGGTTCGTACCAGTGAGAATGACGTTTAGAAACTAAGATGGGGAAAAGAAATTCACTCATGGTTCCTAGAGTCTCCATGCTTGTAGACCTTGGCAGACAGAGTGGGACACACATGCACAGAGGTATGTGTGCACACACTTGTATCTCTTTCTAGATCTATCTGCATGTACATATTCAAACCAATTAGTTCACACTGATACTGTGGTTTCAATCCAATACCAAGGGCTTATTCTAGCATTTTCCTTTTTTTTTTTTTTTAATAATGTCCCTCTGCAAAAGAGAGAAATTTGGTTTCCATTATCTACAATTGATTTCCTTATTTGCTCAATCCAAGAATACACAAAAAGCAGCTTCAGAATTGTTAACCCACACCCTCTCTGAAAAACTGGCAAAGTACCAAGAGTTTCCGTATTTCTTCACAGGGTCTAAAAATCCTTAGTCTAAGGCTCTGGAGTCACGATGCTGTGTTCAGAGGTTACCAGGGTTCCATCTCCATCCCTTCCCCAAAGTGCAATTACATTATTCATTTGAAATATAGTTAAGTTTATTATTTCTATCTGCATTCCTTTTTAAAAAGAATCCACTCTGGCCGATTATTTATTTTTTGCATATGTGAAACATTACCGTGGTTCTAAAAGTCAAAACCATGTAAAACAACGTTCTCAGAGAGACGCCCCCTCCCTCCACACATCCATCCTATCCTACTGCCACCCACCTCACTCTGATCAACTGGTTTCCAGTTTATCATCTTTTCTGTGTGTTTCCTCTACAAATAAGATAATGGGTATTTTTCTTTCAATCTCCTTTCTTACAAAAGAGGAAGCATATTAAGGATCCTCTTACAGTTTTATTTTTTTCTCCTAATGTATCCTAGAAATCACTTCAAATGAGTCATAAAGGTCTTGCTCATTCTTTTTTTTAAAGATGAAAAAAAGAAACGGGTGGCTCCACTGTGCAGCTGTATTTATTCAACCCCTTTCCTCTGCACAGGTATTACGGTTATTTCCAGTATTTTGCAACTACAAACAAGGTGCAATTAATAATCCTGTGCACATGTATATTTTCACACTGTTGGAGGGGTGTCTGCAGGGTAAATTCCTAGTAGCACTGCTGGGTCAGAAGGTAAACGCATACATCGTTTTATCACACATTGCCAAATCCCCTCCAAAGTGGTTGTACCAATTTGCATTCCACCAGCAATGTACAGTGGTGGCTGTTTCCTTACAGGTTCACCAACAGAATGTGTTGTTATACTTTTTAATTTCTGCAAATCTGGTAGGTGAGAAACCATACCTCACTGCAGTTTTAATTTGCATTTCTCTAATTATGGGTACGGTTGAACATCTTTTCATATGTTTAAGTACCATTTTTATACCTTTTCGGGGGACTGTCTCTTTTCCTCATTTTCTATTCCATTTTTGGTCTTTTTACCCTTTGTAAGAGTTTCTATCCTTTGTAAGGCTAGGCATACTAGCCCTGTATCTATGGTACACCTCCCAGCAAGTCGGCTGTCTCCAGACATTGTTATGTTGGTTTTTTTTTCCTTTTTATGGTAGAGGTCCTATTGATTTTAGGTAGTACCTTTATCACATGCTAAATTTTTATGTAATTGAATCTACTTCGGGCTTCCTTGGTGGCTCAGACAGTAAAGAATCTGCCTGCAATGCAGGAGAGAGACCTGGGTTCGATCCCTGAGTCAGGACGATTTCCTGGAGAAGGGAATGGCTACCCACTCCAGTATTCCTGCCTGGAGAATTCCATGGACAGAGGAGGCTGGTGGGCTATAGTCCATAAGGTCAATTTGATTCTAGAAGTAGAATCTACTTATATTCTATTCTACCAGCCTGTTTATCTAGCCATGAGTCAACACCATACAGTTTTAATTATGGCGGCTTTAGAGTATGCTTCAATGTCCAACAGTGTAAGTTCCCTGGTAGCTTTTGTGCTTTTCCATTCTTTCTTGCATGCTTCTTTTATATATGAACTTTAATATAAATTAGAATGAAATCTTTTAATGACTGTATTATATTTGTTCACATTTACTGATATGACTGATACATGTGGTCTCAATTTGATCTCACAACAGTACAGTTACTATGTGCCTCACATTTACAATGCTGCTTTTTCTCTAAGTGATGTTTTCTTTGCTTGCTCACTCACTGATTGATTGTATGTAAACTTATTTTTATGTACGGTGTTAGGAAGTGTTCTGTTGTTTCATGTCTAGTTCTATCTGTTGCTTCCTGACCTGCATACAGGTTTTTCAAGAGGGCTGTCAGGTGGTCTGGTATTCCCATCTCTTTCAGAATTTTCCACAGTTTATTGTGATCCACACAGTCAATGGCTTTGGCATAGTCAATAAAGCAGAAATAGGTGTTTTTGATGCTTACTCCTTGGAAGGAAGGTTATGACCAACCTAGATAGTATATTCAAAAGCAGAGACATTACTTTGCCAACAAAGATCCGTCTAGTCAAGGCTATGGTTTTTCCAGTAGTCATGTATGGATGTGACAGTTGGACTGTGAAGAAAGCTGAGTGCTGAAGAAGTGATGCTTTTCAACTTTGGTGTTGGAGAAGACTCTTTAGAGTCCCTTGGACTGCAAGGAGATCCAACCAGTCTATCCTAAAGGAGATCAGTCCTGGGTGTTCTTTGGAAGGACTGATGCTAACGCTGAAACTCCAATACTTTGGCCCCCTCATGCGAAGAGTTGACTCACTGGAAAAGACCCTGATGCTGGGAGGGATTGGGGGCAGGAGGAGAAGGGGACGACCGAGAATGAGATGGCTGGATGGCATCACCAACTCGATGGACATGATTTTGGGTGAACTCTGGGAGTTGATGATGGACAGGGGGGCCTGGAGTGCTGCAATTCATGGGGTCACAAAGAGTCGGACACGACTGAGCGACTGAACTGAACTGAGGAAGTGTTCTAATTTCATTCTTTTTACATGTAGCTGTCCAGTTTTCTCAGGACCACTTATGGAAGAGACTATCTTTTCTCCACTGTATATTCTGCTTGTATTTAGGAACATTTGTATATTTGTTCTCAGGCTTATCTTTGTACCTATAACATTTTAATGCCCTTATATTCCCCTTTTCTTCGAAACCATTTTAGCATTTTGTCAATTTTTAATGGGATCTGTTAAGTCTTATCTATTACATATCTAACAATCAAAGAGTTCATTTTACTTTCATCTTTATCCCTTACCTCATTTTTTGCTTAGATTACTTCTCCTGCATTAGAACACATAACATTTATATATTAATACTTTGGCCTCATCATGACCTTTGTCTTCATCTTATCTCAACAATTAAATACATTACACACTCACTCTTGGTCTTTTTAGGCTGAAGTTTTCCCATTCATCTCTTCGGAGCATGAATCTCACTCTCTGGAAGACTCCTTGAGACTGGCTAATGGGTACAGATTTCTTGTGTGTTTAAAATGGTTTTTCTTCAATACTTGAAAGACATATTTATCTTTGATTCACAATTTCTTTGAAAATGCTGCTCTGTCAATGTCTTCCTTTGGATATTGTTTTCAAGACATTTGACGCCAGTTTAAATCTTCTGCCTTGTAATTTATGTGCTTTTTTTTTTTTTTGCTTGGAAGCCTTGAGGATTTGTTCTTCATCTTCAAAGTCAGCTAGCGTTACTAGAATACACCTCAGACTTGATTGTTGTTGGTCAGTTTTCCTAAGTACACAGTGAGACATTTCAGTGTGCAAATTTAGACCTTTCATTTGCAGGGGTTTTTCTTAGGTTACAGCTTTGCATATTGGTTCTGTTCCATCATTTCCCTTTCCTTCTTCGCAGACTCCAATTATGTGCACGCTGTTTCTTCTCTGAGTTTCGTCTGAACCACTTTCTCTGGGAGCCCTTCTACTTCGTTCTTTGCCTTATTCTACTCTCTTGGTTGTTTGTTTCTCAGCCTTTCTTCAATGCCGTTTATTAAATCTCAGGTGAATCTATTCTTCCTTGAGCATCTTGAGATTTAGCCTTAACTTCGGATAGAATTTTATCATTTTTCCTGTACAGTAAATCCATCTCATTGCTTCATCTTTTTGCCTGCTTCTGCTTGTGATTTCTGGGTCCCTGATATAAGGGTTTGTCTTGTCGCCTCTCCAATGCTTGAGGATGTTAAAGCCGCCTTAGAGTGCTGTCTGTGCTCAACAGCTTCCTTCTGCTTTGTGGTGTTTGTTTCCTTGGGGGTGGCATTTCTTTAGTTGAAGTATTTATTTCCTTTAACATTCTATTACAAAGAACTTTAAGTATTGCAAAAATTGAGTTTTAGGATGAATACCTGTATCCTCATGAGCTAGATTCCACAACTGTTATCATTTTGTTCTAACATATATATACTCATCTGTCTGGCCATTTATTTTAGTTTTTGGAAGAGTTTGAAAGTTGCAGACATTAGTACAGTTCATCCCTCAACACGAATGCAACAGTATCTTTTGAGGTAAAATTTACCTCCAATAAAGTACATAAATCTTTAGAAAGCACCATTCTCTGAACTCTGGCAACTGCATACAGCCATATAAATCACATGTTATCAAAATTCAGAACACTTTCACTACCACTACCATTTCCTCACGGCCCTCCCAATGTGTGTCTGCTCTATCTCTTCCAGTGAGGGGGTGGGGGGTCACACACATGCACAGTTCTGATTTTTATTCACCCTGCTTTGGTCCATCCTAACATGTCATGTAATGCCATCATACGCATGTACTCTTCTATAAGATATATTTTTCCCTCCAAAAGTTAACGGGTGTGCAAGTGATGCTTGTTTCTTATTTACATGGAATTTGGAGTGTGGGCATTCTTGGTCTCTTGGTCACATTTAAGGAGTAGTTTTGTAGTTTTGTTTCTGCTTTTCCGTACTCTTTGGAGGATATATGGAGAGACCTAAATTTAAATAACCATTCGTAACGCTTCTGAGTGTGAACATTTTCAAACATAAAGGAAGAGAGATTGACTAATATTCACCCAAATTAAAAAATTACCAGAATTTGCCGCACCCAGATTCGATCCCGGGTCAAGGAACTAACACTCCACATGCTGCCGAGCAACGGAGCCTGCGTGCCGCCACTGGAGTCGTGCACCGCAGCAGAGGACCCGCCTGACGCAGCGGAGACCCCAGGCAGACCAGAAGAGATTATACATATACCCTTAAAGATGCAGATATTTGTGTTAAATCCTCCCAAAAAAGGAAGGAGAGCGACCAAAGAGGGAGGGATAACAATTCCTACAGGACAGAGGGGGGTGGGGTGGGCAGAGGGACCCTCACAGGGGTGAAGGTTGCAGATAATGTTCTAGCTCCGAGGCTGGGTGGTAGGTTTATTATTTTATAATATTATTATAAATAATATTAATATATTAACTAATAACATATAAATAATGTTATTTTTATATTATTAAATAAATAAATATGAATGAGCCACGTCTGGATCAATGATGACAGTGTGATCATCAGTTAAGGATTATGACTAACTTCAACCTGAAGTTAAAACTTAGAGTCAACTGCCCAGCCGGCCACAGCCTGTGACGACATCTCGCCTCCTCCCTGCCCACACTCCAGCCGCCCGGCCGCCTAGCTTCCTGGCTGGGAGCTGAACACGCCCACTGGCCTGGGCTCGGGTCTCCGATGCTGTGTTGCCTCTCCTGGGCCCAGCTCCCGGTTCACCTCACTTGCCACAGTTTTTGTGGTTTTGTTTCACACCACGCCCCCTGTCTGTCTCCACCCCCTGTCCTGTTCTCCCCCAGATCCCCGCAGCCAGCATACTACACAGTGCCTGGCTGGTCTCCCACCCATGAGTGCAATGCAGATCCCCTGAGAGCAGGGATGGCGGTCAGTGCTGAACAGAACCCAGTACTAGGCCTTCCTCTCCTCGCGCTCAGGTTACTGAATAAATACATAAATGCTTCAGCAACCCAGCTCACAGAAGAGCCTGCCGCTTGATCTGGGTCTTACCCAAAAGGCCCACCTGCACTGGAACTCCCAGGGCACCATGGTTTAACATCACGCTGTTAGAAACAAGCTCCAAGACGACCCGACACGGGTGGGGAATGCGGCTTTGGGGGTCTACCCCAGAGCAACTGAATCAGAATTTCTGGGCATCCTGCCAGGAATATGCATTGTCCACAAACTACACTGGTGACTCTTGAACCTCTAAAGTTTGAGAACTACTGAATCCAGCAGAGGAATCAATGCTCAAAACAGTTAAGCAGTTTAGCTGTTCAACGGTCTTTCCTATTTCAGAGAGCTTGAGATACAGCGAAATGAGACGATGAGTCTCATGGTGTAAAACAGATGTATCATTCAAAAACAAGGCATGAATATGCTAAAGAAATTGAGGGTTGGTAAAAATGTACATTAAAGAGACTGATAAATGAGTTTTATCTGCTGCAAACCATATAACATATAAAGAAAGATTAATTTATAAGATATTAAGGTATATTTCAAGTACCATGACTGAAGGTTCATTTTTTCCTTCTTCTCTTACATTTTCATACCTAGTGGATCAGTAAAACATAGTGGATTAATATTTTAAATGCCGAAAGGAGCCAGCTGCTTGTTCTAGTCTGACTCAGTTAAGCTCTTACAATATTTTGACTGTTCGAAGAAATTAATAATGGGATGTTAGGCGGTAGATTAACTGAAACTAAATATCAACAGAGCTAGATTTATTTTTGGATGACTGAGCTCATCTCTTCAAAGAATGGAAGCAGGATTCACTGTATCATGAGTTATTAACTTACACAACACGAAACAGCCCCCGAACAGAGCCGGCCACAGCAGTTAAGGCTTATGTAAGAGGCTGAAAGTGTAGACTTCACATTAGCCACGACTGGGCTGTCCAGGCTCCAGTTGGTGACCCCAGGCTCACAGAGATACCAGGAGCAGTTCGGATGATAACTGCCCGGAGAGCTCTGGAAGCAGGCTAGTACTGAGGCCTGTTCCACCTCACCTAGGAAACAGCCATGAGGAGAGACTGACACACCCAGAAGGGAAAGACGCTTCTCCGCGTCACTCGTGGGTCGCACAGCGAGCCCTGACTCTGCCGCTGTCTGCCCCCTTGCTCTCCTTCACCCTGTCTCCTGTGCCCGGCCCCCCGTGGACCCATCAGCAGGTGCGCCCGGGCTTCCAGGTCAAGCGCACAGCCCGGGCCACGGGTGACTGCTCCTAAGTCTCACGGGCTCTGAAGCCTGATGCTTCCAGGACAAGGAAAGGCAGGCTGAGCTTTTAGAGGTGCCGCATTGATCCCAAACTGCCTTAAAACGCACCATTTCTGTATAGAGCTCATTCTTTCCTTTCCCCTCCTATACTGTGAAGAAGCTACGATGACAAGTGGGGACTCCCAGGAACCGATGTCTGTAGATCTAAGGCACTCTGCTGCTTCTTGGCAGGGGCTGCCTGCTGAAGGAGGAAACCAAACGGGGTCACCCAGCCTGCCTCTTGTTCACGGAATGCTCTAGACTTCAGTGACTTTATGCCGTTTCCCCATGCGTGCACACAAAAAATCCAAAAGCCCCTCTGCACTCACATACCAAAACCAGAAGGGATCTATACTGATGGCAAAACCAGGGGCACACACTGATCATGGAGGTCAGGCTATTGGCCAACCATTTCTGGACTGTTGTGTACAGCACAATGGGCAGCACACCACTATATTCTACAGGCGGTGTGACTTTTGGAAAAAACTATCTACTCCAGTGCTCCCAACACGCCCCTTCCTCTGCTGGACAGGGGCTGCACTGGCTCGGCGGCTTGGGATAAAGCTTAAAAATATGTCCCGGTGTATGTACAAGAATGCTCATGCCACCATTATGTATGTATTTATTTCTGACACGTACACCCGGCTCTGTTTGTCTCTTTACCTTCTTTCTGGCTGCACCGGGTCTTCGGTGCCGCGCGGGCTTTCTCCAGCTGCGGAGAACGGGGGCTGCTCTTCCCTGTGCCGCGGGGGCTCCTCACTGCAGCGGCTTCTCCTGCTGGTGGAGCGAGGCTCTAGCAGCATGGGCTTCAGCAGCTGAGCGCGAAGGCTCGGCAGTCGCGACGTGCGGGCTCTAGGGCACGCGGGATTCAGTAGCTGTGGCTCAGGGGCCTATTAGCTGTGGCTCAGGGGCCCTAGGGCGTGCAGCCATCAGTAGTTGCGGTGCGTGGGCTTAGCTGCCCCGCAGCTTGTGGACCTTTCCGGAAAAGGGATCAAACCTGTGTCCCTTGCATCGGCGGGCAGATTCCTATCCACTGCACCACCAGGGAAGTCCTCACACTACCATTATTTAAAAAGCAGAATCAGAAACCACCCAAACACACAGTGACGGGAGAAAGAATAAAGTGTGTATGGTTACAGACTGAACTATCACACAACCAAGAAGATGATCAGATTGTCACATACAACCACCAACACGGCTGCATCTTAGAAACAATCACACAATATGATACTATTCTTATGAAGTTCAAAATTCCACAGAACTCAATGATACATTACTTGGGGATACATGTGGGGATACGTGTCCACATGGTAACTCACACTTAGAAAAGGAAGAGGAGATGATTATCAGGATGGTGGTGATGTTGTTGGGAGGGGTGGGGGTTGAGGAGAAGAGCACATTGGTTATACTCTGCTTCTTAGGTTGGATGTGACTTCAGGCATTCAACATTAGACTTTATAACTGACATACACATGATGTGACTTAAAAAATAATAAGGAAAATTACCTGCCTGGTAATTCTGGTCATCCAAATCTTTTTTTTTTGGCCATGCTGTGCAGCATGTGGGATCTTAGTTCCTCGGCCAGGGATCGAATCCGTGCCCCCTGCAGTGCAAGCTTGGAGTCCTAACCACTGGACCACCAGGGACGTCCCCTGGTCGTCCAAATCTCACTCAGCACCACCAAGAACTACAGTCAGGGACGGGAGCAAGGAGCATCCTGGAGGCTTGGGAGCAGTGTCCTGGCCCCACGACCCAGGAGAAACCAACCACCTCGGGTTCCTCACTTGTGAAATGAAAACAGTCGGTGCTGTCTCCCTCGAGGGCACGATGAGGCTGAGAGGAGATGAGGCTAGGTAAACCCCAGGCTCCTCAGGGACAGGGGACACTTACTGTGTCAGCGATTGCTGCTTTCTTGGCCCTGCCTCTCTTCCCCGGGGGGAGTGACCCCCTCCACTCCACCCCAACCAAGGCAGGACCCCCACAACCCCAGGAGGAACACCCACAGGTTAGGCCAGCAGGAGTGTTCTCCCGGGGTGTATGAGCATAGGCATGGGTGAAAGGATGGAAGGCAGCTGATGCCCAATCACTCAGGCCACAGGGTCCCAAAGGGATGCAGTCCTGCTCCTGACACCCCGGAGCCACCCTGCTTTCTCTTCTTCCTGACAGAGCAGCTCTATCTTCATGTCTGTGACCAGCCAGCATCAGTAAAGAGCAAAACAAAGACAAAAGGAGAGGCTTTTCATCTTTAAGTTCATCAGAGCAGGTTTCTGTTGCCTGTACTCATGGGAGCCTGGCTGGCCTCCCCATCAGTCTCACTCGCCTCCCAAACTGTCAGGGTACCTGCCTCCCAGATTCACACAACTCATTTCAGAAGAAGCTCCAGAAAACAGCTTTTAACTCTTGCCTGAACTTCATGCAGTGGTTCCCCACTGCCTATAGCACGGGCCCCACACCTCCTCCACCAGCCACAGGGAAGAGGCGACTAGCAAGGGTAGGAGGGGAGGTGGCAGCCCCCGGTCCTGCTCTCCGCCCCCGTGAAAACTCCCCTCAACCTCAGAGACGCGTGCGGCAGCAGTGGGACAGAAACCTGCCATCTAACAAAATACCATCTTTTAAAAGCAAAAGCCAAATAAAGCCACGATGTTAAAAGTATGATTATCCACCTGGCAACCTGATTCCGAATCAGATCACCCACTGCTCTTTCTGTAAATAGGCCCCACCTTGTGTGAATTCCCACGTCAACTGGGGAAGAGGACAGCTAGCTGGCCAGATACACAGCGATCTGAATTAGCCACTCATGGCAGTCAAAATGGTGTGTGTAAAATAGAATTCTGCCCTTGACTCAAGGCCCTAAAGTCTCATCAGCCTATTAAAACAGAAGCTTGGTGAGAAAGCAGATGAGGCTGACAGGTCACTGTGAAATAAAAGCCCACTCTCTCACATGGAAGTAACTCTAATATCTTAACCCTGTTTACCCAGAATCCTGTTCTCTCCGCTCATTCCCATCAATGCCAAATTCCTACCTTCATCAGGAAATGGAAGCCCAACGACCCAGAAATAATCTGAGCAAACCTATCTCGCTGCAGACGCTTTCGTTTTTATCTTCATTAACTCTTTGGTCCCTGTCAAGCATCCTGGGAGCAGGATTTATGTCTCGACCACTGAGTTTAGAGGATCTTAACACGCAGACAATCTGTACGTTTAACAGGGGGCAGAAAATACAGCATGTTTTGTAGACAGATACAAATTGTTTTCTTTTTCTAGTGAAAGAACAGCATGTTATCTCATTCACTGTATTTTTTAACTGGAAGAATTTTAAAGAAAAGTAGCATGTCACCCAGATGAATGTCACTTAATTTTTTCTCCCATGAAATCCCACCCATTTAATAATCCTATGTCTTTTCCCCTCTTAAGAGAGGGGCTTCCCTGGTGGCTCCGTGGTGAAGAATCCACCTGCCAGTGCAGGGGACATGGCTTCCATCCCTGACCTGAAGATCCCACCTGCCTTGGAGCGATTAAGCCCCTGCACCACAGCTGCTGAAGCCCTCTGCTCTAAAGCCTGTGCTCCGCAACAAGAGCGAGAGAGAAGTCTGCCCAGCAGTGAAGACCCAGCACGGCCACAAACAAGCAAAGTTATTTACACACACAGGAAGTCTGCCCTCTTCAGGTAAATGGACTGAGTGAACAGTCGCTCATCCTGGGTGACCGGATATTTATAAAAGTTCACAAAAGTAAAACGCTGAAGTCCAAGAAATTCACACTAGGCCCCAGAGCAGCAGTGCTGGCGAGACATAAAACACACTCAATCCCGAAGCTCGCCTCCATGATGACCATCAGATACCTTGCTCTTACTCAGTTAATTCTCCTTTTTTGAAAATGTGGAGGCTCCTCAATATCCATGCTCTGCAAGTGTGTATTAAGATTCAGAGCACCAGAAAAACATCTCATCACCGAAGCCTCAAGCACACCTGTCCTTGGTGAATTTATGTGAACACAAACATCAGCGGTGAGGTCACGGGGCCCAGCGTGCTCAGAGCAGAGTCACACCAGTTCAGTCCAGTCGCTCAGTCGTGTCCGACTCTCTGCGACCCCATGAATCGCAGCACGCCAGGCCCCCCTGTCCATCACCAACTCCCGGAGTCTACCCAAACCCATGTCCATCGAGTCGGTGATGCCATCCAGCCGTCTCATCCTCGGTCGTCCCCTTCTCCTCCTGTCCCCAATCCCTCCCAGCATCAGGATCTTTTCCAATGAGTCAACTCTTCGCATGAGGTGGCCAAAGTCTTGGAGTTTCAGCTTTAGCATTGGTTCTTCCAAAGAACACCCAGGACTGATCTCCTTTAGGATAGACTGGTTGGATCTCCTTGCAGTCCAAGGGACTCTCAAGAGTCTTCTCCAACACCACAGTTCAAAAGCATCACTTCTTCAGCACTCAGCTTTCTTCACAGTCCAACTGTCACATCCATACATGACCACTGGAAAAACCATAGCCTTGACTAGACAGATCTTTGTTGGCAAAGTAATGTCTCTGCTTTTGAATATGCTATCTAGGTTGGTCATAACTTTCCTTCCAAGGAGTAAGCATCTTTTAATTTCATGGCTGCAATCACCATCTGCAATGATTTTGGAGCCCCCCAAAATAAAGTCTGACACTGTTTCCCCATCTATTTGCCATGATGTGATGGGACCAGATGCCATGATCTTAGCTTTCTGAATGTTGAGCTTTAAGCCAACTTTTTCACTCTCCTCTTTCACTTCCAACACATCAGAAACAACAAAATCAGAAACCATCAGTGATAAGGTCACAGACACTTGCTTCAAACACGGAATGAATTTTATAAATGACTTCCTATAAAACCTGTTTCTGTTTTAAGAGGCTGTTTTTTATCAGCAGGATCCAACAGACGAGCATGCCCACTGTCTTTGGGAAAAACTACAAACCGGATTCAGCAACACTCAAGGGCTGACAGGTGATGGAGTCTCACACTGTACGTCCTGTCTGGGAACTCTTAGATGGGCTCTGGGATTTCATTCAAAAGCAAGGAATCAGCATGCAGAAGTTTTAACATAGAGAATGCCAGTAAAGAGAAGAAACATGCTCTTCACCATCTAACTGGGACTGAATTTCCATTCCTGAGCTCCGACAACACAGAAACATGGACATGTCCCCACAGACAGGTCAGATAGAACTTACCAGAAGCATGGCAGATGTCCCATTGGGTCTGGACAAGTGGATGGTCATTTCAGGGAACATCCGGTCGATGCGGCTGATCACGTCGTCAACGTATCTGAGAGGAAGAAACGTACGTGTAAGAGCTGGGGCCCCAGTCCAAGAGACACAAATCTACAGAGCACTAGAGGCTTCTCTTCTCAGTTTAAGTTTTCATTAGTGAAATGCATTTTTAAGAAGGCCAGTGGGATTTATGAGGCTTTTTTTTTAAGCAAAAATATGACTCCCTAGTTCCTCCTCTTGCTTTCCAGAACCATCCATTTTTTTTTTAGTGATTTCTTTTGCTATTTACCTCCGCATTTCCATGTGATATATTTTTAATGCCAGTTCTCGGTCTTTCATTTTAAGGTATGACCTTGTGGCTTTTCTCTATAGATGGGAATTTAATTCCGCCGCCCTCCTGGCCGCTGGGCCCCACTGACCAGGGCCCTTCCCTCTGTCCCCTGGTTTAGGGGTGGAAGTGGCTTCCTGTTTTGCTCACCTCTGCTTGTTTCTTGTTTCCTGTTTCCTTCTCATCTCAATCACTTCAACAGTCAATTCTCTGGATTAAATTCCTTCTGTTTTAAATACCTGAAGTCATTCCCATTTTTCCGGTTTGCGGCTAACAAATTCAAATCACATCACAATTTTTGCTTAAATCAGTATTTATTGTTCACATTCTAAAGTACTTGCTTATTTTTTTAAGGGAATTTTTTAAAAAGTCTTTATTGAATTTGTTAAAGTATTGTTTCTGCTTTATGTTTTTGGTTTTTTTTTTTTGCATGAGGCATGCAGGCTATCTTAACTCCATGGCCAGGGATTGAACCCACACCCTTTGCTTTGGAAGGCAAAGTCTCAACCACCGGACTGTCAGGGACATCCCATCTGCATATGTTTTTAATAACTGAGCCACATACTGGCTCATGGGTAATTTACAGTTATTTTTGTTTTACTGAATTTTTACTTGATTAGTTTTCTATGTACCTATTATAATTTTTTCCCTTAAACTCTCTGCCTGACTCTAAAACTTCTCTCAGTATGGTCAAACATATCAGACAATCTGTCAGTTTACATTTTTTTTCTGGAAACATTCCTCTGAAAGTCAGTCTTCTGTTTTTCCGACCCAAATGGAACCTGTATCTCTGAAGATTTAACAACCAGTGAGATTACTGACACTAAGCACTCAGCATGGCATACACTAAAACCTCAAAAATTATAAACACTCTCACTGGACTATCATGGGCATTACGGGTAGTCTGCAAAGATGCCCTCCCTTTGCAGGAAGACTGCCTCCAACCTCCACCACCCCCGCGGAAGCCCATGAGGAAATGCCAGCCCTCAGCATCGGCAGAGCCACGGCTGGGTCTGGTTCAGACCCTCTGAGAGGAGACTCACAGGAGCATTTGTGCGCACCGTCCACAGTCACATGACACAGAGGGGATGCAGCGTACCACAGCTGAGACTCAAAACTATCTGTTAAGGCTTTTACATTTGATTTTATACTCGTCGGATACGACAAATTAAACTACATGTCTATTAGATCAGGGACATGTAAAAGCTACGTTCTCTTGGGGAAAGACAGAGATTGGCTCTCCACTCACAACATGAACAGACTTTAGTGTGAAACCTGGCGCTCACGAGAGAGAGCAGACAACACAATGCCGTGAATATCAACATACAAACTGTGGGAAGTTAGAAAGTAATCTTGCTGATTAACTTATCAGGTTTTCCTTAGAGAATGCTCCATGCAGTTTTAGACTTCAAATTGACAAAGGAGGAGAACTCCAGAAGGCCCAGTGGTGAGGAATGATGCTAGGAAGACCAGAGCAAAGATGTGAGAAAAGAGGTGGAGATGCCTTCAAGGCTACCTGCCCCTGCAGAAGAGGGCTGCCTGCAGGGAGACTCAACATATTCTTCAAGCATGTAAATAACTTTAACAAACTCAGGTACCACACAGTCATCTTCCACCCTGAGAAAGGACCATAAGAGGAGGGCATTAAAAAGCGAACCAGCTCAGAAAGAACAAGAGGTGTAAGAGGTACTGCTTAAAGGCAGGGCCCTACAAGGCCCTATTTCTGTAGACTTTGAAAATGGTTTAGAAAACAATCTTTCCTGGATGGCTGAGAGGAAGACTGACAAAGACATCATCTCCATGGTCCTTCCTAGATTTATAGCTTCATGATGCACAACATTAGCTCTAAGCTTAAATGCAACAAGGAGATGAAAAGATGAAGAGAGGAGGAAAGAACTCATTTTTCATTACTACCTCCTGTTTCTGGAGATGGTGGAAGACACGTGGCAAGATTCATGTCAAAAGTTGACACCAGGTCACTGGAAACATCTCTGCATTTACATACTTCTCTGCTAACTCTATGTGTATGGTTTAAACTCGGTTCTTTCAGACTCAGCAGGAAGCAAAAACCTGCTGTCCTGTGTGGACGGAGGTCATTGCTAAGTATATGCTAATGGGGAGGGGGGTTGGCAATACCTTCTGAACGAATCCTCAATCAATAGCCATCATAGCTCTGGAGAGCAAAATGCAAATGAACGTGCAGAACTTCAGCACAAAGGTATCCTAATCTGCTTCCCCGTGTACTGTTCACCTTGAAGGGAATACTTTCTAGAACACTTGTGTCTCTAGTAGGCTCGGTGATGATTGAAGAACCAAGTTCAGGGTGTAGACTTCCAGGATACTAAGCCAACTACCTGACTTGTTTCCAGCAGGAGCCAGAGTTCTGAAAAGGCAGACGATAAATGCTTCTGGCCATTTCTGGAATCCTTTATATGTGAACTCTTTACTTGCAAAGGAAGGCCATGGAGGGAGAAAAAGAGTTCCTAGGAGAAATATCTAACGTGGACACAGGGAAGTAGAGAGGTCTGGGGTGGTATTTTTTGGTCCCCTCTCCAACCAGTGATCTCAGATAAAGCTCAGCAAGCTTGATCGAAAGACTTTATTAAGCACAAATGCACTTCAAGGAGACTGTTTTTCCTTCCCACGCCTAACATAAAGGAGATGCAAATTCCTTTTTACAGGTGACATTATGTGTTTGCCAAAAAGAGAAAAAGTCAGCTGCATCTTTCACTGAGGAAAACAGTGTCTAAATCCTAGAAGCAAAGAAGCAAAACATTTCATTTTCAAGTAGACCCAACCTTCGAACGCAAATCCACCACTAGTGACTTGACAGAAATAAGGAAAGCTTGGAAAGCCAAGTTAAAAAGCTGGAGGCTGAGGGGATGACATTTTCTTTCTGCCGGGGCTGGGGGCTGGCCTGGCAGGGGCTCCTGGCTTCCTCTCTGGCAGCACCCCGGGCCGGTGTGGCCCATCAGCCATGCCAGCACGTGCAGAGCTGGGCGTGAAGGGCCAGGACAGGTAGGAACAGCGCGCTCCTCGCCCTCCCACACGCCACCATATGTTCCACTCCGCTCTGCGGCAGGATCGAATCACTTTAATTTCTACCTTGGAATATAGGCAAACAAGCGCTAACGCAGCAGCGGTGACTGGTTTACACTTGAGCAGACGTGGTGGGAACGACATTAATTTAGTGCCAAATTGAGCAGTGAGTCACAATTTGCACGCATCTGCCGACCTGTTAACAGGGTAATAACTTGGGAGACTGCTGCTCCATCTACATCACAGAGGCCTCTCGGAGACGGAGAGCTGCTTCGCTCTCCCTCCATGAAGCACGCAGCCCATCCGCTGGCTGGCTGGGCCAAGAACCAGACTTTCAGAAACATAAACTCCTAGAAACCACAGGTTCGGATCAAGGTGTGATTCATAGCTTCAATGTTTTCAGGTAGAAAATGAATCTTTAAGCAGTTGAGAGAATTTCGCTTCCCTGTCCCGCCCTCCCCCCGCTGCAGGCAGACTCCCGGTGGTTTCTGACTCCGTTTCCTTAGTGCATCTGACGGCTCCTTCTCGGGGTTTCCATCCTTAGCACCGAGTTTCAGTCTCAACTCTTCCAGCATCTCTGCTCCATCAGAAACAACCACGCCGCTCTCAGGTTCCTAACGTTCATCTCTGAAGCCCCATAAACCTTGTTCTCTTCTGATTTTCTTCAAGGAGCTTGGCCTCCTTCTGTAAGTGTCTTTAGTCAGAGAATTAACACTGGGACCTCAATGTCCCTGTCACTCTAGGGATTTAACAGCATCTCCAAGAGGTGGTCTGCTTAAGTCACCAACCCTGGAGCACAGCTCACAAGGCAGCCCCACTCACTACTGGACTACCAGGCTGCTTCCAGCCCACTGACCAGCGTCTTCACCCAAACCCCCCCCCTTCAGTCTCGAGCCTTGTGAAGCCACATATAGGCACTTCCTCTGAAACCTAAGGCTTTCTGCAAACACATAAAAGACGGTCAGGCTTTCCGGCTTATCGGTGCTTTTAACTCTTTCTTGGATCACAGATCCCTTTCAGAAGCTGCTGAAAACAAAACTACATGTCTACACACAGCTTTTCCATACAATTCTCCGCTGTTTATAGGTCCCTTACAGTCCGTTCATGGACCCCAAGTTCAGAATAGCCGCTCTGGGCCTGTTCTAGAATGAGGCACCTGGTTTTGCTCTTTGTTCCTTTCTGAATGGTAAACTGCACAGTATTTTTCAATGAAGCCGCCTTCATCATAGAAATACCTATTTATCAGCCTACAAGTGAATGCACTGGAGTGCTGTATGAGGCGCACCGGATCTCCTAGCTCTGATGATCTTAAAATCATGCTTCCATGTTGGAGTCCAGGGTTAATGTTTGTTCTTAAACTACTGCCTCTCACTGCTTATCTTTTCAACAAAGGCAAAGACCTACTTCTGTGACCTTAGAGGTCACCTGACAGTGAGGAAACCTTTCCTCCCTGACAGCCACATCATACCTGGGCTTTACGGAAACTCGTGCTTCTATAAAGAAAGAGCCCCCCTGCCTTCTGCATCACCCCTTAAGACATAAGTCAGGGGTGAACTCAAGCTCAAGTCCTAGGAGGGCCAAGTCCAGGTGCTGATCTGGCCCTGCCTCCTCCCTCCAAGACCCCAGCAGGCTCGCAGCACCTCGCAACGGGGCACATTCTGCTTTCTCTGCCTGGAGGGTTCGTCTGGTAACTCCTCCCACCCCCCATACCCAGCTCAGCTTTGGGCTATGCTTAAAGGACACTTCCTCGGGGAAACCGTCTCTGACACACCTCCCAGGCCCCCATCACTCAGTGGCCTTCATCTCACCTCTATGGCACTTTTTAATCCTCTCTGTGTCTCCTGTCCCAGCTGTAATTAAGCAATTTTTCCGAGTGATTATTTGTTTAATGTCTATCTCCCCAACAGGTCTCTCCATGGAATCACATTACCGCCTTCTTTAGAAAGGCAGAATCCCAGCACATGGCCAACGGTACCTGGCACCCACCAGACACTCCTCAAATATTTGCCCAAGAAAGAGACAGGACATTCAAAGTAAGCTATGCAAATGCCAGTCAGGCAGTTATGAGACAACTACAACACAAAGTTCTCTTTAGCAGATGAAGATTTGAGGTGTTGAAGAATTAATTACATTAGCCAGCAAAATTCACTACCAGCAGCAGCCACAGAGCCCCGCAGAAGCAGCCTCAAAGAAGGCAGAAGAGGCGCTTCAAAGTCTTTCTGCTTAAGACGTGGCTACAAAACCCCTGCATCTGTTTTAGGAGAAGCTCGATGCCTCCTGGAAGCAGGAGCCTTCTGAAGATGTACGTTGCGTTATCAACATGCCAGTTTTCAAATGCTGCTTCTAATGAACTGATTAATTCTGCAAAAACATTAGCACAAAGATGCATGCTACCAAATCGGGATCACAATACCCCCAAACGATAGCAAGACAGAACGTGGAAGACATTTCTAAAGATACCGGTTTTGTAAAATGTTAGTTCTCTCCCTTACACAATGAAATACATGGCAAAGTATTTGTCATTAAAGCCTTAAAATAACTTGCTGGACAGATGGCTTAGCTCTCTATAAAGTCTGACCCCTCCTCAAAAGAAAAAAAAACAACCAACAAACCTGGACTCCAGCCAATGATCCCGTGTTAGCGAGATGTTCAGCAGCTCGAACCAGATATTTAAATAGCATTCACCCCACACGGAACATACAATACATGCTGTTCATTTTCTCCACCCATACAAAATCTGAGAGTTAGGAACGCATTTATTAATAAACCACCTTCTTGGGGAAAGGGTAATGCCCAGGAGATAACAAAAAGGGAGCAATTTACAGCATCTGAAATTGATTTAAGATTTTCCTCTACACCTGTCCAAAAATGATACGACTGAGTGGAGTTTGCCGGTGGGTGGAAACAGAAGGGGGTTTGTTTAATTACTTTGTGAGAATGAGATTGCCTGAAACTCCAACTATTAATCTCAATATGCTGAAGAAACAGGATTGGGAACTTAGGTGAAACTTGCTCACTCCTCCCAATTTGGTCAAACTTCTCAGGTTTGTGAAATATTGGAGTCAATGTGTCTATAAGAGGAGTTTGGTTGTTCTCTAACTGTACATTAAGAAGGAAGACCAGACGAGCTGGGGGCTTCCCTGGTGGCTCAGTGGTACAGAATCTGCCTACCCCACTGCAGGAGACGTGGGTTCGATCCCTGGGTTGGGAAGATCCCCTGGAGGAGGACATGGCAACCCACTCCAGTGTTCTTGACTGGAGAATCCCAAGGTCAGAAGAGGCTGGGGGCCCTCCATGGTGTCTATGTGGTCACACAGAGTCAGACATGACTGAAGCGACTAAGCAGCAGATGGTGGTCTAGTCGCTAAGTCCTGTCCATCTCTTGAGACCCCATGGACTATAGCCTACTGGGCTCCTCTATCCTCAGGCGAGAATACTGCAGTGGGTTGCCATTTTCTTCTCCAGAGGATCTTCCTGACCCAGGAATCAAAGCTGGGTCTCCTGCATTGCAGGCAGATTCTTTACCGACTGAGCTATGAGGGAAGTCGTAAGCAGCAGATGAGTTACAGACAAAAAGAAGAGCTTAGGTTCCTCCTCTGTCTCTCACTGCACCCACTCCCTTACCACTTCTACCCAACTAGCTGCCTGCCCACTGTCAGTTTCCTTCAAGAAAAGACACCCAGGGACTTCCCTGGCGCTCCAGTGGTTAAGAATCCACCTTCCAATGCAGGGGTCACAGGTTCGATCCCTAGCTGGGGAACTAAGATCCCACATGCCTGGGGGCAGCTAAGCCCCAAGGTGTGCAATGCCCGCTGAGCTCACGCCCCCTGGCGCCCGCGCGCCACAACAAAGAGACCAGACAGCCAGAGATAAACAATAAGTAACAGACCTGAGGATCTGTGTCTTACCACAGGAGAGAAAACACGCTCAAAACTTCAAAATCTCTTTATGGAAACTCAATACCTAAGCAGATACAGATCAGGAAGGCATGCTTCCTTGGAGGGGAGCTACAGCCAGGCCACGGATGTAGAAGAGCGACTTCTTCCTCTTCTCCCTGAACAGCCGATGAACGTTGAACTATGTCAGTGTATAACCTGAAGAATCACTTGGGCAAGCAAACAAAAGCCACTTCCATTTCCATAAGGAGAAATAAATGCACACTCACCCCCTAGTGACATCCAGAGCCTAACCTCCCTTCTTTTATTAGGTACAGGCAGCCTAGTAAACCCTGGTGATGTACGAACTGGAACACAGAGCAAACACCATCACAGAGACAGAATCTTTCCTATACTGTCCTAGGTTGTAACTATCCCTGTTATATCTTTTAACATATATCTATTGAGTGCCCTGGGCTTCCCTGGTGGCTGCATGGTAAAGAATCCACATGCAATGCAGGAGTCATGGGTTTGATCCCTGGGTCGAGAAGATCGTCTGGAGGAGGAAATGGCAACCCACTCCAGTAATCTTGCCTGGGAAATCCCATGGACAGAGGAGCCTGGTGGGTATAGTCCATGGGGTTACAAAGAGCAGTGCTCACTGCGGCAGCACATGGACTAAAAGAAAGGAGAGGTAAAGAGTCTAGTTTGTAAATAATCCCTATTGTATCTATTAACAAATATTTAATGAGTGTCTACAGTTGTCAATAATTACTGTGTTCAGGGAATGATCTTAAGTATCTAAGGATTAAAGAAAACCCAAAACTGGAATGAAAGGTGGGACGGAGGTTCAAGAGGGCGGGGACATGTGTGCACCTATGGCTGATTCATGTTGATGTATGGCAGAAACCAACAGAATAATGTAAGCAATTCCTGCAATGCAGGAGTCCCGTGTTTGACCCCTGGGTGGAAAGATCCCCTGGAGAAGGAAATGCAACCCACTCCAGTAATTCGTGCCTGGTAAATCCCATGGGCAGAGGAGCCTGGGAGACTATAATCCATGGGGCCGCAAAGTCGCTCGGACACAACTCACTCACTGGCTAGAAATAAATTAATTTAAAAAAATATTGTATCAGCTGGCTCCCAGCAGGCTTTCTCTGGAGGAATGGGTCCAGCCTGTGCTTTCTGCTGGAGGAGTCAGGCTGAGCAGGAAAGCAGGCCTTGCTTTCCAGTTTCCAAAGCACTGGTTCTTTATCATGTTCGATCCCTCACCAAGTCTGTGAAACAAGAAGGGCAAGTGCAAAACTCCTGCTTTACAGACAATAGAAAACAGGAGGTTAAGTGACCTGCCGAGGTGACAGCACAGAGTGGCTGAGCCGGCCTCGGACTGGACCTCTCTGATCCCGCCCAGGGTTTCCCTGCCCCTCCACAGTACTTTACAGGGCTGGGAGGACTGCACGGCAAAGGCCGACTGCCCCTTTCTCATTCCCCGACTTTAGAAGATGACTGAGAAAGTGAGGGGCAGCGTACTGACAAAATAGAACCAGGGTATGATTTCCTCTCTTCCCAGTCGTTCAGTAAATACCCACTCGGTGCCTCACTGGGCCCCGGGACACAGGGATGCTCTGGTGGTCTCTGCCCTCTCAGGGCTTACACTTCATTTGGTTACAAGGCATCTTCCTTCAGAAAAAACAGGACAGCTAAGTTACAGTTCCTTCCATTCTCCCGTCGGGAGGAAAATTAAAGTGCAAAGTTGGTAAGCTACAGGAAGGGGTGGAAAAGTAAATACATTTTTTGGTTTTATTTTATATTAGTAACTAGGAGGTAGATGTTTTCCTCAACTTCTGTTCTTCTTGCATTAAAAAATTCATTCAGGTACTGGTGGGTCCTAGTTTTCCCTAAAATGTTTAAACAAGGTGTTAAGCTTAGGGGAGAATTCATAGTCTCACTCAGGATCTCCTTCCTCTGCAAGCCCTTCCATGTTACAGAGAGGAAGGAGAATCCCAGACAAAAGTCCACACTGAGCTTTCCAACAAGACCAATTAACAAGTTGTTAAATGGGTTATCTATGTCAGAGCTGCAAAAATGACCCCTGGGGCTCACGGCTTACTCTCTCTCTCACATTGGGCTCCAGTAACCAAACTCTTCCCGCAGGGGAAGGGCTGGCCTGGGCTAGGGGTTCCCACACCTGCTGGTCCCCTTACTAAAGACCTCTCACACTGGAAATCGTCCCTCTGCTGGGGTCTCCTTCTGGAACAATAAAAGATTCTTCTCAAACAAATCCTATGACATTAAAACCAACCCTGCAATTCTCCTGCTAAAGTAAGAAAGCTGAAAAACAGCTCAATTAATTGAGAAGACCGATATGACTATTCTAAATTGGTAATGAAGTACAACTTTACAGCCACTCTGCTTACTTAATGCAACATCATTCATCAACAAGTCTTTCCTGGGGCGTTCTAACCACGGGATGTGGCTAGTTTTGAAACTCACGGCATTTAACCAGAATCATGGAATCCTAATGAAAGCATCTGCCTCCCTGAGGATCAGTCTGCTCCTCCTCTGCGGCTCCTTCCTCCTTCCATGCACCACAGCCCTCCGCGCTGCAGACACAGCCTGTTCCTTCACAGACCCCTGCCGAGCGACAGTCTGCACTTCCCTCCGCGTTCACTGTCCAGTTCACATTTGCCCCAGAGCAACAATGTCCAAAACGCAACGTGACACTCACAGGTTGGTATGTGGTATGGACAAACATTTGCCTTAGGGAAAAAACTTATTTATTTATTGATGGCTGTACCAGCACATGTGGGATCCTAGCTCTCCGACCAGGAATTAAACACACATGTCCTGCATTGGACATGCAGAGTCTTAATCACTGGGCCACCAGAGCCGTCCCATATGGATGAACACTTTCAACTTAAATGTATGTATACTGGAAAAGACCCTGACACTGAGAAAGATTGAAGGCAAAAGGAGAAGGGGGCGACAGAGGATGAGATGGTCAGAACACAATACCCACTCAATGGATGTGAATTTGAGCGAACTCCGGGAGATGGCGGAGGACAGAGGAGCCTGGCATGCTGCAGTCCATGGAGTCACAAAGAGTTGGAAACGCTTAGCCACTGAACAGCACCAACAGCAGCAACATATAGGAAAGCATATAGGCAGCAAAGAAAACCTGTGATCTCACAGGCATTATTTCTTAGAATGAGGCTAAGTTTTAAAAAATGAGTTTATTTAGAGAAAAATATGGAACTAACAGAATAGCTGACTAAAGATTATGGCAAACATCCTACAAGAGATTAAAAATGACTGAGTTTAGAAATACCCTTCAAATAAACCAGGTAATTAAACAGCTTTGTTTCAAAAGGTTTTGCTTGTCTTTGTAGATTGTGGGTTTTTTTTTTTTAATTCTAAATGAATCTTCACTTTGGACCTTAAAAAATCTGTTGTCACTCAAACATCTGGAGCTATTGAAAACAGGATATGGATACGCATCCTCAGAGGGGCGAGGTGTTTAGGTCAGCAATACGGTGAAGCAAGGGCCATGCTGATCAATCACCCTGGGCGCTGACTGCACAAGAACGTGTGTCTGGGAATCTGCCACGTGAGCAAGAGACAGAGGCCTCCTTCACAGAAAATAAAACGGCTTTCAGTCCGGCACCAGCATGCATGGCCACCAGCTCCAACATTCCTGTTGCCACCCTCAAAAGGAGTGAAAAACTGTACCAGAACCTAGTTCTCCAGTGGAGCCAAGTCCAGGATTCTACCCATGGCAGGTGATGCTTAAGGCAGCCTGAACAAACTCTCAGAGGACACCCCCTACAGGACTCTGATGGCCTCACTGAACCAGAGCCAGCTCAACATTTATCATATCACCCTACACCGAGAGATCTTGCAGTAGTCTTTCAAATCATGGCTGAGAGAATCCTGGGTCGGGTGTGGAAAGATCTGGGCTTTCTCCTAGTTCCCGCTCACTCACAGGCCACAGTGGACAAAACTTCTAGCCCTTCCAGCTCTGGTGTCCTCTTCTCTAGACAAGATGAGCTCAACAGGTCCTTCCAAATCTAGTCAATTCAGCACCCACTTCCTAAGAGCTTACTATATACACAAAGAAGCGATTTCACAGTTTCCAAAGACTATCCGTCTCGAGTGATACATATGGTAATCATTGTAGAAAATCCAATGAATCAGAACACCCTATTCCTTAACCTTTGTGAATAACTGAAATCGACTGTACTTTGGTAAAAATTTTATCAGGGTTTTAACAGCAGGACTACTTTAAGTATAAACACATTGCCTTCGTCACTGTCTAGTGGGGCCCGTTACTAGAAATGTCTGAAGAAACGTATTAACTAGAGAGCACTCCCAGAACCAAGTCTTAGGACTCAAGATGAGTCTCTTAACAAGAACCCCAGGAAAGAGCAATTCTGTAGTCAAGGAAATTTTCAGGAAGGATGCTCTCCACTAGAGTTCACACATGAATATTTGCTATGGCCGAGTGGGCTGCCCTAACGTGGCGAGTAGCATACTCAGAGGGCATGCGTAATTAAAGGGCACATAACAAATGCACCTTTCACTTGAGGATCTCAGAATAAAACAGATAAAAACAAGCATTTACTTGAATGCTAATGGCTTTAGGAATAGAAGCCAGGAGTATAAGCATCCAGGTCCTTAAACACTCAAACCTCAGACGCCCACTCTCCTAAACACAGGACCTGCTGCAACCAACAGATGCGAATGTACTCAGGTCTGTTTGCCGAAAAAGTCACTTCGTGTAACGCTCCAAATAGTTACCTGTGAAGGCTGTGAGGCAGCTCTGACCTGTCAAGGCGAGTGTGTATGCACAGGTGTGCACATGCATTACACGTGCACACACACACGCATTTCAGTGGGCAGAACAGACTGCTCAAGAGTTGGGGACGCAGCTTATAGGGATGAAACATCTGTTTCTCCTGCTAGGATCTCACTGCAGTCCTCAACACAGAGGACTTGGCGAGTCACCCTGCAAATGAGTCGACAACACAATGGGTCCAAATCAAACGCTCCGAATCTGGAGGATTATGTGTAAAAGGAGAGAGAATCAGTCCACCGTGGTAAAAACAGGTGCAGTACCAACGTGCATGATAATAAATGGATGACAAATTGGAGAGTACGCTTAGAAGATGAATACACCGAATAATCCTTTTTGGAAGCAAGGTGTACAAAGACTTCACAAGGGGAGAGAGTCTGTCTCTAACAGAGAGATAACACAGTTACTCCTGAAACATGCAAATGGAAGTTGCCGAGTGAAGACAGATCAATTATTCTTGGTCGATGAGAATAACGAAGAGAGTTCCAGCAGGGAACACTGAGGTTAAATATTAGGCAAAACTTTACAAGTAGAAGGATTGCTAGCAGAGGAGAGAGGCTGCCAGGAGAGGCACGGAAGTGACCGCCTGTAGAGACATTCAGGGTTAAGCTTGACACCTGCCTAATCATACCCGAATTATTCCTGCCACAGTTCAGGAGAGCGGGAGAAATGTGCCACCAGAGAGGTCTGCTCTGGTCTAAAGGAGGAAGAAAACAAGGAGGTTAAACTCCCGCTTTTCAACACGTGTAACCCTCTGGTATAAGTGAGGGTTTCACCCACTGGGCAAAACTCTTGACCCTTAAACCCAGCACACGCCTTTGAAAACGCCCCGCATCTGCTGCGGCAGGCAAGAAGTCAACACAATGGCGACTGTTTCGGAGAAAAGAAAGGCAGGCTTTCTGGAAGGTGGCGCTGGGTAATACACAGCACACCCAGACAACAGCACTTCTTCCCTGCCTGCCACGCTCTCTGACATTTCCAGGTCTTAATTCAAAGCTTGCTTTCTTTGTTGAGTTCCAAACAGGGGCATATTACTTGTTGTTAAGCAATGTAAAACGTTTAGGCTTGATTAGCATGACCCAGAAACTTTTCATCATTTTCAGGAAGATTCTAAGGGCCTGCTAACAAGTCTGGGAAATAGGGCTCTTTTTTTGTTTTTGTTTTTTTAACAGATTTCTACTATAAATGATGACTGACCATCAGCCTCTGTGTTCCAAGGCCTAATGAAGGCAGCAGGGTCCAGATCAGAATTCCCACCTTCATTAACTAGCCAAGAAATCCCGTGTGTGGGGGGAGACTCTGCTTTCCACGATCGCTTCTCATCTAGGCTGGCAGAGTCCATATATGTCTGCCGGGACTTGAACGCTCTAAGACTAAACAGCTTTCTGCTCACTCTTTGAGATGACAAGGTGGAGAGTGTCACTGCCAGCACTTTTTTCCTCCATGAAAAGGAAGGCACTTTAGTTTATCTCCCTGTTTGGAAATACATCCAAGAGTTGACAGATTTAAGAATTGGAATAACAGCCCCCCTTCCCCAAATCATATAACTCCAGAGCTAGAATGCAAGCAGGAGAATGGCTAATCCAAATTCTGTACTCTTTGGAAACAAAACTGGGGCATGGAAACTGATAGGTTTGGATCAAGCCTTCTAGGCAGTTGTAGGCCGAGCTGGGATCAGAATGCAGACCTTCTGAATCTCTTCAGGTCCTAAATACATGGTTGCTAACGAATGGTTTTTGTTTGTTTGTTTAGTCGCTAAGTCATGTCTGACTCTTTTTTGACCCATGGACTGTAGCCCTCCAGGCTCCTCTGTTTACGGGATTTCCCAGGCATGAATACTGGAGAGGCTTGCCAGTTCCTTCTACAGGGGATCTGACCCAGGGATGGAATCCACACCTGCACTGCAGACAGATTCTTCACCACTAAGCCACCAGTGAAGCCCTGCTAAACACAATGACCCAATGGATCCCGGGAGAAGGAAAGGCCACCCCCTCCAGCATTCTGGCCTAGAGAGCTCCAGGGACGGAACAGTCCATGGGGCCGCAGAGTCGGATGCGACTGAGCATCTTTCACAAACTCTTCTAAAAGACAGATTTAAGAGCCTCTTAGGGTTATGTGTAGAAGGTTGTCACTGTACTTCTACATGGTGGATCTTACAACATTCTCATGCACTCTCACTTATCCAACAATACATTCTGGTCATAGTTTAAATGGACTTGAAATTATGCCACATGGTTTGGAGAAATACTCTCAATCTATTTTCAAGCACAGACTTTGAGAAATAATGAGTTTGTGTTAGATGTACTTTGGGACGTACTTGACTCAGTCCAGGTAGGGTGCTGCCCCATGCTCGATTAATACCTGGATTTAGTATTTCTGAAAACCTTTCGGGAAAAAAATAATAATCCAGTTACATGCATTTTCGTAGACTCTCAGCACTCTCTCCGTCAGTGAGGAGGTAAGGCTGGATGAAGAATGGAGTAAAATGGTTTTATTTGATGTGGATTTCAAGAAACAGGTTAATGATTTTCACTCCGCAGACATGCATGACATTTCAGCATTGATTCAAACAAGCTTGATTCATCTATTTTGGTTTGTGAGAAAGTATCCACTCTAAAAACACAACTTTAAAAAACTGAACATGTGTTTTGAAAACCAGTGCTGCACTGACCGTAAAATATTGAAGCACGCTGTTCAATGGGACCATTTTCAAGCCATACATCACTTTCTGTTTCGGTCCGACCCAACTGTTTCAAAGTTCATTTTTACAGTGTTCAGGGATAATAGGAACCATATCATTCACAGGAGCCATGTCCAGTCGATTTCTACAGAGGGTAAATGGAATTTTTCCAAATAGATTAAGTTTTAGTGGAAAGAACAGAGAACCCCTGGGGTTGGTATTTCTGAAACAAAATGGCCAGAAATTAAGTTTAGATAATTTCAGGGTGTATTTTTCAAGTGTGACTGGTTCAAAAGGGGAGGGCTGCCATCTTACACAGGACATTTTAAAGCCCCCAGAAGCAGCAAGCAGAAAACGATGGCAACAGTCAAGACTCCTATATCATGGCAAAAGTATTTCTGATGCCAACAGCTGGGCGGGGGAGACTAAATACTGGCAGCGGGGCCCAACTCAGCTACCGATGCCAGATGGCGGGCTGCCCCTCATCTGGGACTGCCCTTCAGAGGTTTCAGTGCCTCCCGCCTGTCTCTCTTGATACCTGAACTTAACTGTATCCATTCTTATGACTATCTTCTGAAAACAAAGATATATCATCCCTAATAAGAAAACAATCTATTCAGTTAATGTCGTGGGCACCAATTCAAGTCCCTGTGCTTTATATTTATAGTTTCCTTTTCTTTCTTTTTTCTGTTTCTCTCCTGTTATATAAGCATTGGCTCCTGGCTGTTGTTAGAATGTGTGCTGCGTGTTTCCAAACGCGTTACCCTGACAACCCAAAGAAAATGGGCTCCGTGAGAGGGTCCTGGACATCTGGGAAACTGACAAGAGCCACATCAGCGGGGCCTGCGCTCACGTTTCTTGGTTCTTGACTAGGTTCCGATTTGTCACGGGGCCAGAAACCACATGGCGGCTAAGTGAAGGTGCTCTTCTCTGGTGCTGGTGGCCCACCCGGCACTGCAGCCCTCCCTGGGTGTGACCGTGAGGCGCGGAGAAGGCGGCAGGGGCGCTGCAGGGCACAGACACACGGGCTCTGGTGAACGTGGGCGAGTAAGGAAACACTCCTCCGCATCCTCAACTGCAAATGAGGGTAATGGCTGCACTTAGCTCGGGAGCTTGTTAGGACTAAATAAGGTGTGAAGTCCTTAGAATGGTGCCTGAAACCGCCTGAAACCAGGTAATCACTCAAAAACCAACAGCTGCCTGTCGTGGTGGCAGCGGTATGATAGTGGTGAGGCAGTGTCCAGGCCCCTCTGCGCCGCTGTTAATTCCTTCAAGGCCAAGATGGTCGATGAAAATTTCATCCATTGAGGCAAATCATTTGTCAGGCTCACAAACAAAACACCATGGGGATTTTTAATGATATTAAGAGGAGGAGGAAGAAGAGGGGAGTTGGCAAGGTGGGAGGGAATGGGAGGGGGGTAGATTTTGGTCTTGTGATGCTAGTACCCACCCCGCCTCAACCTCTCTTACTGGAACCTTGAAGCAAGGATGTGCAATTCTCCTAAGATGGTGATCTGGTTTAGAAAGTGGAAAGCATAATGTTTAAGCACAAGGGATCAAACTGGTCTGCTTTGATGGAGTCCTTTTCGACACAAGGACATATTAACCATATTTCAAGCTTTCCCACGGCACTATGCTAATATGAGTTCAATGCTACATTCTAAAATCCCGCAGCCCTTCCAGCAATTCCACTCTCAGTTCTTATTTTAAACTCCCTGTATTTACATGACTGTACTTTTCTCAGTAAAGGTTCTTTAAAAGGGAAAGCATATAAACTTACAGATATCACATATGCATTATGAATCTTATTTATCTGGATCTAGCTATCATTTATAGATATGTTCACTTAATGTAAAAAGGGTTTGGGAAGGTGAAAAAAAATTCAGATCCCTTAATCTTTTCTTTTGGAAATAAATTATTCATGAAGCTCTCTGCCTCATTCCCAAATGGTTAGGTTTAAACAATTGCTTAAAGTGCTGTTTTTAACTGAAGAACACATTATTCATAAAGCCTGCAGCCCAGGAAACACTTACTTGCTAACTGGTCATTTTCATCTGATCAATGACTTCACAGCGATTAAACAGACCACAGTGGAATGTGCTTCCAGCGCGAGGCCAGCGGCATTAAGAGCCTGCGTCCCATAAACAAAGCAAGTTGGTTAATGGTCACTTTATGGCCCACATAGAACCCTGAGAATCTATCATGGCGTGGCTTAGTCAACCTTGTCTAAGATGATCTGGGGTCCTAAGCACTGTGGGAACCTTCCTGTAACAGGTTAATGGATCAATTTATTTATTTCAAATTTATTTCAATTTATTTCTTTTCAAGTTGAAAAACCACTAAAGACTTTCCAAACCATCAGCTCAATAGCCAGAGGGCGAGGCAGTCACCCTGGACCTGCTGACCTCGGCCCTTCTCTGTCATTTACGGCTCCGGCTCAGTGCTCTGGCTTGTGGGCGGCACTGGGGCAGAGTCCAGCAAGACACAGAGCCTGAATTTCTCTCTGTGGGGTCTACATGTCCACCAAAATCTCAGGCTACCTTACACTGAAAAGTACAGCTGGGTTTCACTTTTTCTTAAACACAAACCCAAAATTAATAAACAGTCCAAATAACAACAACAACTACTATTACAAAGGATTCCATTCAAAAGCCTAGGCCACCCTCACTTGTTGATATGTATTCTCAAATTTCTCATTAAAAAATGTCACTAACTTTACATCTCACCATCCCTCCTCCCCACAAATCTGGAGGAATTCTCTTTTTAAATTAGCATCTTTCAAACACTAACCCTCCAAGCATGACGAAAATCAGAGATTCGGGAGTCTAATGATCCTCGGTAACCATGTCTATCTAGAGGGGCATATGACTCTGCCAACTGAGATGGAGAGTGCGATCTTGCTAATCACAAACTTCACATTTTAGGGAAAGAGGAAGTTTTACTTTTGTTGAATTTCAAGTCATGTGCAATAGGGCCAAAAACACAACCTTGTCCCTAATGTAAGGAAGGACAAGTTTTACAGTCTCTGACGATTCTCTCTGTTCTCCTAGTACCACTCCTAATGACACAGTTGAAAGTGAGAGTCTAGAGTCTCTGCCTCTGTTGCCACACTGCTGCCAGGCAACTCTGTAGAGAAGACAAGAACCTGCACCCTGGACACCGACTGCCCTAGTTCAGATCCTCACTCTGACACCAAGTAGTTGTGTGGCCTTGGCTGAGGCATCTGACCTCTCTGGGCCTCAGTTTCCTCTGGTGTTAAGGAAACATGATAGTACCAGCTTCATGGGGATCTTGTAAGGATTAAATGGCTTATTAAATGCAGAATCCTAAGACCAGAGAGCAGCGTGGAGTATCTGAATGAATGCTCGCTAGAACCTGACACAGCTCACGCTTCACTATCTGCGTGGCCCTGGCTCACCTTCTCGCATCCCAGTTTCTTCATCTGTAAAACAAGCAGTATATTTTCCTCACAGTGGCTAAGTCACACTGCGTGTAATTAAGTACTTTTACGCACAGTGATCAGAACTGAACACTTGTTCACACCATTTTCTACTTCGTGCAAGAATCTTTGTATCTGAATAAACAATATGCCATACACTTACTCAGGACACAAACCCTGGGCCATTCCAATTTGTGGGTGTTAATTCAAAAATTTCAGAAATGCTTGGTACTTCTATTTTTGGAAACCTCTTAAATGTATCCTGCGTGACACCATGGCTGTGAATCAACAAAAAATATGTTCAACGGTTATTTGCAGATGGATAATTGCAAAATTAAACTGAAGTGCATATATTTTTTTAAGGTATCACTTCTGCTTTTGTTATCAGGTTACATTTACAGTGGAGACTTCAATTCAGAAAACACTTGTGTCTCATGACTCTTATACTGGGAGGTTGGAATGGGTCTTCAGCTAACAAGTATTTATGATTACAAGAATCCTAGTACTCAGAGCTGAAAGGAACCCAACCCCCGTATCTTAGTGATGGGTGGAACCCAGTGACAGTAAGCGGTGGACCGGAGGTCATGTAATTACCAATGGCAGAGGTGGGGCGAGGATCTTGCCTCGCTTCTGGCTCCAAGGCCATCTTTCTTCCCACTCTAATATTAGAAGGCTCCCCAATGCAGACATTCTGTGAATCTAGAGTTGGCACTGTCTTAGACACCAGTTACTATCTGTGTTTAACCACAGTATGGTATGTCTACACACACACACACACACACACACACACACACACCACACATGGTGCAATGAGAGACTCTATAACAGAAATTATAACAGAAAAGTCCTCTTTGCTGGGACATGGTAAAACTAGATTTTAAAATGTTTGATGATACTTAAGTCAGTGTATGTCACATTAGTATTTTAATATCTTGGATTATTTTTTAGTTTATGTGCCTTCAAAACATTTTAGAGAAATGTTTTTCTTTTAGTTATTTTTCAGGGTGATATAGTAAAAAGGGTTAGAGCTTTTGGGGAAAGTTTCACAATTTTAGTACAGCAGGGAAGGGTGGGGCCTTAAGTGCCCATGAGTCACCATCTATTGTCATGGGGCCACCACTTTTCTGGCCCAGAGCGATCAAGAGAGCCCTGACTAATGACCAGAGGAGGAGGAGAAGCCTCCGCTCCGGCGGCAAGGGGCCCCGTGCACAGAGCCCAAAGCAGGTGAGACGGCAGCGAGCAGGGGCGGCTGTCGAGGGTGGGCAGGAAGGCCTCTGAGGCAGCACTTAACCACATGGAGCCTGCAGAATTGTTAGGAGCTCTAAATTTCCTCCTGGAAACCAGACAGAGTAACTAGAACAGTGAGAAGTAGATGAAATCTTCAGTGAAACTTGATTTAAAAAATTCCCCACAAACCACAGAATACAGGTGTGCAGGAATGCACAGGGTCAACAGCTGTGAGGCTGGGTGGTGGGAGGGAAAAGGGACAACTGAGTGGCCCCAGGGCCACAGATCCCCAAACCACCAGGACACGTCTCCTCCAAAAAGAGGGGACCCACCTGAGCAGGAGCCCTGCAACTTGGGGCTAGGGAACGCTGGCACACTGAGTGCATCTTCTCGGTGTCTGAGAAAGAAAGAGCGCAAACACTCACAGGGGCTCCTCAGGGGCTCAGGAGGGTTGGCCAGTGCTGCCTGGTCCACAGAGCCATCCGGCAAACAGTCCACTCAGAAGGCAGCCCTCCTGCTGGGGGCACGTGCTGGGAACGGCCATCACATGAAGCAGGAATCAAAGCCCCAAAAGGTAGGCGGGTGGGCCATCCAGAGCAAGGGCCAAATGGCAAACAGCATCAAAAGGCCGGGCAGACAGCACCCTTGAAGGCCTGCAAAGCATGGAGCTCTGAGAGGCAGACCAGCGCCTAGGTCCTTTATGAGATGGGTAGGCCACCCTGGCTGCCACACTTCCCCCACAGAACAGGAGGTCCACCCCCGCCCCACATACACACAGGGACTCATTAGAAATGCGATCCCGCCCCAGTCAATACGACAAGAAAAAAAAGGTAGAGTGAACAGACTAAGCCATGAAAAAGTGACCACAAGCAGATGAAAAATAACCAATCATTTCAAAATGAGCTAAAAGAAATTAAGGGAAAACAACCAAGGGTTTGAAAGAACAACACAAATCAGAAGTTCTCGGAAGCGAGACAGCTGGACAACAAGACCATATAAAATGAGAGCTAACAAAATTCAGCAAAATGTGAGCAATATTCTTTAGAAATCAGACAAAACTAAAAGAAACATCAGAGCAAAGGGACATCACAGAAAGCACAGTAAGAGGAATGGAGGCAAGAAGGAGACAAGAGAGGGATGTAAGAATCCGATGCATCGTGTGGAGCTTGTTCGGATGCTGGTAAAACAAACAAACAAACCGTAAAAGGACATTTTCAAGACAACTGGGGAAATGTGAATAAGAGCTGAGTGTTACATGGTGTGAGGGAATTACTGTCAATTTTGTTAAGTGTGATAATGACATTGTGATTATAAAGTAAATGTCCTTATTTTGTAGAAACAAGTATTCAGAAGCAAGATGACATGATGGCAGAGATTTGCTTTTAAGAGTTACAGTGGAAACAATTTAGAAACCACTTTTATTTATTCTTTTGTGCCGGGTCTTCGTTGCTGTGTGAAGGCCTTCTCCAGCTGTGGAGCACGGCGGCGCCCCTCTGGTTGCAGCGTTCGGGCTTCTCACCGGGGCTCCTCCTGCGGCGGAGAGCAGCTTTGTGCTGGGGCGGAGCACGGGCTCTGCCCTAGCGCGCGGGTTCAGCAGCTGTGGCGCAAAGGCTTAGCTGCGCTGAGGCCTGTGGCATCTCCCCCGATCAGGGATCGAACCCCTGTCTCCTGCACTGGCAGGCGGGTTCTGTGCCACTGAGGCACCAGGGAAGCCCTGCAGCAGAAACAATTTTAAACAATGAAAAAGGAAGAGGAAAGCATGGCTGAATACTGCTGATTTGGGACTTAGGGGACTGTCCCGTGGAGTTCATCCTACTCCTCTCTCCTTCTACATACATTTGAAACCAGTGGAGGGAGGGGGCACCTCCCACGATCAGGGAGGGCAGAGCAGGCAGGCAGGAGGCACAGTGCTGAGGCTCAAGGCAGAGACGGACTTGGAGATTTCCAGAAACAAGGGAAAAGCCTGTAGCTGGGGTGGGGGTGCAGTGGGTAAGAGGAGAGAGGTCATGGGGGAGGTCAAGGGTGAAGTGGATGGAGCTGAAGCTACAGAACCAAGCAGGGGCCACATTATGTAGGCCTGGCCTTTGTCGACCCAGAGGAGGCGTCTGGAATTTATTCTTCAAGTGATGGGAAGCTCCTCATTAGGGACAAAGTTGAATTTAAGTTGGAAAAACACTGCTCTGTGTAGGGGCAAGAATGGAAGCAGGGAGACCAGTGAGGGGTTTGCAGGGCTCCAGGTATGACTTGGACCCCATCAGTAGTGACAGACAGAAGGGTGGGGTGTAAGATACGATTTAGAGATACTGCTGGTGGACTGGAGTGGGGGAAAGGAGGAGAGGAGGTGAAGAAAAGACATGTTCCTTCTTGGACTGTGGTCATCATAATGATCTCTCTGATTGTAATCTCTCCTTATAAATGAGAAGAAAATATCCCAGTTCTTTCTGGCTACCTCTAAACGGTGCTCCATGCCAAGGGCCCTCTTTCTCTAAAAGAAATCTTCAAAAGCACTGTCAGATTTAAATCACCATCAGAAGTCTGACTTACACATACCTTGGCTCAGGCCACTCCTTATACAGGAAAAATGAGACCAGAAACATGCAGACTATGCAGGGGAGTGACAAGAGAGAGGAGACTGCAAGGCCCTCCACGCTCTCACTTTAAAAGTAATTCCTACACTGGCAATTACTGTCTTCTGCCCAAGCACTTTGGGTCTAGTACAGATGACTTCTACTTGGATTTGTTCACAAACCTAAAGGCTTCACATATAAGAGGTCTGAACCACTGAATACTTATTTAGATACTTTTGGAGGAAGGAATACTACAACGATCTGTCCTTTTTCTTGTTAGAGCAAGTCCTCAATACAAAACAGTATCGTAACAGGTGTTAACTCATTCCTCTGCAATATACCGATTCTCAGAAATGCTGCACTGAGGATAGAGGGGAGAAAGTCAAGGAAGGATGCCTGTGCACGCAGGGGAGAAAGAACAGAAATACCGGCCAGGCAGCAAAGAACAGTGAACTCCGGCAATAAGCTCCTCAAAAGCCAGACCCCCTCCTGAGGGTGCCGAAGTCTCAGGCGACACGTCCACGACACCTCTGTGCCGAGTCCTCCTCAGTGTGCAGCACTGGGTGCGGCGGGCGCTGTAGACACAGAGGGCTCAGTACACGAGTAAGTGCAGTCTTTGACTCTGACGGCCCTCCTCCCTGAACGCTTCAAGTGCCTGAGCTGAATGCAGAGAGGCTCAGCTAAGAGCAATGCTCCAGAGGATGCAGACCAAGAAAACCCTGGGTGACATCGTGGGAAGAGCTGGTGTACCACAGAAGCAACAGCCTGGGCGCTGGGCACCCTCCTGAGCCTGTGCCATCCACTCTACTCAGAAAATCGGGAACAAACTAAGCACCAACGCACAAAGGGGAGAAGCAGGGAACATCTGGTGCAATCAGGCAAGTTCTTAGGAGAAACGCGAAAGAAACGGGTCACTCCCAGTCACTAAGTAAAAAGGGACTGTGGGCACAAAGGTTAAGGCCAAGAGGAGGAGCTGGGTACCAGTCTATCAAGAAGCAAGGGGGCCACAGTGTCTAAAATCTTCCAGATCTTTATCAGGAAAAGAATAAACAGCTGCATTACTCCAAATAAAAGTGGGGCCCTTAGGAACATGTACTTCACTGTTGTGAAGCATTTTAAAATGATAAGATTAAGCCTAAATGTATGAAGTAAGAATGTTCAGACACGAGTAATCTAGTATCCACCTGTAAAGGAATTTTAAGAACAGCATGTCAGAACAGAATCAACCAGCAAGAATTTAGAAACAAACCTCATGGCTTAAAAAAATTGGGAAGTTTTTCCAAAGAAGACATACAGATGGCCAAGAGGCACACAAAAAGATGCTCAACATCACTGTCATTAGGGAAATGCAAATCAAAACCATTATAAGATACCATCTATCAGAATGGCTATTATAAAAAAGACAACACATAACAAGTGTTCATGAAGATGTGGAGAAAAAGGAAGCTTGTTACACTGCTGCTGAGGATGTAAACCGGTGCAGCCACTGTGGAAAACCATGCGGAGGGCCCTCGAAACTCTCGCGAGAGGACGACCACAGGGCCCGCCAGTGCTGCGCCTGCGCATCCAGCCAGAGAAAATGAAAACACTAATTAGAAAAGGTTTCTGTATTCCTGTGTTCGCGCCAGCATAGTTAACCACAGCCAAAATAGGGAAGGAAGCAACTGCTCATCAACAGATGAGTGGATTAAAAGGATACTGTACGTACATCCACACACATGCACGCACACAGAGAGGAGTATTAGCCATAAAAAAACAAAAGAAAGGAAAAAGAAATCTTGCCATTAGGGACCACGTGGATGGACCTAGAGGGTATTATGCTAAATGACTTCACTTATCTAGAGACTCTAAAAAAAAAGAAAAAAAAATCCCAAACAAATGGACAAACAAAAAAACAAAAACAAGAGTTAACAGGCAGTTGCCAGAGGGGAGAGTGGTGGGAGGAGGAGAGAGGTGAGGGAGACAAGACACACAAACTTCCAGCTGCAAAATAACTGAGTCACAGGTTTGAAATGTGCAGTGTGGAGGGCACCTTTTTATGGTAAACATTCTGCAACTAGAACTAGAGTGGTGATCATTTTGAAATGTACAGAAACATCAAATCACTATGCTGTGTAAGAGGAACTAATGGTGCGACAGATCAATTATAGGTCAAAAATAAACTTACAGAAAAAGAGATCAGATTTGTGGTTACCAGAGCAGGGGGTTGGGGGAGAGAGAATTGGATGAAGGTGGTCAAAAGGTACGAACTTCTAGTTATAATATTAGGGATGTAGTGTAGAACATGATAAATATAATTAACATGGCTGTAAAATAAACTTACAGAAAAAGAGATCAGATTTGTGGTTACCAGAGCAGGGGGTTGGGGGAGAGAGAATTGGATGAAGGTGGTCAAAAGGTACGAACTTCCAGTTATAATATTAGGGATGTAGTGTAGAACATGATAAATATAATTAACATGGTTGGGGGAGAGAGAATTGGATGAAGGTGGTCAAAAGGTACGAACTTCCAGTTATAATATTAGGGATGTAGTGTAGAACATGATAAATATAATTAACATGGCTGTATGTTATATATATTAAAGTTGTTAAAAGAGTAAATCCTGAGAGTTCTCATCACAAGGAAAAAAATTTTTTTCTTTTTCCTTAATTTTGTATCTATATGACTTGATGGATGTTCACTAAAGTTACTACAATAATCATTTCATGGTGTATGTAAGTCAAATCACATCTGTACACCTTAAATTTACAAAATGCTATATGTCAGTTACATCTCAATAAAACATGGAAAGAAAAAGATTAAGAATTTTTTCCAAAACTGCTGATATATTTTTCTATATTAAAAGGCATAGAAAGTTAATTACTATTACAGAAACAATTTAACGAATCAGCAACAACCTTCATGGGAGTTCCCTGGTGGTCCAGTGGTTCAGAAGGCACTGTCACTACCAGGGACCAGGTTCAGTCCCTGGCTGGGGAACTAAGATTCCACACGTTATGTGGCAGAAAAAAGAAAACAAAAACAAAAACCCAAAAACAAAACTTTAAACACTCAAATGCTCAGACCAAGAGGATAACTGACATTAATCACAAACCACTTTCCTCTCATCAGTTTCTACCTGGAAAAATCCCAAGCTCTATCTCTATACTTTCTTGCTTCTGTAATGATCTGTTCACTCCCTCTTTCTTTCTCATGTCAGAAATTATCTCCTGTGGGACGGTAAATCCTAATTAGTCTGACTCTAACCACATATGATTCCTGGTCCCTGGGCAGTGACCTAGATGGCAGGGGGCAATTGTGTGACCTGTGACCTTTCGGCCAGTGAGACTTGTGGTGAAACTGGCTGCAGGGCTTTTGGGAAAGGTCCCCTGTTTCCTAACAGGAGGTGCGAGAATAGGCAGGCCTGCCCCCATCGCGCCTTCACCTGGTCTGCAGCTGTCTCATACTCGTGAAGGGAGACAGCCGTGGAAGGCTGAGAAGGCAGTCTGGAAGGATGATATCCCTCTACTGAACTACTGGTCCCTGGATTCCAAGGTACATTCTTCCCCCACATTTAATTATCTCTCAAATCAGATGTCTTTTATTCAGGAGTATGTCATAGTTTAACTGGCAGAGATGATTCTCTTTCAATGGAACGCAGCATGAGGGCACATCTTGCCACTGGTGGCATCCTAGCTTTGATTAAATACAGCACCACAAGCGGGCTCCCCAAGTGGCGCCTGTTAGTGCAGGAGATGCCAGAGACTTGGGTCTGACCCTTGGGCCGGGAAGACCCCCTGGAGGAGGAAATGGTAACCCATTCCACTACTGTTGCCTGGAAAATCCCATGGACAGAGTAGCCTGGTGGGCTACAGTCCACGGGGCCACAAAGAGTCGGACATGTAGATACGTGAGCAAATACGCACACAGACCACAGTACACTCCCCAGAGCTGCTCCATCTTAGAACCTTTTATAATGAACTGTCCTGTGATAAACAGACTGTCCTACTGCTTAAGTTTGTTCACTGGGGTTTCTGATACTTGTGGAGAAGGTACCAGGCATAACTGATGTACAGCTGTCCCTGTGTAGCCAGAAGGCTGGTTCCAGGATTTCCTCAGACACCAAAATCTGCAGGTGCTCAAATCTCTGATGTAAAATGCTGCAATATCTGCATACAACCTCCTCGCACCCTCCTGTATACTTTAAACCATCTCTAGATTACTTAATACCTAATACAATATAAATGCTATGTAAATAGTTGGAAATACAATGTAAACGTTAGGTTTGCTTCGGGGAACTTTCCAGAATTTTTTTTTTCTCCTCTGAATATTTCCAGTCCCCAGTTGGTTGAATCTGCAGACGCAGACGGCCTACAGTACAGATCAAACAGGAATGACCTGGGGCACCGGGGTGGTACCGAGTCCACACACTGATTTCCATTCTTCTCCACCTGTACTACCTCTAGGCTAGCTTGCTAACCACCCCATTCAATCAGGATGTCTGATTATCTCCAACCACGTAGTCAAGGTTTTGTTTTGTTTTTTACAGTAAGGAGGGGGCCTTAGAAGTTGTCGAATCTCATGATTTCATTTAAAAAGTGAGAAAACTTAGGCCCAAAAGGAAGTGACCTGTCCAAAGTCACAGGGCCTGTCAATGACAGAATCTGAGAGTGCTGTGATCCGGGCTGCCTGGCACACCCACTGGGGCCTGCTGTGCCCATGTGCCCAAAGGTGTAGTGCAGAAGAATGGGGGTTCAGCCAAGCAGTGTTTTACTGTAAATTCTTGTCCCAGCTCATCTCCCGGGCACTACTCCCACACCACGGGCTCCTCACCATGCCAACTGCGTTCCCGTGCCCATCCTCCATTTGTCCCTTCACTAGTCACTTCCTCAAGGCTGGCTTTCTACTATCTCGCCCGTTTTCCATCAGTTCAGAAGGGCACCTAGATTTTTTTAAAGACCAGCCAGGGAGAACTGTGCAATTCAGGTATAAAAATTTTGGTGAGAGGGGGTGATCAATGGGACCTAAGTGATTTTCTGTCTGAGACACTGGGTTCTAAGTTTAACTCTCATCTATTTTCATGCTGACCTTTAAGCCAATGTAAAAAGCCATAAAAAGAAACTTAATTACTTTGCAGTCATTCCTAAAACTTGTTTTGGTTACTGTTATATTTTTTATCCTTTAAATATGTGAGCTGGAGAAGGTTTGCTGAATACTCAAGTACGTTTTTGTATTATGTTGGAGCCTCTATTTTTTAAAAGGAACGTGTTGCCCATTTTGAATGATGGGCACTGAATAAATGGCAGGTTAGTATCACACCTCTACTATGAGAGGTTCACCTAATTTTCAGAATTGTAAGCAGTCACCCCTCTGTGTTACAGAGTACACAGGAACGTGGTTAGTGGCCCATCCAGACCACGTCACTCTTCCTTGAAGCTTGCTGGTCAGCCCCGTGGCTTAGTATTTCCTCCAGCAGACAGTGTGGGCAGAAGCAAAGACCAGTTCTGCCACATGCTAATGCTGCAGCAAAGAGTGGGGCTCACGAGGGTGGTCGTGTCCCAGGTCTCAGGCAAGTCTCTGGGATTGGCGGCCAACTGTGGGTTCCTGGCTTCGCACAAGAAAGAAAGAACCACAGTAAAGTAAAGTAAAATCAGGCTTATTTAGGGAGATGCACATTTCATAGACAGAATGTGGTACGTCTCCGAAAGTGAGAGCAGCCCTGGGAGAAACACTCCAGACTGTGGGCCATCTCAGAAGGAAGAGAGACCCAGGAATATGGGGTGGTCAGCTCTCATTGGTTGGGTGATTTCATAGGCTAATGAGTGGGAGGATTATTCCAACTATTGCGGGGGAAGGGTGGAGATTTTCAGGAATTGGGACACTGCCCACTTTTTGACCTTTCAACTTTGACAGCCTTGGGACTGTCAGGGTGCCTGCAGGTGTGTCATTCAGCCTAAGCTAATCTCTTATGACGAGCACGGTAACGAGGCTCAAGGTCTAGTGGAAGTGGGCTTGTCTGCCGCCCTGGATCTGGTTGATTCTCAGCAGTCTATGTCAGGTCCTCAAGAGCTGTCACTCTGTTACAGTTGTGTCCTGCCCCTCGAACACCAAGGAAAGAAAGGGAGAGAAGAAAGGAAACCAAAATGACCACAAGAAAGTACACACTTGATAAAAAAAACTCCCGAGCTCTCATCCAGTTGCTGATTCTAAAAGTTCGAGTGAACATTTCTTTGTTACTGTTGTTCAGTCACTAAGTCTGCTTGACTCTTTGTGGCCCCATGGACTGCAGCACGCCAGGCTTCCCTGACCTTCACTATCTCCCAGAGGTCAATCAGACTCATGTCCATTGATGATGCCATCCAACCATCTCATCCTCTGTCACTCCCTTCTCCTTCTGCCCTCCATCTTTCCCAGCATCAGGGTCTTGGTTTCAGTTTTAAAAGTAGCTGTGTCTAGAGTCATTCATTTTTAAACCAACGTTTACCATATCCTGAACAATTACAAGCACTGGGGGCACAAATATGAACACGATGCAATCCCTGCCCTCAAAGAGTTCATGGCACAGAAAGGCAAGGAGAAACACTGACACAGAAAACGGACAAGATAAGGGATCACACAGACAAGAAACATGGCAGCAGGACGAGGGTATAGATGCCTTTGGAATCACCTGGGCGCAATGGACAGGAATTCACTGAAACTAAAAGAAAACAGGGCGTTCATTGGCAGGACCCGAGACGTCTCTTGCAGACCCAAGTACCGGGAAAGCTGTCAGTGCTCCGAGCGAGGAGGCCTAGGAACTGAGGGGCTGCTGAGGGTCTAGGCAGCATCTCTGTCTCTCTGTCTCAGGGCCAACAACCACCCCACTCAGCAGGGTCTGTGATGGAAGAGCGGGGTGTGAGGTCGGCAGCTCCTCCAGGAAGGGCCGTGAGGGCTGAGCAATCGGTGAGGCAGTAACTGTCACACCCAGGAGACAGAAGGTTCTATAAGAACCTGAATGATATTATAGAGAGGAGTTAAAAGAGATCTTAGAACTGTGTTTGTTCAACTTCTTAGTCAGAGGTAAAGAATTGGGGGTAAATTCAAGTCTGTGGGCCCAAGGTCACCGGCTAAATTCAAAGAGCCCAGGAAGGACCAGCTTCTGGTCTCTCACTTTGCCCAGGAATATAACCACACCCCTGCTCTAAAACGCTATGACCCCAGAGATTCAGTTATTTCCCTATTATCCCAATCAGTTGATAAGTTATGAGCTTAAAATCAAAGGCCAAGAGAGACAGAGAGAGAGAAAAAAAAAAAGACAAAAATGAAGATAGACATTGGGCAGGGGGGATATTAGGTTATTTTAATATTGGGATGAGTGACAGGATTAATCCCTGGTTCCTGAATACTAGTCCTGAAACCAACTGTGAACAAATGTTACCACTAATTCAAACTCCCATTACTGACAAGCCTTGCCAATGAATTAAAACTAATCCTGCTGGGAAAAAGGCGGCAATCTAGGCAAGAGAGCAAAGCAATACCTTCAAAGTCTGTTTTCTTCCTTGATAAGCTGAACTTTTGACCAATTTGCCTCATCCCTTGCTTTAAGAAAAAATCTGTGAATACAAACTTTACAGTGGTTATGGAAATAGCTACCAAAAAGACAGCCAACCAAGTAACAAGCACAGCAATGAACTAAGGCGGTTATGAATGTATCCACAATGCTATTATCTAATCAGGAAAGACTGGAAAACAGATCATTACGCTTTAAGAACACTGTAATTATAAGAGAGACCTTCCCCTTTTTGCTCTCCCAAACCCCAATCACAACACAGTCAGTTCAAGATTCAATTGCAGGAGCTCCATTTAAACAGGAAAAGCACTAATTGGGACTCCAGCAGCAGCTGTACCACTTTGATGTCAGTTGCAAGGATGAACTTGAGCAGAATTCTTTATGGCCCTGCCAAGCCAGAGTCAGGAAGGTTGTTAACCCTTAGGCCGCTCGTTATCCCATCACGGTTTCTGAGACCCTATTCGGAAGCTGCTTCTGCAGGAACGTCTCTCACATGGTACACGCTCTGACCGGGGTCTCTGCTCTGCGACGATCACACAGCAGGCAGGTGGCAACTGAGTAAGTCTGGCCAGTACGGAAGCGACAGCTCTAGGACCCAAGGCAGCCAGGTCAAAGCCTGGCTTCTTGGAAGAAGGACTGAACTGAAAGCTGGCAAATGTGGTCTCCATTCGCCCTGGCTGCTGTAGCCTTACACAGTCTTTCTGGGTCTTATTTTCTTTGACTGTAAAAGTGAGTTGGTCAGGTACGGGGATGGACGGTGCTGGTGGCTGTATGGCAATGTACACGCACTTAACACCCATCAACGGTGCACTTAAGACTGGTTAGGATGATAAACTTTAGTTTATGTGCATTTTATCACAATTTTTAAAAAGGATAAAGATAAAAAAAATAGTAATTTGGTTCAGATAATTGCTAAGGTATGTTCCAAATCCTTAGAAACCACAATCAGGGCCACGTGGTTTATCCAGCCCATCCGTGCAGGCTCTCGGGTGGGGCTCTGCCGCCGGCCCCTGAAGAAGGCCTTTCCCTCTCCCTGGGAGCTTCAGACTGGGCTCCTGTGGGGATTCTGCGACCCATTCCACACTTCAGCTCCCCAAGAGTCGGGGCTGTTCTAGGCCACAGGAAGGACCTAAGCTGTTTCAAAAGTGAACGTTCCTAACAAAAAATGTTAAATTTTAATTTAAAAATAATCAGAAAAATAGGTGAATTGGTCATTATTGAAGGATGCTAGAGAATCAACTTTATTTTGAAAACAAATGAATACATGGAAATCAAGCATTTACTCTGCCTCTTGTATAAGCTGCACCAGTCTATCTTGGGGTCGGAAAAATACCTGGAGAAGGAAATGGCAACCTACTCCAGTATTCTTGCCTGGAAAATTACATGGACAGAGGAGCCTGGCGGGCTACAGCTCATGGGGCCACAGAGAGTCAGACACGGCTGAGCATCTGAGCACAGGTGAACACACGAGCTAACGAAGCAGTTGACACAGCAGAAGCTGTCTTCATTGAAGCATCCCAGCCAGCAGATGAACAGGAATGATGGCATTCATGTATCACCTCTCTGTGCCCTAATGAATCTGGACACAGAACACTAGTGACGTCATCAAGAAAGAGAGAGACAGCCACACATTTTGTGCCTCCTGATGCAAGACAAGGCCATAGATGAAGCAGTTTTAACAAGCAAGTCAAACACGCTGACCAAGCTTCTTGATCCAACTGCCAATTTATACAGCGCACAGAGGAGACAGATCCACATATTATCTACAGATGATATACAGAGGACAGAGAAACATGATAGGAAACCACAGGGACGCAATCAGCAAAATCCAGACCACGGGAAACTAGAGGATAAACAACCTGGTCTCTTCAACACCAGCAACAAAATTGGGAGAAGAAGGAAGGAAGGAGAGAACAGAGAAAGAACTGCAGACTGAAACACACCCGAAAGACACATCAACCAATCCCAAGATGCGGATTTTATGTGGCTCCCGATTCAGATGAACTGGTCAACGACAGCTGAAACGACTCATGAAACAACTGGAAATTTGGACACTGACTGGACGCTGGGAGTTACAGAACTATTCTTAGTTTTATTTTAAATAAGACAACAGGTTTGTTCTTTTTTTAAGACTTCATGTATCTCTATACTTTGAAGATACATACTATGGAGAAAATAATATGTCTTAGATTGCTTCAAAGTAATACACGGCTGCTGGGGTTACACTTGAGTTAGTTACAATTACCTCTACTTTTGGGTATGTTTGAAATTCTCCATTAAAAAGTTTGTTGTTTTTTTTTTTTAATAACACTAACAAAATTATTGGGGAAGAACTGGTAGAGGACAGATAATTTTCAGGGCAGTGGAGATATTCTGTGTGATGCTATGATAGTGGACACATGTCATTACACATTCGTCAAAACCCACAGGATATGCAACCCTGAGACCGAACTCTTTATAAACTATGGATTCGGGGTGATGATGAGGTGTCAGTCTAGCTTCTTCCATTCTGACAAACATACCAGTCTGGAGGGGGACAGGAAGTGTGTGGGAACTCTCTATACCTATTGCTCAGTTTTGCTGTGAACCTAACACTGCTATGAGAAAATTAAGTTGATTAAAATAATAATGATAAAAGACTGTTTCAGGCACAGTTCTATGCGACCCTCAGAGCCCACAGTACTAGCCTGCACTGGAGCTCAAACGGGCTGCTCTTTAGAACAATCACGGGTCTGAAGGAGCCACTTCAAGGGGGCCCCGCATTCAGCTTTTAATTTTATATATAAAGAACTTCCAGCAAAGAAAACTCTATTGCTTTTAACATAACTAGATCATCTCTACCCTTTCCCCCACAGTCCACACACACCACAAAACCCTAAAATTTATGGCTCTGTGGGGTGCACAGATTGTTTATATCATAAAACCCTAAAACTCACGTCAAAGAGCCCGACAGACAGAAATTCCTAAGCTCTACATGCGCTGGGTCACTGGGCAACAGCACCGTGGTGACCATCTGGGGCGTGAGCCTGAACGGGAGAATGATGCCCATGGAGGAGACGGCTGTCACCAGCGTCACTTGCCTATTCTGTCTCCCTCCCACCCAGGCCTTGGGCCTCAGGCGCTTCCCTGAGTGTCCTCTGGCTCTCAGGTGGCAGAGGCCTGGAGGCTGTGGCCACCCAGTCTAGGTCAAACAATGGGATCCAGCACCTTCCTTTCGCCCCGACGTTTTAAAGAACGACATCGGAACAACCAATGAATTAAGACAGATAAGATCAAGGGCATCTGGGGAATCTCTGGTTTTAAACAGATTAGGAAGTTTAACCAATGCTTGTGTATCTTCCTTCCTGCATTAGAAGCATACAATAAATATGAGGAGATATTTGGTTTATTTAATTAAATTGTGTTACTTACTTGCTACTAACATGTAAAAACTGTTCTTTTAAAAACCCTGGATTTTAGTATTGAAACAAGATCAATACGTGTGGGCTTCCTGCTATCTGCTACCCCCCACCCCCCACCCCCGCCTAGTGCCTGGGACGCAGCAATTACTCAATGAAGAAAGAAGCGGAGCTTTGGTAAACGAAGCCTGCTTATCAAGTGGCACCACCAGGAAACACACCTTCCTTAGTGACCCAGCCCCTTACCCCAGAATACTCCTCACCTTCAATCGGGACCCTGCTACCTATGTCCTTGCAGAGTTAACACCTGCCCTAGAAGACAGAGGGACGGAACAATGGACAGACAGACCAGAAAATCTACCCCACCCACAGGATTCTCTAGGGCTCTTTTTCTCAGAACCTTAAGCTATTGGGTCTGCCCAAATTGACATTTCAACTTTTTATTAAAGAAAACATAATAAAGCTATTTGCATCTCCATTTCAGAATCCCAGCTCAAACTGTAACTATTTCTTTAAATGACTTTTGGTCTGCAAATTGCCAAAAGTACAAACACATCACTAACAAGAAAATCGCTGTTTCCTGTGGGGAGGCAGATGTACAAAACGGCCTTTTACAAGTGGGCAGAGGGGACGGGAGAGGAGAGAAATCGAGCTGCTGCCTAACAAGAGCCACAGCACAAAACTGCTTTTGAAATGAACCAGTCACCTAATTCATTAAATATCAAATGCTGGACCAGGCAAAAATTTCCTCTCATTCAGAGGCACACCTGATTTTGACCCCCAAACACAGACTACTACAATCAGCAGAAGACTGCGCCGATTAAGAGATTCTAGCGTTCTCGAGAGCTGGAAGAGCCTGGCAGGCACCAGCTCCCTTTCATAGGAAGCTATTTCATGTGTTGGCACTGTGTCTTTCCATAAAACAAATGGCACCTTAGGGCAGAAAGGTAAGGGGTACAAAATAATACATCACTCTTCACTTACCAGGAAGAGTCTGACAGGAGACAGTTCTGCTTCCCAATTAATTCCTAAAAATCAGTGCATGATATTCAATCATTTTGTGAATTTTGCTCTTCTTGGAAACTCTCTCTTGAGAATGAGTTTTGACTGTTTGGTGGAAAAGCTGTATAGAAACATGACCCTGCCTAGTACCATTGTTTCAAAAAGGCACAAGAGATTCTGAGCTTTAACTAGTTCACTGCTGTTAAGGAGAACCTTCTTAGTTCAATGAATTCTGACACTTCTTGCAGGAGACAGCATTCAGCAAAGACACAATTTAATTCCTTGTTAGTGGAAGAAACAGTTCAATGGAGCAGATTAGGAAATAAAACCCTGGAGGAAGAGTTTCAGTCACCTAAATTGTTTGACAGAATCTGCACATTTTCAAAGCAAGGACTAAATCCCAGGTTTTCACCAGAAGTCAGCATAGCTTTTTTTTTTGGTACTATTATAAATGGAATTGTTTTGTTTTCTGGTTAACTGCTAGTTTATAGAAATACAACTGATTTGTATTGATTTTATGCCCTGAGACTTTGCTCAATTTGTTTATGAGCTCTAACTGCTATTAACAAGTGACCCTTGCTCTAGTCCACACTTTCTTTCATCCGGATTTAACTGCTGAAGAAACCAAGCAACTGGGACTTGCCCAAGGTTCTACTGCCTCTTACAGCTGAGCTTCCACTCAGCTCAGCACTCCAGCTCACTCCCTCAACTGAACTCGGTTCTTCCCAGTGTAATATATACACACAAATTCCAGTGAATTCCCTCTACAAAGCCTCCTGTCCCTCCTGCCAACCTCCCTGTCTCCACCTCCTGATTGTCTTCTCTGAACCACCATCACAAGCCCAGCTGGACTCCTACCCCGACCCTGGCCCTCAGCTCTGGCCGCCTGCTTGCAGAGAGACCTCTCAATAAATGAAACCACCAGACCCTTTACTCACACCCTCCTATCTGGAGAAGAGAACCACTGGGGGCATCCACCACCTCTGTTCCCCCTGCCCTGATGCTAGCAACCCTGGTCCCCAATGAGAGAGCCCTGGTCTCAGGCCTCCCGGAGCTCTGCACACATGGTCTGGGCAAGGTCAGACCCTTTGCTTACAACACACCTTCCAGGAAAGCAGGCAAATTCAGAATGCAAGCCAGAAATATTTTAGGGGTTCCCCCTCCTTGGAATCTGATTTTCATGCTCACAGAAAGGCAGCCTCAAAGGTGGGACTCGAATCTCCAGATTGGAGAAGCTCTAGCCTAGCTTTCTTCATCAAGAGCTAAATCTGGACATGGTATCATTTCTCAAAGCAGCAGGGCTCCTAATTGCGACAAAGAACACCACTGAAATTGTTACCCAAAATATAAATATGATTTCAGAGCTGTTGGCGAGGACTCACATTTTGTGACTATATGAAACTTAATTTCACACCTTGTATAAACATTTGCTCATTCACAGCAATTGTTGCAAGTTCTAAGGAAAACCACTATTTGTTTTAGCTAAATTACAATAAATCACATGCTTCTGATTTCTGCACAGGGTGATAGCTAAAGACGTTTTCCCTCAAAACTGCAATAAGACGAGCGTAAGCTCCATGGAGTCTGGGCCCATGTGCTGACATGAAACAAAAATACCGTCTCCAATCATGAAGAAGTCAAACACATAAGAAAATGCACAGATGATCCCAAATGCCTTTCTCCCCAGTCTGTTTATTTTAAAATGTGGCCATTTGTGAGAAACACGCCTAACTCATGCGCATAGCACAGCTCTTCTTCCACCGACTCCTCCAAGGAGAAGAAATGACTAGTTCCAAAGAGGAGGACAAGAGGAGGCTAGCAGGATTTACAACCACTTGGGCGGCTAAGGCTGGTCTGCAGACACAGTGACAGGAAGGCGATTCACCACCTTGACCGAACCATCCAGTAAGGCTACAGCATGAGGAGGGCGGGCTACGGTCGGCCTTGTGGGCCCAGGATCATCGCTCTACCACCCGGAGGCAGCAAGGGGTCTCAGAGGTGGGGCACGATGCCGGTCAGACAAGAACGGGCCTCCGATTTCCAACCACATCCACCCACGGATCTGTTTTCTTCCCATTTTATTTTGAAGTGGTAGGGAAGGTGAGAAAAGGGATCCCAATCAGGAGGAAAGCATTTGCAGAAAAGAGCTAATCACACTTAGACCAAGCCCCCATCCCACTCAGACATGCACGTGCCGGGAGCAGCAGCGGCGGCGGTGGGCGCACTGCGTGTCCTGCACTTCCCATGCCCGTCCTCCTCGGCAGCTGGCTGCGCTGATGGGCCCTGGCGGAACACTGTCATTTACACCCTTGTTTCAGCCAGTCCCTTCTCCTTAGGTCTGAGACGGTTCTGCTACTTGCTTCAGCCCACAAAATGTGGCTGTACTTCAGTACAACTCTGTCTCCTCTTACTGCCTCGAGAATGTCACACTCTAGAAGGCAAAGTTTAAGACGTATATACAGAATTTAGACATGACAGCCAACCTGCCAAGTAAACTTTCTCATTTCCTAATCACCCTGCAAACTTTTCCCTCACTAAATAGTTACTGTTAACTGCCTGGGAAGATTCTCCTTTTATTTGAGCCGTAGTTTCTATTTCAAAGGCTGCCTGTATTACTTTACAAAATTGGCTTTGACTTTGTTGTGAGACAAATATACGGAAGTTTATTACTACATTAAACCTAGCCTTCCCTTCCAGTCATTAACAATGAATATTTTTAGCATCTAAAAATGTGCATCTCAGACAGATATGTAAATATTTAGCACCATCCTTTTGAGACTGTTAAGCTTTCATTTTCAATCACGGAGGGTATGTAAGCGTTTTCATTAATAGTCTAATTATATCATATATTTTCACTCTGTACAATATTTTGCTTCTATATTTGAAATAATTGAATTCATTTGTGCTAATAAATGTTCTAAATGGACATTTTAATAATTGAAATCAGCACACATTGTAGCCCTCAAAACGATCTATAAAACAAGAACGAATGTTTATGCTACACCAAGGCAAAACTGCCCATAAGCAGCAGCTTTGGCTGAAGGTCACGTACCAGTTTAAATTCCTTATGTTGCTCGAACTGATTCTACCCTATCTGACTGGGGCTGGTTTTTTATCTCTAAGTTTCACCATCAAGGCCCACCATCTTCACTTGCGGCTCTGTCCCAGGTCCCCACTTGTCCTCACAGCCTTACAGTGATGCTCCCCATTCTTTGTGCTCCTCTGCCTGGAACCCTTTCCCCAGAGGCCCACAGGTCTAAGCCTCTGCTTCCAAGTGCTCGAATGTAACCAGCTCCAGGAAGTCTCCCCTCACCACTCCTTTCCGGCCAGCTCTCTCAACTCTTCTGACACTGAGTATGTTCTTTATTTACTACACTAATTCCCTTCCACACACTCTCTGCTAGAATGTAGACTCCATGAAGGGAGGAAAGTTGTCGATGGAAGTATTCTAAGCAGCTAATACCATATGTACACACACATCTACACAAACATACATATACTGGGTTGGCCAAAAAGTCTGCTTGGATTTTTGTAAGATCTTACTGAAAAACTCAAATGAATTTGTTGGCCAACCCAAGAGCTGGCATTCAGTAGCTATCTGTTTAACCAGGAATGACTTCTCTGCCGGGTACTGTTCTAGGCTACAGCAGTGAACAAGACAAACAGGGTATCTATCTCTTGCACAGAGATTTCAGCCCAATAATTAAAAATTAAAAAAAAAATCCAAAGTAATGCACCAATAAGAGAACAGCTGACTGTCTTGAGTCCTACAGAGACAATTAAAAGCTGGTATGACAGAGAATGACGGGAGAAGCTACTTTCGACTGCAGTCAGGGAAGGCCTCTCTGAGGGGACATTTCAGCTAAAGGACTGCACAAAAAGGAGACAGCAGACCCTTGCACACGCTCATTTGACTTCCTGTCTTCCAGTACGTCATGGGCTAGGGCAGGCACAGTCCCCCACTTACGCCCAGCCTCTGCTTCTCCCGGCACTTCCTGCCTTTATGCGGCCGGCACTCTGGCCCCAGGTTTACTATTATGGCCTCACTCTGGACTGTACACTCTGTCGTTACGCCATTTCCCTCTGCAGCCATTTAGGCCATGTGCCTTGAACTCAACTTCTCTGGTGTTTCTATCACAAACCCACTTTTCTCTTAGTTAGAAACGCAGGATCTATTTTTGTCCAATATTCCTTGAATGCTACATATGGTAGGATTTTGGTTTGGGGGACAATCTGACGAGACTTTTTAATAGGTGTTTATTCTGTTGGGTATTTATTGATAATACAGATGTGCAGTCTAAAACTGGCCATCTTATTTTGTGTTTTTACCTATTAATGTTTTGATTTTTTTAAAAAACCTCTTGTCATATGGATTGTCTTTTTGTTGTCTTGGGGGTTTATACTGCATTTTCCTTTTTTTCTTTTTGCCCTCGAGGGTTTTCTAATTTTACATCATACACTTAAACCTCTATTTCTTGATGTTTAGACATATTTCTGGCTCCCAAATAAGATGAGAAAATATGCCTACCAAATTTGATTCTATTTGCTCTGTGAATGTTTTTACATTCCCATGTTTTGTAACATTTACCTTCTGATATATAGTTAGTCTTGACAATGATATGGCCTTGATTATACACTCAAAACAAGCAATGATTTTGCCATTATTCACTAGAAAGTAAACATTTATACTCCCTGTGCCTAGACCACCACTTGAACACAAGAGGCAGTTGATACTCATTTGCTGACAATGAATGGACTTGGCTGACCCTGACTCACTGCATGTTGTCACTAAGTAGGTATTTGAAGAAAGGCTCATGGGCTTTCCCCAGAGTTCATGCTTTATTCCGCACTCCTCCCCACCCCCCTTTTTTTAAAAGAACACTGCTAACACCACTTTCTTTAATAAAAAAAAAAAATTTATTTTATTTACTTACTCAACTGTGCTGGCCTTATTGCAGCATGTAAGATCTTAGCCCCCCAACCAGGGATTGAAGCCAGGCCCCCTGCATTGGGAGCACGGAGTCTTTACCACTGGACCACTAGGGAAATCCCAACAGTGCTGTCCTTCTATACAACACTTGGCTGAATTCTTGGGTCAAACTTTCCATCCAAATTCTGTGGTACACTCTCCTGGCATTGAATGAACGCTGTAGAAAAGAGCCTGAGAGAACGATTCCTGTTAAGTGTGATACTTTCCCTGGACACTGGTTTTCAAGGAGGTTAAGGCCCTTCCTTGGATTGACTGGTACATCTTTTCCTAGTTTAAACTTCTTGTTTCTTTCATTAAGTGTCATGAGTAGAGGCCTGGTGGACTGACCAGAAATTTGGGCAGTTTTTGAAACAGGGAATAAGCAAAGGCATAGAGATGAGACTGAGCAGAGAGAAGTGTGAACAAGCATTCCATCAGTCACACAGGACACACGTGTCCCGAACTTGCCCAGAAGAGGAAGGCACTCTTGAGAGCGGGGCAGGTGGGGTGGCAGGGGGTGGCCAGGCAGGGGCCAGAGTGCTTCTCCTTCACTCTCAACAGGTCCTGTCTTCCAGAAAGCACTACTCCCAGCCCGCAAATCACACCTGATGGTACACTAGATCAAGATGCTTTCCTGATGACATCAAGTCAGCCTTTTAGATATTTCCAAGGCATTCTTATTTTCTTGCAAATTTACTCCATTTTCTCTCTCCTCTTGCTTTCTGTTTACATTATCCCAACTGTCAGGAGGACAGTATTTTGACACAGTAACAAGCGGTTAAAATTGTTCTGGGCAGTCATGAAGAATTATACATGAAATTGGTCCTCTTCCTCCTGGAAGAAGTATCAGAAGTGGTGGTGGTTTAGCTGCTAAGTACGGCCCGACTTTTTGTGACCCCAAGGACAGCTACAGCCCATGGGATTTCCCAGCCAAGAATATTGGAGTGGGTTGTCATTTTCTCCTCCAGGGGATATTCCTGGCCCAGGGATTGAAACAGGGTCTCCTGCACTGCAGGAGGATTCTTTACTGACTGAGCCATCTGGATTCTGCTGAGGCAACAGAGAAAGCAGTCAGCTAGGATTCAGGACTGGGGTGGGGGTGGGGTGAGGTGGTGGAATTAGCTCTGGCTCCACTCTCATCCTATGTAAATGACAGAGGTCCCAGTTACACCATGAGAGTACATGCTGATGTCTTGGGCAGCGAAAACGATTGGAAAATGTCAGAGTCTGTATCTCTTAAGACATGGACTGAATCAGCTGACTTTTAGATTTACATTTAAAAAAAAAATGAGCCAGGAAAATTATTTCTGTAAATACAGTTGTAAAGTAAAACAAAATCATGGTATTAAAGGGGAAAAAAATGAGTTCTTTTTCCTTTTTAGAAAATTCTCTAGCATAATGATTACTCAGATTTTTTAATTAAAAAAAATGACAGCTGGATATGCTTGTTTACACAGGAATAGTCATTAATGGATCAACTGAGATTTGTCCATTAAAGACGTTATTAACTTTGCATTCTAGCTCTGAAAAAGGATATTCAGAAGTGAGGGGCGATGGGAATGGTGCTGGGTTTCCTCATGTTCATTATCTCATTCAAACTTCACAACAAACTTCACAACAACTGTGAACGGCATCATCCCTATTTTGATAAATGATAACAAATGTTATCATCCCTATTTTGTGGGTGAAGAAACCAAGGCTACAGTAATTATATAAGTAGCTGGTGAATATCAGAAAAAAGGATTTATAACACTTTAAAAACATTCCGTTTATTTAGACTTCACTAAGATTGAGCTTCCTCTTAACAAATCATGAAGCAAAGAAATTGGTGTGGTTCTAATATTTTACCTGGGAACTTCCCCTCATGACAAGAACAAGGAGCCCAGAATTTTTTCCCTTGACCTTTCACCCCATGAAAATGTGTCTCCAGAGGCCTCAGCAGTGGGTCCTATGGCTGCTAGCCCCAGTCTATTATTACTCCTCTGTAGGTAATGTGGGTAAACACACGTAACACAAATTCACCACCTTAACCATTTCCAAGTACACAGTTTGGTGGCATTAAGTACATGCATAAGGCTGTGCAGCCAGCTATATAATTTTTAACTTTTTATTATGGAAATTTTTGAATATATCCAAAAGTAGAGAGAACCATGTAATAAACTCAGCCAGCTCTAGCAATTACCCATCCTATTTTACTTATCCACCATCCACAAAATCATACTTTAAAAAAAAAAAACTAAAACAGAGTAACACAAACTCATTATCAGTTCACCTATAAGCTACTGTGGTGTGGCAGAGCTGTATTTTAAGACCCACCACTGGGAAGCAACATATTCATCTTTAAAGTAATTGAACCAGGAGCTCCCTAATCAAAATACTGTTATGGACCACCTGCTAGTTAAAACCCACCTTCACCAGCACCCAGTCAGGCCCTGGTCTGCCCACAAACCAGGCAGTCCACCATCTCTCCCGTTCCCCGAGAGTCAGCTCCATTGCCAATGTCCTCAGGGCAGCCCCTCTCCAGCCCACCGCCTCATGTTTCCTCCCGACACCACCTCTGTAAGTACCTGAACGGGTGCGCTCACTCCCATGGCGCACTGCAGCCCATAGATACACTGTAACAGGCACCCGTGGCACATCTCCAACAACGCAGGGATGCTCCAAGGAGTTGAGGCCTCTGGAACCTTCCTGCTCTGATGGGTGTCTTCTGCTTTGTCCATAGGCCTCTTTCTGATCTACCCTGAGGCTCCTGACCTGGGGTCCTGAAATTGCACGCAAGTTTGTATTGCTCACAAGACTACAATTTCCATGAGGCCAGGGATCTTGTCTGATTAGGCATCCCAGATCCCTTGTGCCTAGAAGAGTACCAGATCCCACCAATGTTTACCAAGCATTCCATACATTTTCCAAATGTGGGGGGTGTCTCCAATACAAAAAAAAATATCCAGACCCTCCAGGCTAGTCCTTTTGGATCCATGCCTTGGTCAAACAGCCCACCTGGTCATTGGTTTAAGCATGACCTCTGAGAGGGTGTGGTCTCCTGAGCCACCCTGAACCCCATGTGCTGCAGTCTGAAAGCTAGTCCTGCCTCAGTCTCAGGTTCTGACTACAGGGAGGATTTCCATTAGAGGAGGGGACCTGGCCAAATCTCACCTCCCAGAGGACTACAGCTCACAGTAATCTCATGAAGGACTGTCTGTACAAATTATCTGGAACAGACTATCATGATGTTCTCTGTTCTGCCTCTGAACGTAACTTCGTCCTTCAGTCTGATTGCAAGCTCCTCATAGTCAAGGGCACATGACACTGTGCACTAATCAGACACAGGGTGGAAAACCCAGAAACAGGCCTGGCCAATTAACGACTCCAGGCCATTGGCATTGCAGGGGCAGCAACGGGAAATGTGCTGTGCTGAAGAGTAGAGCAACACGTGCGTTGTCTTTCAAATCATAACCCGGAGGCACTAAAAGAAGAGCCTGTTTCCCTTCCAAGACAACTTGGGGCCGTTTTTCACCTACCCAAGTATCTTTATGGCAGACATACAAAACAACAAATGCTTGCTATACGGAAGTACAGTTGCATTTCAGAAAATGCAGGTGCCATCAAGGACCTAACTCTGCACCTGTGGAGGGAGGGCTGGGACACCACCAGACACCATGGCTCAGAACTTCCGTCGCAAAGCAGAGCTATTAATTCCACATTCTCTAACGAATCAGGAATCCCTTACAAAACAGATAGAACCACCTAATTTTATTAGTTGCTGCAGAAATCCAAAACAATCTAACTCCCTACTGGAAGCAAGACAAATACCTTTGACTTATCCCTGCCCACAGCCCACAAAGATGTAAATCAAACTCAATAAGGGTAATGGGCAAATCTCCGCTGAGCTGTGTACACGATCTGTCCTCTTACAAAGCCAGGTGCTAGTGACTTAACTTCCTCTTTTACCGCAACACACTTAAATATTCAGTTCAGTTCAGTCACTCAGTGATGTCCGACTCTTTGCGACCCCATGGATTGTAGCACACCAGGTTTCTCTGTCCATGACCAACTCCCAAAGCTTGCTTAAGCTCATGTCCATCTCATCCTCTGTCATCCCCTTCTCCTGCCTTCAATCTTTCCCACCATCAGAGTCTTTTCCAATGAGTCAGTTCTTCGCATCAGGTGGCCAAAGTATTGGAGTTTCAGTTTCAGCATCAGTCCTTCCAATGAATATTCAGGACTGATTTCCTTTAGGAGTGACTGGTTTGATCTCCCAGCAGTCCAAGGGACTCTCAAGAGTCCTCTCCAACACCACAGTTTAAAAGCACCAATACATGACTCCTGGAAAAACCGTACCTTTGATTAGACGGGAATTATGTTGGTAAAGTAATATCTCTGCTTTTTTAATATGCTGTCTAGGATGGTCAGAGCTTTTCTTCCAAGGAGCAAGTGTCTTTTCATTTCATGGCTGCACTCACCATCTGCAGTGATTTTGGAGCCCCCCAAGATAAAGTCTGTTACTGTTTCCACTGTTTCTCCCTATATTTGCCATGAAGTGATGGGACTGGATGTCATGATCTTAGTTTTTAGAATGTTGAGCTTTAAGCCAGCTTTTTCACTCTTGTCTTTCACTTTCATCAAGAGGCTCTTCAGTTCCTCTTCACTTTCTGCCATAAGGGTGGAGTCATCTGCATATCTGAGGTTATTGGCATTTCTGCCAGCAATCTTGATTCCAGCTTGTGCTTTATCCAGCCTGGCATTTCACATGATGTACTCTGCATAGAAATTAAATAAGCAGGGTGACAATATACAGCCTTGACGTACTCCTTTCCCAATATGGAACCAGCCTGTTGTTCCTTGTCTGGTTCTAACTGTTGCTTCTTTACCTGCATACAGATTTCTCAGGAGGCAGGTAAGGCGGTCTGGTATTCCCGTCTTTTGAACAATTTTCCACAGTTTGTTGTGATCCACACAGTCAAAGGCTTTGGTGTAGTCAATAAAGCAGAAATAGATGCTTTTCTAGAATTCTCTTGCTTTTTCAATGATCCAACAGATGGTGGCAATTTGATCTCATGTTCCTTTGCCTTTTCTAAATCCAGCTGAACATCTGGAAGTTCTCAGTTCACTGTTGAAGCCTGGCTTGGAGAATTTTGAGCATTACTTTGCTAGCATGTGAGATGAGTGCAATTGTGCGGTCGTTTGAGTATTCTTTGGCATTACCTTTCTTTGGGATTGGAATGAACACTGACCTTTTCCAGTCCTGTGGCCACTGCTGAGTCTTACAAATCTGCTGACAAATTGAATGCAGCACTTTCACAGCATCATCTTTTAGGATTTGAAATAGCTCAACTGGAATTCCATCACCTCCATTAGCTTTGTTTGTAGGGATGCTCCCTAAGGCCCACTTGACTTCACATTCCAGGATGTCTGGCTCTAGGTGAATGATCACACCATCGTGATTATCTGGGTCGTGAAGATCTTTTTTGTATAGTTCTTCTATGTATTCTTGCCACCTCTTCTTAATATCTTCTGCTTCTGTTAGGTCCATATCATTTCTGTCCTTTATTGTGCCCATATTTGCATAAAATGTTCCCTTGGTATCTCTAATTTTCTTGAAGAGATCTCTAGTCTTTTCTATTCTATTGTTTTCCTCTATTTCTTTGCATTGATCACTGAGGAAGGCTTTCTTATCTCTCCTTGCTATTCTTTGGAACTCTGCATTCAAATGGCTATATCTTTCCTGTTCTCCTTTGCTTTTTGCTTCTCTTCTTTTCTCAGTTATTTGTAAGGCCTCCTCAGACAGCCATTTTGCCTTTTTGCATTTCTTTCTCTTGGGGATGGTCTTGATCCCTGTCTCCTGTACAATGTCATGAACCTCCGTCCATAGTTCTTCAGGCACTCTATCAGATCTAATCCCTTGAATTTATTTGTCACTCCCACTGTATAATCATAAGGGATTTGATTTAGGTCATACCTGAATGGTCTAGTGGTTTTCCCTACTTTCTTCAATTTAAGTCTGAATTTTGCAGTAGGGAGTTCATGATCTGAGCCACAGTCAGCTCCCGGTCTTGTTTTTACAGACTGTATAGAGCTTTTCCATCTTTGGCTGCAAAGAATAGAATCAGTCTGATTTTGGTACTGGCCATCTGGTGATGTCTATGTGTAGAGTCTTCTCTTGTGTTGTTGGAAGAGGGTGTTTGCTATGACACTTAAATATAAGTCAATCATTTTCAAAATAAAACACACAACATAAACTACATAAAACAGAATTTAATTTTTCTCTGTAGGTTCAGAATGGAACTCACTTTCCAGTGTCTTGGTTAATTTAAATCAGGACATTTACAAAACAAGGCTGTTAGCAGAGCTTTTGGTAAGCTCCTCTGGTGACCTCTCTTACGACACTTTCTTATTCTTTGTTGCCCAATTCCTATGACATTGTCTGGAAAGAGAGCAGTGTCCCTGTATGTATGCTGTGTATGTATGTGTGTGTCTGCACTCAACAGAAAACATACAAGCCAACAAAGAGACATAATTTCATAGAGTTTAAAGTGATGAGAAAACCCGGACAGGAAGACCTGTTTCTGTTTCCATCACCAGTAATAGTGATGATAGACTCTTTTGCTTCAGGAATCTTTACCTCATAGGACGCAGATGTGCAAAATGGCTGCTTGCAAACAGGGATAAAAATCTACAAAATTCTAGTGCATTAATACTGTATCTCTTCTACTGCTGTCTCTTAAAAGAAAGGCATGTATTCCTACAGAGGATAACTCTTCAGAGCCTACCTCCTCCATGAAGCCTTCTTCACTGCCCCTCACTAGAACTCTTGGCCCATAATATTCATTTTGTATGTACTACTAGCATCTAAGTCACAACACTTACCACAGTAAATAGGCAACGAGCATTTCCAGAGCCATACTGTCCTGTTGGCCCATTAGTATTATCTCCATTAACCAATGAGAAACTAACAGTGAGAGAGGTTAATTCAGAAGCCCAGAGGCACACAGGCAGTTAATGGGAGATCAAGCCTTGCTCAAACCCAAGAAAATAGACTCCAGAAGCTACTTTTTTCAGCCTGTACTTCCTAGTTTATGTTTCACATGCACTATATTCTAAATCCCCTTGGCTATAAACATCTAAGAACAAGGGTTCTCTATGTTCCCAGAGTCTACCACCATGCCTCATATAAGTCTGCTGATTAATAAATAGTACAGTAGTTTAGCATCATTTGGTATTCATTAAAAAACAAACCAGTCAAGCTTTCCCCTTGCAAACTCTTATTTACCACGTTGAAAGGTTATACAGGAATGCCTCGTTTTATTGTGCTTTGCTTCACTGAGCTTTGCAGATACTGCATTTTCGTAAATTGAAGGTTTGGGGTAACCCTGTGTTGTCAGATGATGGTTAGTATTTTTTAACAAGAAAGTTAGGTTTTTTATTTTTTTGGCTGTGCCATAAAGTTTGCAGGATCTTAGATCCTCAGCCAGGAATCAAACCCAGGCTCCAGTACTGAAAGCACCAAGTCCTAACCTCTGAACCACCAGGGAATTTTCAATAAAATATTTTTAAGGCTTAAAGCTCAACATTCAGAAAACTAAGATTATGGCATCTGGTCCCATCACTGCATGGCAAATAGATGGGGAAACAGTGGAAACAGTGTCAGATTTTCTTTTTGGGGGCTCCAAAATCACTGCAGATGGTGATTGCAGCCATGAAATTAAAAGACGCTTACTCCTTGGAAGAAAAGTTATGACCAACCTAGATAGCATATTCAAAAGCAGAAACATTACTTTGCCAACAAAGGTCCGTCTAGTCAAGGCTATGGTTTTTCCTGTGGTCATGTATGGATGTGACAGTTAAGACTGTGAAGAAAGCTGAGCCCCGAAGAATTGATGCGTTTGAACTGTGGTGTTAGAGAAGACTCTTGAGAGTCCCTTGGACTGCAACCAGATCCAACCAGGCCATTCTAAAGGAGATCAGTCCTGGGTGTTCTTTGGAAGGACTGATGCTGAAGCTGAAACTCCAGTACTTTGGCCACCTCATGCGAAGAGCTGACTCATTGAAAAAGACTCTGAAGCCGGGAGGGATTGGGGGCAGGCGGAGAAGGGGACGACAGAGGATGAGATGGCTGGATGGCATCACCGACTCGATGGTCATGAGTTTGAGTGAACTCTGGGAGTTGGTGACGGCCTGGCGTGCTGTGATTCATGGGTTGCAAAGGGTCGGATACAACTGAGCGACTGAACTGAACTGAAATAAGGTATGTATATTGTTTTTTTTAGACATAATGTTATTGCACACTTAACAGAGTACACTATGTGTAAATGTAACTTTTATATGCACTGCTAAACCAAAAAACACATGTGGCTTACTTTATTGTGAAACTTGCTTTATTGGGGTTGTCTGGAACCAAACCTCCGACTCTCCAAGGTATGCTCCTGCAAAGAAGATTCTGGGTCCTGGCCATACAGCAATAGTCTCACGGCTAAGGAAGATTACGGCCGACAGGGGCCACACCTCTCAGCTGCCCTTTGGGAAGGCCTGGCTGCTGGGCTGTGGGCAGCGCAGTCAGCCTCCAGTAGTCCACTCATTCTGGGTCAGTGTCAGCTATAGAGAGCCACTGTTCTGCGTTAACACCAGTTCCCAGAGACCTATAGCTTCATTGTTCTCTACCTGTTAAAAACAGAGGCTTGTGAGGGCCAGGAAGTAGATGGAGCCAGGGCCCAGGCCCCATTTATAGTGGGTTTGTCCATGGCGTATACAAACCAGCTGGAAGCTCGCAGTTGAGATGAACATACTTGGCAGTTGACACAACTACAGCATTAGGTCCTTGGTCTGTGGGTAAGACCTATCAGAGTGGAGAAGGCCAAGTACAAGGTTGATACCACTCTGCCCTGCCCCTCCCCTATCTCCCAGCCAAGACAGGAAATTTAAAATAACACTGCATCCCAGGGCAATAGCAGAAACTGGATGCATGGGCAGTGGTTCCCATCCTACCTGGGCGGGTTTAATTCACCAGCCTGAATCCTGCAGACACCAGATGGATACTGGAGGAATACTGTGGACTACTGAGAGGTCAACAGGAAGACAGCCCTGACCACAGCCACTGTGTCAGATGTAGCTTCTTTCCTGCTGCTGCTGCTGCTAAGTCACTTCAGTCATGTCTGACTCTGTGCGACCCTATAGACAGCAGCTCACCAGGCTTCCCCATCCCTGGGATTCTCCAGGCAAGAGTACTGGAGTGGGGTGCCACTGCCTTCTCTGTACCATCTTTCCTAGAACACAGTAACACGATGTCTGATTATACGAAGTCACTGATTTAGTGAATGCATTTTTTCATTTCAATCAATCAAAAAAAGATCAGAAACAGTCCATATTCCACAAAACAGTGTACATTCACAGCTCTGCCTGAGGGCAGACGTCTGCCCTCTGTCATAATACAGTAGGAAGAGATGTGTGGATGTCTGGACTTTTCCCTGATCATCACAGGGATCCATGACATAATGACACGCTGCTGAGCAATTCAGATGAACACAAGGTGGCCAAGTCATTGGAGGCCTTGGTGAAACACGTGCTGTCTTCCCCACCCATGCAAACGTTTCAGGGGTCCAGAGGCCAGATGCGTGCCAGGACACGTTACTGTAGAGACAGCCCTCTACAGGCTTCCCACAGAGGAAGCCACACACATCTGCCGGTACACCGAGAACATGGGGCCCAGAGCACTCGGTCTGAGGCGTCTCTCAAGGTCCTGTTTGCCATGAACAGCCTCAAGGGTTAAGATAACATGTCCTTGCAAATAAACAGCGAGCAGCTGATAGGCTGCCCTAAGGCAGCGAGTTCCCAGACTCAGTGTCCCTCCCTGTGATGTGACCCACTGTGAATGCAAGCATCCATCTGGGGACACCGACATCACCCGTCATGGGGCTCAGGGGGCCCAACACGACCCTGCCGACAGTCTGGCTACTCCTTTTGCTTGGGATTCTGTCAGCATCTATGTAACTGTGATAAGCTAACATTTTAGCTTGAAAAGGGGTCGGGGGAGAGGCCAAAGTCTCAGACCTTTCACAGCTCGACACCTATATAAAGTAAAACACAAGCGACTGCGTCTTGCATCTCTCATCACGGGGAAAGAAGTACCACGTCTGGTGCGGCTCGCTGGATGCTGTCAGACGCACCCAGGTCTCGGGCTGCTCAGGCCCAGCCACCGCCAGCGCGGAGAGTGCAGCAGTACAGCCTGGACAGAGCACGGGCAGAACCGTGGCCTCCGGCTCTGGGCACCTGCGCAGGCTCAGCCTCCCTTCCGCAGCTTGTACTGGTCTGTACAGGGTACCCCACGGATCAGCCGGAGGAGGAGGAAGAAGCCCAAGCCTGCCTTTTGTGGGTGCAAGTCAGAAGTGCCCGGCAACTACAGTATAGACTTGTTGAGGAGGGGCACAGAGCCAGCAGTGAGAGAGAGGCCTCCTGATGGGTAAGGCGCTGAGCAGCTGTAGCAAGGTGTCGACCGTGTATGGGAAACCAGGGGCACAGGTTAGACGATCCACGGGCTTATGGGCAGCGATGAGCAGTCCAGTCATTCAGTCAAGGGCCTAGAAGGAAAGACTGGAAGGTCAGCACAAGAAAGGCGAAGGTGCAGGGACGTTCCTGGTGGGCCAGTGGCTAAGACTCCTCACTCCTGGTGCAGGGGGCCTGGGCTCCACCCCTGGTCAGGGACCTAGACTGCACATGCCACAGCTTTAGAGCCATCCGCTGCACTGAGGCCTGGCACGCCTACACAAATAATTAGGGTGCAGACATGTGCGAACACAGAGTGCTGGGCAGGAAGGGTGGGAGGTCCTCGTATCACCAAGCACGGAAGAGCACTGAACACCCGAGGGGCCAATGTGACCTGAGCAGTTATTGTCAGATGACCACTGTCAGCCTGGTGCACCCATGGAAGCAGTGGCCCGACAGCACGGACCTGCACTTAGGAAAGTCACTATAGTAATAGCTACTGAGGCCAACAAACGCCCAGACTCCAGCCGCAGAGACCAGTGCTGAGCCGGACAGCGATGGTGGTGTGGCTGACAGGCACACGCGGCGACAGCCCCTCGTCAAGGAGGAGCGTGCTGCCCGGCTGGCGGAGTGCAGTCAGCGCTCGGTTCCCAGCTGCCAGCGCAGCCAGGGACAGTCCCGGCCTTCCTGGAGCTACCTGTGTCCGGCGGCTGAGCCAGGGAGGATGAGAAGGCGAGGCTTCTGGCCGATGCAGGACGGCTCTGAGAGGCAATGTGCGCTCCGGAGATCTCCCGGGTTGGACCGAGCTCTGTCAGGGCTCATCACAGTTTACCATCTTCCCCTGCCCAATCCTGCTCTGTCCCCCTTCCTCAGACAGGTGTTGCTCCCTAATACATACACTGCACCCCAAACGCCTGATCAATGACAGAGGTGCATGCAGCTCAGATATGTGGGCTCTGGGGTCCCAGAGCCCGGGTGGGAGACACTGGACAAGGTAAAGGCAAGGAGGGTGACGGCACCCCTCAGAGGAAAAAACTGCCAGGACTGAACGGGCGCCTTGTGCACTGGCTTTCATTATGAACCAGCCTGATGCTACTTCTTCCCTTGCTGCAGATTCGGCTGTGGTTGGTGATCTCTCATCTCCTTTCTTTGAACCCTGAGTCTATAAATCTCAGCTCATTTGTAGAACAGAAATATCTGTTCATACTGGCTGATAAAGTATTGCTTCTCTGCCAAAAAGCAGTGCTAACAGGCATAGCTCCAGGGCCACAAGGAGCACTGATGCAGAAAGCTGGAATTCTCAGCACACAAATGCTGAAACTGTCCCCTTCTTCTTGCAAAGAACCAGAAGCAATGGGCTGCGTGGGCTCCGTGAGGCACTCACACAAGACTCAAAAAGCAATCATGTGGGAAATCTCAGGACAGCAAACAGGTGTGGCGATTCTATGACACCATCCAAAAACATTACCTAGAAAAGATGCTTTTTTTTTCTTTTTTCTGGCCATACCATGGGGTTGTGGGATCTTAGTTCCCCAAGCAGAGATCTAACATGGGTCCACGGCATGAAAGCTCAAGCCTTAAACACTGGTTGTTGTTATTTAGTTGCTATGTCCTGTCCAACTCTTTGTGGCCCCATGGACTGCAGCACACCAGCTTCCCTGTCCTTCACTATCTCCAGGAGTTTGCTTCAATTCACGTCCATTGCCATCTAACCATCTCATCCTCTGCTGCCCCCTTCTCCTTCTGCGCTCAGTTCGGTTCAGTCGCTCAGTCGTGCTCGAGCACGGGATAGCTCCTCTTGGCCGCTCCTGCGCTGCTGCAACCTGGCACTCTCGGCTGCCGCCCCTGACCTCGAACATGGGGTAGCTCCTCTCGGCCGCTGCTCTGCTCTCAGTCTTTCCCAACATCATGGTCTTTTCCAGTGAGTCAGCTCTTTGCATCAGGTGGCCAAAGTATGGGAGCTTCAGCATCAGTCCTTCCAATGAATAGTCAGGGTTGATTCCCTTTAGGATTGACTGGTTTGGTCTCCATGCTGTCCAAGGGACTCTCAAGAGTCTTCTCCAGCACCACAATTCAGAAGCATCAATTCTTTGATGATCAGCCTTCACGGTCTGACTCTCTAGACCACCAGGGTAATTCCTACAGTTTTTTCATATCTCGTTTCTGAGGTTTCTCTCTCTCTTCCTCCTCCACTGCCACCACCCACCAAGTCAGGAGACAGCAGCAGAATACCAGCAGGAGCATTAGAGGAGCAGAACAGTCAACATGGTCCAGTCCTGGCTCTGCTGCTAAGAATCCCTGTGACCTGTTCAGGAGAAATACCTCCCTACCTGCACCCTTGGCTTTCTTCACAGTGAAATGATCTGGGGGAAGCAGCTGCATCCTGGCTCTTCTGAGTCTGGGCTTTCGTGACACTCTAGACACATCCCTCAACAACATCAGAGCTTCCTTAACGGGGAGGACAATGCCACATGCTGTCTAAATGTCTGCTGGATGAACTGTATTGAATTAATTGGTCTTAGGAGACCGTTAAATATTTAAGTGCCCTTTGTTAAAAAAAAAGTGCAAAAACAACAAAAAATCTTTTAAAAGAGAGGGGAAGTTAACTTGTAAGAACCCACCCTGGCCCCACACCTGATCTGTGAAGATGGGTTCTGTGCATGACACATTTGGAGTGGGAGGTCCATTTTAATTGACAATAGAAGATGAGAATTCAGGCCAAGAGAAGGAAAAGGGATTTGGTGCCTTTCATCTACTTAATTTCAATTATTTTATTTTTCCCAAGAGCTCAAGTCAGCAACAACAACAAAAATTTAAATCTATTTTGTTATGTGTCAGATAGGAAATGAACGCCTTTCCGGAGCCACTGTGCTTGGGATTTACATTGGCTTAATGATATGATAAAAATGAAATGAAACTTTATTTAAGACTTCTGAGGATTTTCTCTTTGGGGCACTGAGAGGTAATGTAGGAGCAATGAGTGGAAGGAACGGACCGCAGGAAACATGAGTGGCGCTGCAGTGGGTGGAGCCAGGACGGGAGAGGGGACAGGATATTAAATCTGCGGCTAAAAACCCCTAGCCTTCTTCTCTGGAGACATTCAGGTCCCAGCAAATCTAACTCGGGGGGTCGGTGGGGCGAAACTGAGGCCATCATACAAAAACAAGTTCTTAGAGCCAAGAATTAACATTTCTTTGAAAGATCTACCTGTGAATGTCTGTGCCTGAGCCCCAAATACAGCAGGGTAGGGGAGATGGAGGGGCCATGAGGACATTCAGCTCAACAATGCATAATAGAGTGGGATCTGCGGTCAGAGCACACCAGGGGACCACGAAGGGTGGCTCTGTCCTGCTGAGTGTCCACCAACACTTGGAGACTAGGGTCTTCTGCAAGCTTGATCTTGAGCCTGGCAAGGTCCATTGCTGGGATTATTAAATTGTTGGGGGGTTGCGGGGGGGACAAAAAAACCCACAAGGTTTCTAGGGACAAGGATGATAGAGAGAAGGGAGAACAACCACCTCAGAAAGAGAGCCAGAGAACGCAGCGCTGGGTCTCAGGCCCACCATCACAGCAGTCTGCTGACCCCCGTATCTCGAGGCCCCAGGTGGTAGCATCCCCAGGGCACAGTGACACAGGCAGCTGCTCCAGGCCCCTGCAAGTCTCCCGAGCTGAAGGGATCGGCCTCTCTTCACTACTTCAGGAAGTGGGCTCTGGGAGAGGAGCAGGGTAGAAGAGTGAGAGGGGGAATGGGGTGGTCCGATCCAGCAGTTTCTACTTCCAGAGTCTTGCCTCTACCCCCTCCTCTTAGGAGGTAACCGGCAGTGGACCTGTCTTGCTGTGTGTGAGTCCAGGCACTTCAGCTGTGTCCGACTCTTTGACTCTGCAAACCCATGGACCCTACAGGCTCCTCTGCCCACGGCATTCTCCAGGTAAGGACACTACAGCGGGCGCCTCTACTTTCTCCAGGGGATCTTCCCAACCCAGGGATCGAACCTGCATCTCCCACAATGCAGGCAGGTTCTTCATCCACTGAGCCACCCGGGAAGCCCAGTGGGCCTGTCTTAGGCTGTTCTAATACAAGCCACCCACATTATATTTAAGTCTGTTTACAGGGAATTTCAGCTTTTCTGAGTCCATATCATCCAGAGAGCGTTCCTGGTTCCCTGGAGTTGATTTCATGTCCTTTTGAGTTCTAACAGTGTCTGCACTTGTCTCCTCAGGACACTCTAAGTTCTTTAAGGAAAGGTTTATTCATCACTGGATGTCCAGCATCTGGCATTATGGACGTCAGATTTTATTTTTAAAATTAACAAAAAGCAGAGCAGACTATAAATAAATACCAATTAAAGATAAAGGACAGCAAGTGTCTAGACCGCAGTGGTTCAGAGACCAGTACCCCTACCAGAAAAGTCAGCACAAACTGAATTAAATACCTGTTCTTCAGCACCAATCAACTCCAGGCCCACAGCCATGACATAAGCACAGGAAAGAAGATGGACAAGGTGAAGAAACACCATGAAACGTTCAAGTAAAACCTGCAGTGTTTGATCCCCGCGGTCCCTGACTACCATTTCCTCTCAATTCCCCAGAGCAACCGGTAGCATGATGAGCACACAGTGGGTGCCTGACAGGTACATGCCAATCAAGCAATATGTAACAGCATCTATGACAGGCTCTGTAGTAAGGCGTCTTCAAAGCCATCAAAGGAAACCTTCGTTTCTCTCATTTTTGTCCTTTACCAAAGAAGATACATAGATGGTGAATAAGCACAAGAAAGATGCTCACCATCGGTAGGCATTAAGGAAATTTGCATGTTAAAACCACAACGAGATACCACTGCACACCTATTAGAATGTTTAACATTAAAAAGACTGATTATGCCAAGTGTTGGTGAGGACAGGGAGCAACTGGAACTCTCATGCCCTGCTGGCAGGAATGTAAAACGCTATAGTCACTTTGGAAAACTGTTAGGCAATTTCTTAAAAAATTAAACATACACCTACCATATGATCTAGATATTGTACTCTTTAAGTGTTTCAGTTTAGTTCAGTCGCTCAGGCGTGTCCGACTCTTTGCAACCCCATGAACTGCAGCATGCCAGGCCTCCCTGTCCATCACCAACTCCCAGAGTTCACTCAAACTCATGTCCATCGAGTCAGTGATGCCATCCAGCCATCTCATCCTCGGTCGTCCCCTTCTCCTCCTGCCCGCAATCCCTCCCAGCATCAGGGTCTTTTCCAGTGAGTCAACTCTTCGCATGAGGTGGCCAAAGCATTGGAGTTTCAGCTTTAGCATCATTCCTTCCAGAGAACACCCAGGACTGATCTCCTTTACGATGGACTGGTTGGATCTCGTTGCAGTCCAAGGGACTCTCAAGACTCTTCTCCAACACCACAGTTCAAAAGCATCAATTCTTCAGCACTCAGTTTTCTTCACAGTCCAACTCTCACATCCATACATGACCACTGGAAAAACCATAGCCTTGACTAGACGAACCTTTGTTGGCAAAGTAATGTCTCTGCTTTTGAATATTCAAGACTACAAAGGGGTGTGAGGAAATGCAGGGGTGATGAATATGTTCATTATCTTGATTATGATAAGGTGATGGTTTCACGGGTGTCAAAAAAAAATTACATACTTTATATACATGCAACTTACAGTATTTTTTGTACACCCCAATAAAGTTGTTCAAAAAAAGCTATAATGAACAGTAATATATATCAGACTAACAATAAACTAAATTGTATACTTCTAATTTATAGAATACCTTTAGAAGTATACAAAATGACAATGCAACAAGTAGACTGCAATTTAATCTGAAGGACCAAACCACTAATATAACAACACATTTAAAGAAAAGTAAAGTGTCACCAGACTACCTTATTCTGTGGACCAAAGAGCCACAAAGCTCAATAAAGCTGGTCAGAGAAATCCTGTATTGAGACATCGGATACATCTGGGAACTGACAAGCAATCAAGTCAGGATGCACCTTTTTCTGAGTTTTAAATTGCAGTAGGTTCTTGTTGGTGGCCTTGAGCAAACAGGCTCTCCCCAATTCTTCCCCACAACAGTTATTCCCCTCATATTGCAGACGTTCTGACAAGACAGCTCTTTCCCTGGAGTGTCCCTTCACCACTCTTGGCACAGGAGTCCTGAATCTCAGGTGCAAACTGGGATCCCTCTGGGAACTGTTTAAGAATGTGAGTGTCTGGGCCTCTCCCCACAGAGGGCTCCTTGTAAAATTCTAATGTGCATCTGGGGTGGGAATCACCGCTCCAAAGGCTCCCTCACTCCGAGGAAGAGCTGACCTCCACACCTGGCCCGTGGGTCCCTTTTCTCGGAAGCCTGTTCCGGATCATTACTACCCTGCTGTCAGAACGTCCAGAGTGAGGACTGACCTTGACAGCTCATCCTAAGGACCAGCAGGCCCTGAACTCAGAGCTGAATCCAGGTTGAAAAACTTTCCAAACGGAAAGACCAAGACCAATTCCTTCATGCTAAGCACACTTAGGGAGATGATATACCTCAAGTCTCAGGAAGCTAGAAATAAGTCTAACCTGGGCTGAAAAAAGGTTTTTCAGGTTGTTTTTTGTGTTTTACTATTAAAAAAAAAAAACAAACAAAACCCTGGGTATCTGCCATAAATGAGGACTATCAAAGTGACTGGTACCCCGGATCAAAATCCATTCTGCCCCAGAAGACTCAAACTAAGAGACAAAGCCATTTCGTGTTTCCACATTACTGAGGTCACTGTGCCGGTCAGAGCTAACAGCAGTTTTCAGCAGAGATGAACAGAGACCATTATGACTAAACAGGGACTTTCTGGGTCAAAAATCTATGGGTTACTAATAGCCTCGACGGCACAGAAAGAAGAGACACACGTCAAGAGACCGCTGAAATGACTATCCATTCCAAGAAAGAACAGAAAGATGGGAAAAAAAGCTTCACCATAACCACTGTGGATTGGGAAAGGCATCCTGTGAAATATTAACAATCCTGAAGCTCTCTTTGTTATGCAAAAAGGGATTAAAAAAAAAAAGACCCAACTTCTATTTCATGAGTGTACTATACAACCCCCATTTCTTTTCTTCCTTTGCCTAGGACTGGCTGGAGTGATGTAATAACCACACTAGACAGCTGTCTTCCTGGATAAAATCACCTTGTAAAGGAGAAATGCAATTAGAGGATGCAATGAAATATAAGTTTAAACTGATCTCGCAGGCTGCCACTTTCGACTTGGTGCTTAATGGCCAGGTTCTTTATTATAGTTTCCACTTTATGCACTTTCTCTTTGATTCAGTATCTATGGAAGATATGGAGTCTTAAATTTTAGACCGTGTCACAAAGGGCCTGAGATAAGTAGAGGACAGATCAGCTGAGAGTGAGGCTAGGGCCAGAACCTGACAGCAAAGGGCTGAGGTGCCCTGGAGGGTGGGGCAGGGCAGGGCAGGGCAGGCTGGGTAGGGCGACAGTGTCCTTCGCCAGCACCTTCCCTGTGTGCCCTCCCCTCGGCGCTCCCTCCACTGCCTCTGGCAGATGACACCCACTCCCAATACTTCTCCTACCATCCCCACACTGAAACTCCACTTCTTCAACAATAATCCAAGCTCCCAAGCTTCATATTTAAATCAGAAAAAAAAACTGAAAAAATTTAAAATATACACAAAAATAGAAAAAACAGTGTATTATAATGAGCTCACTGACAGTATTAAGGTATCATGACTCAGTGTCTACAATTCAGTTCAGCTCAGTTCAGCTCAGCCGCTCACGTGTGTGACTCTCTGTGACCCCAGGCACTGCATCACGCCAGGCCTCCCTGTCCATCACCCACTCCCGGAATTGCTCAGACTCATGTCCATTGAGTCGGTGATGCCATCCAACCATCTCATCCTCTGTCGTCCCCTTCTCCTCCCGCCTTCAATCTTTCCCTGCGTCAGGGTCTTTTCAAATGAGTCAGCTCTTTACATCAGGTGGCCAAAGTATTGGAGTTTCAGCTTCAACATCAATCCTTCCAATGAATATTCAGGACTGATTTCCTTTAGGATGGACTGGTTGCATCTCCTTGCAGTCCAAGGGACTCTCAAGAGTCTTCTCCAACATGACAGTTCAAAAGCATCAATTATTCTGCACTCAGCTTTCTTTATAGTCCAACTCTCACATCCATACATGACTACTGGGAAAACCATAGCCTTGACTAGACGGACCTTTGCTGACAAAGTAATATCTGTGCTTTTGAATATGCTGTCTAGGTTGGTCACAGCTTTTCTTTCAAGGAGCAAGCGTCTTTTAATTTCATGGCTGCAGTCACCATCTGCAGTGATCTTGGAGCCCAAAAAGTAAAAGCCTGCCACTGTTTCCATTGGTCCTCCATCTATTTGCCATGAAGTGCTGTGACCAGAAGCCAGGCTCTTAGTTTTCTGAATGTTGAGTTTTGAGCCAGCTTTTTCACTCTCCTCTTTACTTTCATCAAGAGGTCGTGTCATCTGCATATCTGAAGTTATTGATATTTCTCCCAGCAATCTTCATTCCAGGTTGTGCTTCATCCAGTCCAGCAATTATCATGATGTACTCTGCATATAAGTTAAACAAGCAGGGTGACAATATACAGCCTTGACATACTCCTTTCCCAATTTGGAACCAGTCCCTTGCTCTGTGTCTGGTTCTAACTGTGGCTTCCTGACTTGCATACAGATTTCTCAGGAGGCAGGTCAGGTTGTCTGCTATTCCCACCTCTTTTAAGGATTTTCCACGGTTTGCTGTGATCCACACAGTCAAAGGCTTTGGTGTAGTCAATAAAGCAAAAGTAGATGTTTTTCTGGAATTTTCTTGCTTTTTCAGTGACCCAGCAGATGTTGGCAATTTGATCTCTAGTTCCTCTGCCTTTTCTAAATCCAGCTTGAACATCTGGAAGTTCATGGTTCGCGTACTGTTAAAGCCTGGCTTGGAGAATTTTGAGCATTACTTTGCTAGCATGTGAGATGAGTGCAATTGTGCGATAGTTTGAGCATTCTTTGGCATTGCCTTTCTTTGGGATTGGAATGAACACTGACCTTTTACAGTCCTGTGGCCACTGCTGAGTTTTACAAATTTGCTGGCATATGAGTGCAGCACTTTCACAGCATCGTCTTCTAGGATTTGAAATAGCTCAACTGGAATTCCATCACCTCCACTAGCTTTGTTTGTAGGGATGCTCCCTAAGACCCATTTGATTTCGCATTCTAGGATGTCTGGCTCTAGGTGAGTGATCACACAATCGCGGTTATCTGGATCATGAAGGTCTTTTTTGTATAGTTCTTCCGTGCATTCTTGCCACCTCTTCTTAATATCTTCTGCTTCTGTTAGGTCCACACTGTTTCTGTCCTTTATTGTGCCCATCTTTACATGAAATGTTCCCTTGGTATCTCTAATTTTCTTGAAGAGATCTCTAGTCTTTCCTATTCTATTGTTTTCCTCTATTTCTTTGTATTGATCACTGAGGAACGCTTTCTTATCTCTCCTTGTTATTCTTTGAAACTCTGCATTCAAATGGCTATATCTTTCCTCCTCTTCTTTGCCTTTCATGTCTTTTCTCTTCTCAGCTATTTGTAAGGCCTCCTCAGACAGCCATTTTGCCTTTTTGCATTTCTTTTTCTTGGGGATAGTCTTGATCCCTGTCTCCTGTACAATGTCATGAACCTCCGTCCATAGTTCCTCAGATACTCTATCAGATCTAATCCCTTGAATTTATTTGTCACTTCCACTGTATAATCATAAGGGATTTGATTTAGGTCATACCTGAATGGTCTAGTGGTTTTCCCTACTTTCTTCAACTTAAGTCTGAATTTGGCAATAAGAAGTTCATGATCTGAGTCACAGTAACCTCCCGGTCTTGTTTTTGCTGACTGTATAGGGCTTCTCCGCATTTGGCTGCAAAGAATATAAACAATCTGATTTCGGTATTGACCATCTGGTGATGTCCGTGTGTAGAGTCTTCTCTTGTGTTGTTGGAAGAGGGTGTTTGCTATGACCAGCGCATTCTCTTGGCAAAATTCTGTTAGACGTTGATCTGCTTCGTTTTGTACACCAAGGGCAAATGTGCCTGTTACTCCAGGTAGTCTTGACTTCCTACTTTTGCATTCCAGTCCCCTATAATGAAGAGGACTTTCTTTTTGGCTGGACCCCCCAGAGAAGTCCCCTCCCCAACACTTTTGAGAAGTGGGAGGCATGGAGTGTAAGCTGGTCCATATTGCTTCTCCCAAGGCTTGTGGGTGCCTCCAATCTAACCAGCTTCACAGGCAACTCATTCTCTTTTCTCTGTTTATACAGACAGGAGTACTTGAACACCTTACAGTTCCTGCTTGATTAAGCACACGCCCAGCTTACAGAGAGGGCTTGGTGAATGCTTGCAAATGGAAGAGTACAAAACACAAGTACATGTGTCTGTGCACTCACATGTGCACACGGACATACTGGGAAACCAGGCATGAAGCAAAGGTCCCAGAAAAGGATCGAGAAAATGAGACTGGATCCATGACTTGCTGCTGGCTTCCTGCCAGGGCCCAGCACTCCTGAGGACGGTGAGCCCAGGAAACCGGCTGGCTGACGGCTGACGTCGGGGCACTTGGGGCACTCGGGGCAGGGCAGCTCTCCTGGCCGTCTGAAGTACAAAAACTCTTGACAACCTGCGGCTTTCAGCAGACAGCTATTAGCTGAACTAAATACGGTTTTCTCAAGGGGAGAGGAGGATCTTTTACAACACATATGCTAATGAAGCACAACGACGTAGAGCATTTAAAGCAAAATGTCCCTATATTTATTCTCCATAGACAGATTTTTACATTAATATTTATGAGGGATTCCTCGTTTATTTCTCCTGGAGATTTTTCTCCTGCCCAAACAGAGGGATAAAAGATAAGTAACATGAACCAATTATCTTTTTAACAGCTACAAAGGACTACCTTATTTAGCTGCAATCTTCCACTTGATTAATTGTCCTAAAACACTGCTTTGCACACCCCAGCCCTGCTCATGAGCCCACAGGCCTGCTGCCCCCGCGGTGGTCGCTCTGAGGCCTCCACCTGCCTTTCGGGCCCTGCCTGCTGCCGGAGCAGTCCTGGGCTGCAGACCCAGTCCTGTGCCCCACACGGTAGAGGCGTCTTCACATGCTCACCTGTAGGCACCCCTGCACCTGGTGCTCAGCCAAGGATTTCTCTGACTTCTGGCTGCGCTGGGTCTTCGTCGCCGTGCTCAGGCTTTCTCCAGGCACGGTGATGAGGATTGCTCACTAGCTGCCGTGTGCGGGCTGGACCGCGGGCTCCCGTCACCGCGGAGCACAGGCTTATTGCCCTGAGGCATATGCAATCTTCCCGGACCAGGGATCAAACCCGAGTCCCTGGCATTGGCAGGCGGACTCCTAATCAGTGGAGAAGTCCTGGTTCCCATTCACTTAAATACCTGACGCTCAACGCTTCCAGTTTACTGAGAGCCATGAGCAGTACAGACGATGACGACCAGCACATCTTGTAAAAAGTCATTCTTGCCTCAGCAGCTGGGCGGGGAGCGGGGAGGGAGGCATAGAGGGGAACTAGCCTTCAGGGCTGGTTCACTCAGGCGAGCCAAGACCGGGCAGGAAGGGGATGCAGGGAGCCCTGGTTCCCAAGGAGTTTCCAGTCTGAACAAAACACAAGGCAGAGAGTGGCAAAGCCAGAGGCATTTGGCTACCAAATGCAAGCTGTACAGAGCCGGGAGCGGACAGTTTCTTTCTGCCCAGTCACTGAACCACATTTTCCCCTCCCCAGCCAATGCCACAGACAGAGAAAGACACTTTCCTCCTCCACCTGCCAATAACACTAGCAATAAACATAGAAGAGGACATTTCAAGAACTATTACTGACGGCGATTTCTCTGGGCCCTCAAAAGCTCTAAAGAGCAAGAACAGGTGACAGCGGCGCCTGGATGCACGAGAAGACGATCTCGCACCTCAGCCTTGAATGCCTTCGGATTCAATTTTGAGGCAAATGGAAAACAAACAAATGTGAACAGCAACAAAAAAGCAAAGGGAGAAAATGAAATGGCACTTGTGCAGTTAAACTTTTACAATCCAATTGGGCAAGGCCCCAGCTCTTCTGAGTCCACTCTGTGGTTCAGGGTGCAGTGGGCTGCAAGGAGCTCAGAGTACAAGGTATCTGACCGCCAAGGTTTCTTTTTGTCACTGTGTCGAGATGGTCTGACAACATTTTATGGTGTTCTTGCCTCTTTCCTGGCCTCAATGATACAACCTCAACACACGTAGGTACACAAGTTCCTATATTCTTTGCATAAAAAACTGGCTGAACCTGACAGCGTGAAAATTATTTTTTGCCAAACAGAGGAATAGAGTGAATTACAGAACTGAAGAGCCATACAGAGAGTGCTGTTGTTCAGTCTCACAACAAACTGTGGAAAGTTCTGAGAGAGATGGGAACACCAGACCACCTGACCTGCCTCTTGAGAAATCTTTATGCGGGTCAGGAAGCAGCAGTTAGAACTGGACATGGAACCACAGACTGGTTCCAAATCGGGAAAGGAATACATCAAGGCTGTATATTGTCACTCTGCTTATTTAACTTCTATGCAGAGTACATCATGAAAAATGTTGGGCTGGATGAAGCACAAGCTGGAATCAAGACTGCCGGGAGAAATATCAATAACCTCAGACATGCAGAAATATCAATAACAGACCCCCCTTACGGCAGAAAGTGAAGAAGAACTAGTCTCTTGATGAAAGTGAAAGAGGAGAGTGAAAAAGTTGGCTTAAAGTTCAACATTCAGAAAACTAAGATCATGGCATCCAGTCTCATCACTTCATGGTAAACAGATGCGGAAACAGTGGCAGACTTTATTTTTGGGGGCTGCAAAATCACTGCAGATGGTGACTGTAGCCATGAAATTAAAAGGTGCTTACCCCTTGGAAGAAAAGTTATGACCAACCTAGACAGCATATTCAAAAGCAGAGACATTACTTTGCCAACAAAGATCCATCTAGTCAAGGATATGGTTTTTCCAGTAGTCATGTATGGATGTGAGAGTTGGGACTATAAAGAAAGTTGAGTGCCGAAGAATTGACGCTTTTGAACTGTGGCATTGGAGAAGACTCTTGAGAATCCCCTGGACTAGAAGGAGATCCAACTGGTCCATCCTAAAGGAAATCAGTCCTGACTATTCATTGGAAGGACTGATGTTGAGGCTGAAACTCCAATACTTTGGCCAATGAGTGAAACACTGACTCATTTGAAAAGACCCTGATGCTGGGAAAGACTGAAGGTGGGAGGAGAAGGGGATGACAGAGGATGAGATGGTTGGACGGCATCACCGACTCAACGGACATGAGTTTGAGTACACTCCATGAGTTGGTGATGGACAGGGAGGCCTGGCGTGCTGTGGTCCATGGGGTGGCAAAGAGTCAGACGTGACTGAGCGACTGAACTGTTGTTCAGTCTCTAAGTCGTGTCTGACTCTCTGCCACCCCATGGACTGTAGCATGCCAGGCTCCTGTGTCCTCCACTATCACCCAGAGTTTGCTCAAATTCACGTCCACTGAGTCGGTGATCTAACCCTCTCATCCTCTGCTACCCCCTTTTCCTGTGAACACTCCCATCCAAATTCAGGATGCTGCATAGATTTTGATAAATTCTTTTTTGAGATAAGACTGGTATCCCTCACTATTCCTGGACACAACTCCAGTCTTGTAGGAAAAAGACAAAGAAGTAACGAGTCAGACAGCTTCATTATGACTGATGTTAATAAATGAGCTTCTGTGGTCTTGGTTATTGGAAACTGATCTCTTCCTTATTAATATGGTCCCACAATGGAGAGGAAGATTTCTCCATGTTCTAGAATGCAAACAATGTTTTAATCTTTAATTATATTCTCAATTTCAACTCTTCTGGAGAGTGAGAGCCACCAAGGCCTAGGATTATTTCTTTATTACACAGCCTCTCAGTGGTATCTAATGAATATTGTTACTTAATACATGCCAGTAGGGGAATTTTGTGAATCTCTACTCAAGTTTTGATGACTTTTTGCCAACCTCTAGGAAACTTAAAAGCTGCAAAGTTCTCTGTTTCCTTTCGGGGACACTCAGAACAGCCAACAACACACTGGCTCTGCTCCCCAGCTGAGGCCCAGAGAGTGCAGGCCTGGCAAATAAGCAGCCTGGAAGAGGGGATGCTGTATATTTCTAAAACTCACGGCAATCAGTTGGTTTGCTTGTCATTCGTGGTATATTAACTAATGCTTTGAAAGTGAAAAGTGAAAAATCCTTAGTCACTGTCATGTCCAACTCCTTGCGACCCCATAGGCTCTAGCCCACCAGGCTCCTCTGTCCATGCGGTTCTCCAGGCAAGAATACTGGAGTGGGCTGCCCTGTCTTCCTCCAGGGGGTCTTCCCAACCCAGGGACTGAATGCCTGTCTCCTGTACTGCAGGTGGATTCTTTATCATCTGAGCCTCCTCTGCTCAGAGACAAACTAAACTCCCAAGAAAAGAGATGCCAAACATGCCTGTTCAGGGCTCCTCTCACCATCTGAGGTGAAGCACTTAAATATAAACCTATCAACATACAACCAAATGCTGCCTTCAACAAAATATCAAGATCCTTGGGAGGCAAAACAAAGCCCAAGTAATCCAGAGAAGGGTTAGGTAGCTGCAAGGAAGTAGGGTCACAGTCAGTATCAAATGACGGCTAAATCAGGGCTTCTGTAATAGCAAAGCAAACACAGAAATCTGGAGTTTCATCTCTGTGCGGCTGAGAAAGACTCATAGAAAAGGTCTAGGAAAGCCAGCAACAGGAGAGAGATGATGGAATGGCCCGGGAGCCACGGAAGAGACGCAGGTTTCGCATGCTCGTCCTGACAAGCATTTGCCTTTCTCAATGTCAACGTCAATGACCAGGAAGAGCAGGCCCCCTGTTCGTCACTGTCGCCCAGCGGGGATCCACGTCTCTGCTTTGCTCTCCCGGTCTCCTGGCAGTTTCACATTAAGCAAGAGACAACAGGAGCCTCTCCCTTTCGAGAGCAGAGGCAGCACTTTCCACGTGCCTTAGAGAGAATCCAGTCACCTATACAAGCACCGTGTGTGATTTCAAGTCCATGATCTTCCAGGGAACTAGTGTGCAAGGCAGTGGCAGAATATGAGCCTCTTCCAGTTCAACTTCCAGAATCCAATTAGCGGCCATACCGAGACAATCTGCTGTTCAAACACTGGACCCCTGAGGTGGCCAAGCGGTGTCATTATGCCAGTGACTGCCTCCACAGGTGGCTTTTCTCCCCAGCAACACTTGTCCCGGCACGTGGATTTTGTGTATCATTGTCACTCAAACCTGAGGTAGGTCATCCAAGAGCAGGAGCAGGAAGTGAAGATGCCCCGCGCTCTCAGAGGCGAGACAGCACTGAAGCGGGCGCCAAACGGTGAGGAAGCGCACTAGTGTGCTTCGGAGAACAGCCAGGAGTCCTGTTCAGCAACAGAGCAGAGCAGAGCTCTGACACACACAGGAATGAATCTCCAAAACATCACGTCGCGCAAAAGCAGCCCGGGAGGAAGCACTGTGTTCCGCCTGACTCCGTTTACGGGGAGTGCTAGAAGAGGCCAAACTGGAGAACAGGGATCAGAATCAGAATGCTTGTTGCCTGGGGTGGCTAAGAAACTGGGGGCAAGTGCAGTCAAGTCTTTCAAGGAGCTGTGCTGTAGAGAGGAGCGGGGCTGGGAAGCTGAACAGAGGAGGTACTAGGAGTGGGTGTTCTCCCGGGAGATGGTTCTGGGGTTCGCCCATTTCCATTCCACAGAGAACGAAGCAGGAGAAAGGGAACACGGACGGGGTGGGAGAGAAACAGGAGGCCCCTGCAGAAATGCTTGGGAGCGGGTGAGGGGGCACTGGACCCAGAGAATGAGCAGAAGGGCTGCTCTGGGCTGCGAGCAGGGCCAGCACATCCCCAGTGACGAGAGAAGGCGGCCTCTGAAGTGCCCCTAGTCTCACAGACAGGACCTCTTCACAAACCATAACGTGATACCCAGAAACCGCCTGGCGTCACAACCTCCAGCGTGGGCGGGGGGCAGGTAATACTTCAAAAAATAACCTTTCTGTAAAACAAATAACTTTTTTTCCCCCTCAAACCTAAGTGAAAACTGGAACTTCCCTGGTGGTCCAGTGGCTAAGATTCCAAGCTCCCAATGCAGTGGTCCAGGTTCGAACCCTGGATGGGAAACTAGATCCCACACGCCAGTGCAGCCAAATAAATGAAAATAAGTATTTAAAAAAAGACCCAAATGAGATCTACATGCGCAAAATAAGAACACACAAGGCTCTTTCACCTCTGATGAAACCCAGGAGTCACACTGATTGTGTGCGACTTGGCCACAATGATTAAAACCAACACTTCACGCTGCCACAAGAGTACACGGAGCGAGGTCTCATAGAGCTGAAGCTGCCATCCACGACGGCACAAGGAAATAAGGCGCCAGCTGACACACAGGGATCTCCGGATGCAACTTACAGGGCAGTTAAGTGCGACAGCCACTTCCCAGACTGAGCCCAGTCCCACAAGGTCAAGGCGAACAATGTTTACCCAGCAACACGGGACACAGCCTCCTTTATGAAAATGATAGTGTGTCTCCTGCAAAAGACTTAAGAAGAACACTGGGGAATCTGGGAGTGAGGTCGCTTCACCAGGGCCCTCTGAACGCTAGTATAGGATCAGAGATCTTTCATCACGAACAGCATCCTGTTTCCTTACAAGTGTCTTTGGAAGGGGAGAAAGATATGAATCGTTAATCCCACAAATCACTAATCCTCTGGGAACTTGGCGGGGCGGGGGGGGGGGTGGGCAGTGTGTGAGGCATGGAATCCGAGTCTTCAAAGACTATTGCTTTTAAAGCCAACTGCACTTTAAAAACAAACACATCAATGATGGTACAAATCTCCTGCATTCTTGCCACAACTGTGGTCTCAGCACGCTCAGGAAGAGGCTTCGGGGCAGCAGCTTCCACGCCACCCAACTGCTGACACAAGCCAACACAGAAACCCCAGCACCTCCGCACTAGCAGACACAGAGTTCTAGGGGAGGGCGGGCGAGGAGGCCAGCACCCGGCCCTTAGCCACCTCCTCCACTGTTCAGAGACAAACCCTTTCCCCACAGTTCTGTAGGCCTATGCAAGAAAGCTCCTAGCTCTCCACAAGGAAGCCTCCATCTGTCCCAGCCGGCAGAGGAGAGGTTCGGTGAAGTCTGGTGCCCGCGTGGCCTCTCTTGGCGCTGCCACGGCCTTCTCGGGCATGTGAGGACCCGGTCCTTAGGACCCGGCACACTTGACCATGATGCTGCAGTATGGTCACCCCTTGCTGCTCGTCTGGTCCTCTGTGTCTACTCGGAGCATCCCCAAAGCCAAAATCCTCTCTTATTCGTCTCCAAATCCCCAGCTCGGAGCACAGGACCCAGCACCTGTAGGCCCCAAGTAAATATCTGCTGGATAAACAAGAGAATTGGGCTCACAGGCCCCACCACCCAACTCTCTGCACAGTGTCTCTCCTCTTTGGCAATCGTGGTGGTTTTGAAACATGTCTACAAATTTGGACGCTCCTTCCTTCAGAAGAGAGCACGTCACCTTCTCCCACAAGCATCAGTCAGACTCGGCAGCTCATTTCTAATCCGCAGAACAGGTGGAACTGATGCCACACATCTTGAGCTGAGGCCACAAAAAGGACAGGCTGTGCCAGGCTCGCCTGCTCTGGGAGAGTCACCCGCATGTCCAGAGGATGCTCAGGCAGCCTGCGGAGAGGCCTGTGAGGGGAGGAACTGAGGTCTCCCACCAACAGCCAACACCAAATTGCCTGCCACGCGAGTGACCACCTTGGAAGTGGCCTTTGGACCCTGGTCCAACTTTCAGATGGCTGTGGTCCCGCTATCTGATGGCAATGTTATGAGAGGCTCTGACCAGGTTACTCCCAGGCTTCAGACCCACAGAAAATATGGGTGATTGTTTATTGTTAAACCCACGAAGTCTGGGGGCAATTTGTCTTGTAGCGATAGATGAAAATGCAGCAACCTTGGAGCATTTAGGTGCTATCTTGTAAGGGAGTTCACAAGGCATGTCCTTAAAGACAAAGTTTATGGTCATACCATGTTTACAGTAAGAATTCTGTAATGAGGAAATGTCCTATAGATAAAACCACAACACAGCTGATTAAAAGGCAATATTAAATACTCCATGGGTCAAATTATACTACCCTAAAACCTAACAACTAAAATAAATGTTGGGATGTGATGCAGAACAGTATCACAAGACATTTCTTCTTAAAGGCTGGTTTTTGTTTTTAAAAATTATATATTACACATGCATAGGAAAAAAATCTAGAACAGCCATCAAAACTTTAACGATAACTTTATCAGGGTGACAGCACTATTATTTTTTTCTTTTTTAATAACCTTTGATTTTTTTTTTCAAAATCGACAATATGTATATATTACTAGTTTCTCTCTTTTTTTTTTTACCAATGTATGATCCAATTAGGTCAGCAGCTATGCCATATACTGGTGTCTCTACTCCTGACAACTAACACAGTAAGTAGCACATAGTAGGTGCTCAGTAAAAGCGAACAGAACGTCCTTTAGTTATAGATCCTGCTACTGGACAGCTGCTCTAAAAAGGGATGTCAGGATAATGTGAATCCACAAAGCTCAAGGATATGAAAAGGCTGCAGTCAATTTTCACAGGAAAAGAGGCTATCAAGTATAGGAAATCATTTCAACACTGTGTTCTTAGGGCACAGGACCCACTTTTCTCTTTGAAACTAAGTATTTTGAGTGATTTATTATAAATTTATAATGACAGTTGTGAACACCCAGCTTTTTTTTCTTGGCATGAGAACAGAGTCTGTTGATTGCCTTGCTGCTTAAAATAGTTTCTAAGTGTCCTCATAATAGCATGTCACCTGTAAACAGGTTTCAAGCCAATGCAAATTAACAAATGGTGAACAGATGGACTAAGAACTGACTTTTGTCGGGAGAGAGTTAGCAACAAACACTTCTGGCTCCAGTCTTGTGGGACCATTAGAAAGTCTTTCACTTCTCACCACGCATCCTGCCTCAGTGGACAAGCCATGCAGGGAGGATGACAAGTTATAAGGCCCACTAGACTTCGGAAAGCCAAAAGCTGAGATGTGCAGAATCGCCAAGTCAACATGTGCGAAGCATCAGACAGAGGAAGCTTTTTGCCAAATGGTGAAAACTCCCTCTTTCTTGCATCACTCGAGGAAGCTGGCCCTGCTGTCTCTGGAAAGGATGGCACCTGTGTGTGTGGCAGACAAAAAGGAACTTGCTGGAGGCCAGCTGGTTATGTTCATCCCACCCTGGAAGCAAATGCTGCTGGTGAAGAAAACCTGAAAGTCACACAAATGGTGGGCTACAAGCACCCACTGGTGAGAGAAGAGGACCACCCCCCCAGAATCCTCCCCTATAGTTCTTCCAGCTCCTCACTGCTCTTTCTCCTCCCTGTTCTCAGGTCTCCTCCAGCACCAGCTCCTTGGAGAGGCCTTCTTGGACCACCTGTTTTAAGCAGCCTCCCCTCCTTACCATCCTATGTGTTCCCTTCAGAAGTACTTATCGTAACCAGAAATTACTGTACTAGTTTATTTGTTTAGGGGTACTTGCTTCTTACCTTTCCTCCTCAGTAAATCAAAAGCTTTGGGAAGATGGGACCATGTCTGTCTTGCTTGTGACTGTATCCCCAAAGCTGAGGACAGTGCATGGCAGACAGGAGGTATAATAAATATTTGCTAACCAAACATAATATAAATGAGATCCTGCGTAAAGGCAAACAACCGAATCTCCCCTGTAAACCCCCTTCAGCCTGGAGACTTTAAAATGTAGTTTGTAACTGAGGATATTAAGGAAAGAGGGTATAACAGGAGAACAGGCCGAGCTGGGCAATGTGTTTAAAAATCAGGTCAAGCCTTTGGGAGGCAGCACCCCTTCCAGGGGAGTCTGTGTGTGAAATGGAAAAACCACCAGCAAAGACTGGTGTGTTCAATTTATGATTCTACATCACTGAGTGAGCCATGGCTCTCAACTCCTGAGGTTTCAAGTAAAGGCCAATCCAATGGGTGGAAAAACTATGGCATGTTCAAAGGAATACTACGCAGCAACAAAAAAGAACAAGCAATCTAACAGATATTACGTCAAGTGAAGACAGCTCATATAAAAGATTACATAATGTGTGATTGCATCTATATGAAGTTCAAGAACAGGTCAAATTAATTGTTCAAAGAAGTTGGACAGTGGTCAACTTAGGGAGGTGGCAGCCTGTGTACAGGGTGGGAACATGAGAAGAACTCTCAGGGAGTCCTGGAAGTGGTGGCCAGTGGCGTGATCTAGGTGGAGCAGACACGTGAAAAAACCATCCATCTGAACGTACACTTTACAGTGTCTGCTCTCTCTCCTACTGGGAAAAGGAAGAGCACATATATTACTCTTTTAAAAAAGAACAGGTGAGCCCAGCACTGATTCTAATCCCAGTGCTACCAGATTTTCTAGATGGCCTGCAGTTTATCAAAATGTGCTCCTCGGTGGCCTCATTTGTGAAATATGGAGAACTGCACTCACACTCTGCCAACTCTGGGAGTGTGGAAGGAAACAAAGAATAAGCCATGAGGTATCCTAAAGTCCTAGAGACACACACAGACCAGGTAAACTAGGAATTGCATTATAACTGCGTCTTTGAAGACCTATGCAAAACAGGTGACCTACATGTTTGGTCTCCAATCTTAACAGAAATGTTTTTAAAAGAAAGAACGATCTTGCCAAAATGAGTTTCCATTAGCCAAAAACAAGCACAAATTAGAGTTCACCCAGGACGAAAGAACTTTTTCCAACCCATCACTCACTGAGGCGGTAAGACGAGAGTCGTGGGTTGAGCCTTCGGTCTACGTTTAGCAGACACTCCCATCTGGTTAGCGGAACGTTTCAACGACTGTTGATTCAAAAGGCCAGATGCCAGACCTGCGTGGTACTGCAACTGCAGAGGAAAACCAAACAAAAGGGGAAGAAAAATAACATTTGGTAAAAGCAGGACAAGGGCTATTAAACTATCAATACTTGATACATCTTACCAGCTCAGAACATTTTTAATAATTTCAAATATACCTGCTAACATCTTGTTTCAAGAAATGTATTCATAGGAGATAATCAGACAAACAGGAAAACAGCATGAATAAGGATGCTCATCACGGCATTACAAAATGATAAAGAACTGAAACCAATCTAAATGCCCAATAATAAGAGGGAAATTGGGTAAATACATAAAGAACTTTACAACATCATTTCGTTGAATTTTTTAAAAAAGGTATTGTAAACAAAGAGGTACTTAAAAACGCTCTCCAGAAGGTTAAAGCATGCTCTCCCAAAGGTTAACAGTATATTTCTAAGGAGAATTGTGGTAATATTTTACTTTTTTTTCACTTCTGTTCACATCCACTTTATGTAAATGGTTTTAAAGCTTATGTCATTTTTCAAAAAGAGGATCCAGTGGGTTTCCTTAAAAAAAAATTAGTTTTAGCAACTCTTGCTACTGTCATGTCTTGCTTGTAATAAAAAACATAACTCACAGACCACTGTGGCTAACAGGAGCACAACAGGCTGATCATAAACAGATTCAAACATAGAGCTGGGCTGTTGTTCCCAGTGGTTAAGACACAAGTATTGATCACAAAACTAAGCACAGGGATGTATCTCATGACAATGTACACAAACGGACACAGGCTCAATGAAGAGAACTGGCTGAGGAAGTTAATTCCACTCCATGCACACGCAGTTGGAACAATACAAGCGAGGACGCGGCAGACTCTAAGCGGGCTCAGAGCCAGCGTCGTTTGCTTTGTTCTGACAAACTGCTGAGCTTCGAGGTTACTCAGGACAGATCATTTTACCTCTCTAGACTTTCTCTATTGGAAAAGAGAAATAATACTGCCTAGTTCTAAACCAAACAGGACTTTTTTAAAAAGTTACAATTGAGTTATAATTCATATAAAATAAAATGCATACATTTAGGTGTCCAGTGTGGTGATGTCTTGATCACATAAGCCTATGACGCTGCCACCCCCATCTAGACGCAGCCTCCATCGCTGCAGAAAGTTCCCCTGGGCCCCACGCAGGCAGTCTCCCCCTGCCCTCAACTCCGATCATCAGGATCTTTTGATTTACAATAAAGCTCACATTCTCGCTTGTTACCAAATGAAGCTAATCTCCTATTTGACATGTGACAGTGACACCCATTTTCCTTTTTAAATCCTATACTTTTGTACCTTAGATGTGAAGAGTTGTCATCCATCTCTATAACAAAATTATCCTTGAAAGGTATCCCAATTTTGAACAGATGTAAATAAAACATTCAAACTTGAAAACGCCAAGCTAAGAAACTTGGATTGAGAACATTTATAACATCCAACATGTTAAGCAAGGTCTTTCAAACATTTATTTAGAATTAACTGAATATACAAATAGTAATTCATTCTGTAGCTCTGAATTTCTTTTCAAAACGCTCTTCCATGGATAGATTTCCTTTGCAGAGTCAGCTACGTTACAGCTCATGGTAATGAAACTGGTGACCACCATATAAAAGGGGTTGGGCCCTGGATGCAAAGGGTAATAACGTCCTGAAAAATAAATGGCCTCCCGTAAAGCCACTGGGCTGCACACAAACAGAGAGTGAAAGAAAACACAACCAATTGAAATGATCTGCTTCTTGAAAGTGGCTATAATAATGAAGATATCCAGTGACCCAGGAAAGACCGAAACGTCTGTGTTTGGAGCACCATATTGCTTTTTAACAGGCTCTGGATTTACTTGGTCGATTTGCTATGGGAGCCTTATGGCTGCACAATACAAGACAGAGATATATCACATTCATAATAAAAACGGAGCTCTTCTCGAGGTGGAAAAAGGGGGGTATAATCTGGCTCTAACAACTCATCGCAGACCAATGAATTTTGCTCAAATTTATTTTTCTCCAACAGATTTCTTAAATGGGAAATCAATGGAAGCAAGGGACAGTACAAGTTTGAAAGACAATGTTTCAAAATGTCAGCTACTTGGGTTTCGATCCTCCCCACCAGAATCTGCAATGAGTGCAATATGCATGGGGCTTTATGGAATTAAAGGGAAAGACAGCTTGGCAGGGGCCCCTCCTGGCTCCAGGAACCGTCTCTCCTTCTGGCTCTCCTTCTCCTTTGTATCTTATTAGGGTCCATGCAAGCTCAGCCATTCCAGCCCTGCTGACTCTTTTGAGTGGAAGAGTCCTGCTAAGTATGCAGAGTGGCAGGATGATTTTGTCCACCTGGCATCATTTTGATCATTTGCTCAAACAAACAAAAACCCCCAAACAGCAGAAATGCATGCTAGCTGCTGTCTGTCTTTCCCAGGGTTCCGATCAGACTTCTACCATCTTGGATGCTCTCAATGTACGCCACACCCAAGAGCACATGGAGATGGAAGGAGTTTTCTTCTCCCAGAACAAAACCTGCCCTTGAAAGCTGACTCACAGTGATTAAGCGACATTTGTTAATCATATATACGGTTCCCAGTTTCCAGGAACACAGCTCCGACTGTCAAGATCTATAAGGGGCCCATTAAATATTTACCGAAGCATCTTTATAATGGGAGAAAAGGTCAAAGTTAATAAAACTGACAGGCAGCTCCTGTCCAACTGGATTTATACATTATTTAAGCACTAAATACTCTATTCCATGAAACACTGCGTAGATCTGCAAAGACTCCTGGAAAATGTTCACTCAGCCAAAGGGTTTAAAACAGCAGAAGGGAGTTCAGAGCCAATCCACAAATTAACATTAAGAACATATCACTCCTCAAAATACTGCCATACGTGTTCAATTACAGGTTCGGTAATATTTTCTATAAAAATATATTTCAATAAACATACTTTGCTCCAAATGTCTGTGGCATGGAAACAACTCTATTTCAAAAGGCAACTTATCAAAGTTATAATGTGATTTTTCTATCCAAGATCATTTCTCCACTAACCAGCAAGAGTAAAATGAAAGTGGGAGAGAAATAAAACGGTCCATTCTCTGAACTTCCACATCTCGCAGCTGGGGGAATGGGAGTGCTGTGTGGCCAGCTGGGGGGAGGGGGTCTTTATTGCCTGCTACTTGGCAGTCCTAGCTATTTCCATGTTCTCTGAATTTTGAGAGCAAATTTCTCGGTTCCAAGAGAAACCTATCTGTTATGTCAAACTTCTACTTTCTGTAACAAACGTCATATTTTTTGGTCAGTTCTCAACCTAAAGCCTTTTCTAATCAATCATACCTACTAATTAGCTCTATGCCTGCGATATTTTCAACACCTCATAATGATCTGAGGGAAACGCCACTGTGAATTAGGAAAACCTTGATTTACTGAATAAATGCTATTTCAGTAATATTAGACATGCACACGTGTGGAACGTGATCAGGTCCTGGTGAATTCCAACGTACAGACTAAGAGCCTCCGGAGTGTGCTACTGGGCCTGCTACTAGTGAAAGCTGTGCGATCTTCCACGGCTCATTCGCACTGTATTTTCTCCAAGGGCCCACCACACTCTGAACTTTAATTCCAAGCTCTAGGCTTCTAAAGACACCACAAGGGTATCTGGCTTCACCAAAAACTGGTGAAGTGATGTCCCTACAATTTCATACAACAGCAAACCCTTTTCCTCTGGATAGTCTACGGTCTTTATTTTAAAGTCCAAATTATTGAGGCTCAAATCCAGTTAGCTTTAATATGCTTCAAATTACAAATGACAAAACAGACTGAGAGGAAATAATATGAAAGGAAATTATTTTAAAAACAGAACTCAGAAGCCAAGTTTCTGATTTAAACCTCAGGTTGAGAAAATCAAGCGAGCAATGGTCCCCCTCGTTAGTCCTCCAACTGGTTTTCCATGTTCCACACTGTTCTGAATGCTCTACCTGCTCCAAGATAAATAAAGGACATGTTTTGCAATAGACAGAAGTTTGAGAAGAAAACAGAAGGAAATTCATCCCACTGATCACATTCAATATACCGATTAAGCCACCGGCATTCGATCAGGCCTAGAACTTAAAAGCTGATGTGTCTGCTAGAACCCCCTGAGGTCCGGGGTATAGCATCTATTCATAAGCGACATGGCCTCCCTGGGCCATATGGCCTGAATCCCACTTCAAGAAAACTGACATTCAAAAATCTCAAAATTTATAAGCCAGCTCAATGAAGGTTTGATTCTTCCTACCATGAAAATCATTATTTTCTTCTCCATCAAAAGCTTCTTTGGGGAGGGGGGGGCAAGTTAAAAACATCAACGACAGAGTTCTCCTTAACCTTAAGGCATTTCAACTCCATTTTAAAAAAATCACTTTACACAGAATTACATATAGGTTCCTAAGTACGCTAGGAAGACACACGGGTACTTCCAGTAACTAAACCCTCTGGATAAAGAATGTGATAGAGCCAAGCTATGATAAATTTTGGCTGCGTGAGCGCAGGGGGCCCACAGGAGGGGAAGAAGAGATCAAGGGCTGGAGAGCCCCACCCGTCCTCCCTTCACAGAGCTCCTCTCTGTCTCTGGGACGTGGCATCCAGGTAGGGAGGCCTGGTGTTCTTTCTTGGGCCAAGAGTGAAGCTGGCCACGAGGGAGACATACCGTGAGGACACAGCCTTGTTACTACTGATAACTCTGTTCTCTACAGCGAGCAGGTAGTGCGTTAAGTACAGGAGATGCTAATGGATTTGTCAACTGACAAGTGGGCTGGCCGACTGGTGACTCTGCCCCGGCCTGGCCTGTGGCGGGAGCCAACCTGGAGAACAAAACGACTCCATCAGACAGCCCTCTCGAGGCTGGTTTCTAACAAAAGCAGACTCTCGGCTTTGCAGACGTTCACTGTCATGGCAGCCACGGAAGAGTGCCGACTCCCTCTCATTCCAAACGCTGAGAAGCAGGCATGCGGACCCCTCTGCAGGCTGGAGCTCAGGAAAAGGCCTGCACAGGGACTGCCCTCCGACGGCTTCAGTCCTCCAATTGCTCGCAGAGCTCTAACGGCAGAGAGGAGGCCTGGAGAAGCCACCCTCCACCTCCACTCCACCCCACTTCACGGGAGAGGAGACTGATCGTAAAGAGGTCACCAGCCCAGGGTCTCACACATCCTAAAAGGGAAACGGGCCATTCAGGGCTCAACTCACATGCTTTGTCCTGTTGTTTTACGTGTGCCGCATCTTGTTAACCGCGGGGCCTGGCATTTGTAATCGCTGTCAGGCCGTGACACGCAGCCCTCCTTCTCAGGCCAGGAGCCACGGCTGAGGGAAGGAGCGCGGAGCGTCGCCAGCGTCTGCCGGCTCCTGTCCGCTCCCCCCCCTCACCCTTCATCGCCGAGAGGTCACATGCCTTTTTCCTCCTACTGACTCTAGTCATATCTAAGGTGGGGAGTTTGAGGAAGTTCTAAATGCTCTCACTTTATGTTTTAATACCATTTAGCAACAAAAACTTCAAAGACAAAAGAATCGAGAAACCACAGACACCTCAAGATTGTCAAAAACCCAGTTTCTAGACTCGGCAGTAACACATCTGGCCTCCCTAGCAGCCTTGACAGTGTCCTATTGGGGCAACTGTGCTCGTGGAGCGCTTCACGGGTTTTCATAAATCTTGTTGCCCAGGAGCAGCCATATGCATAATCTGTTTCTACTTTGGATTCTCTTTGAGAATTTCTGTAATACATCATGACAGTAACAAGTAAGGACATTAGCCTTGGAGGACCACTTCCCCTGCAGAGCGCTGACCAGAACTGCCAGAGCTGGTGGGCCTAAGGGCACTGAAAATCCTTCCAAGAGGCGAGAGTGCGCGCCAGGCTCCCGGCGCCAATCCAGGGACACAGGGCACCTGGATCAACTCACGCCATGAAGCTGCCATGTGCATATGCGGCACTGGGGGTGGGGAGGCTCCTGTGAGAGTCTCACTCTCACACTTAGGAGTCATATTTCTCCTAAACCATTAAGCTTTCAACTAAAAGCAATATTTGTGCAAAACTAGGAACACTTCGTCACCACTTTGAGTTGCAAAGACCTTTGCCCCTCATTATTGAAATGTATTTTGTTCCCAGCTAATGAGAAAGAACCATGTCTTACAATAAAGCTCTGTTTCCTCTTTTGAACATAACTCTAAGGAAAGAAATAAGCAAGGTTGCCTGGTATTATCCGTGCCAAGGAAAACAGCTACAGAAAAATACCATAAATCTAATTGTTTTGCTTGGGTTTTTATCTAAATATTAGACAATGATATTAGCTTCTTTTCTCCTTTTATCTCCTAATGCTTCTTTCAAATAGCCAGTATGAAAAAAAGAAAGAAAGAAAGAAAAACACCCTCAGATTTGAGCTTTTATGGGTAAATGATCTCTTTACTTGGGCAAAACAGCATCAATAAACCATAAGGAGGAAGCGTCCAATTTATTTGCCCATTTGTTCTCTACTGGGAAGCTGGGTTCAGGCCTTTCAATTACCATGAAAGCAGGACACCAAACCAAGGCGCCCGCTTCTGCTCAGCTGTGGCATCACTTACATCCCGGAGGCCGTCTGGGTTTCTGCTTCCTGCACGTGAATCCTCAAATGTCCAGACTTTAAAACTGTCAAAGAAGTAAACTGAGAGGATGGACAGCAGCCTTTTTCTTTCTTAAATATCTGTAATGTTTAGGCCTGTTTAGAATTGTTCCTCTGGAACGTTTCAGAGCTCACACCTTTATTAATAGCCCTTTCTCCACAGCTGCTTCTGTTTACACTGCAGCTGGATGCACTTATCATACACAGAAGATGCCAATCCGTCGGAAGAGTTATCACTCAGATATCCAAACAGATTCACTAAAAGGTAAACTGTGAATGCGGCTAAAAGTGGAGGAAACGTCCATCCCAGGGACTACTTGTAGAAGGAGAGAGAAAGCAGACCAAAGAAAGCCAAAAAGGAAAGACGAGCTACAAACACTAACAGCAAGGGTGTTGCCCATCTCCTGTGAACCACCTCACATTTCACAGCAGGCTCTCAGCCCCTGTACCTGAGGGGTCCCAGAGTGCAATGCTCAAGCTCGCAAGGATCTTGGGGGAAGGTCACAGGGCCACTTAGGAAGATGTAGGCAGGAAATACAAACAGGATCAAGGCAAGTCTGACTGCACTGTTGAGGGCATCCTAACAGCTTTTTAACGGGCGGTGACATGAGAACAGGCTCTCTGAAGAGGACAGCGTGGCGGCAGTCTCACTCACCTGCATTCGGACTAGAGGAAGCAGCCCGTGTCAGAAGGGCCATCCGCAATTAGGCTTGGACCACCCTAGAATCACTATCCATTCACACACCACACGAGATCCCACAAACACAAAGTGTGTCCTAGCCCTTTCTCCATTCCTGGCCAAAAGAGAAGCGGGAGGGGGGCAGCACACATCCCAGAATCAGCTCTGTGTTTCCACCAGAAATGCCCAATACGAGCTTGTTATTGCATGCCTAAGGCCTGGGTCAGAAGTCTAAAACAGATGGCTAGAATTACGCCTAAGGTCCCTCAAACACTGAAATTCTATGTTCTATTTCTCTATGAAACTGCAGGCTGAACTTGCACTGGTGAAATTTAAATATGTTTATCAAACACAAACATTGTACCAGTCACCAAAAGTCTCCACCTCAGGCAGTGAAAGACGGGAAAGGGCTCTCTGACGTCTGAGGCCGGGTGTTAGGTAAAACCTTACTGTGGTTTAGTCTCGCTCAGCTGTGTCCGACTCTTTGCAACCCCTTGGATTGTAGCATGCCAGGCTTCCCTGTCCTTCACCATCTCCCAAAGTTTGCTCAAACTCATGTCCACTGAACCAGTGATGCCATCCAACCATCTCATCCTCTGTCGCCCCTTCTCCTCCCATCAATCCTTCCCAGCATCAGGGCCAGCGCACAGTGCTGGAGGGCCGGCACGCAGCACATGCCTGCTGACAAACACTAGTTCATTATTCTCCCCAAACATTCATAGGTGAGGTCTGTGAGAAGAACTGCATATTTCCATATAATAGGTATGTCCCCGGCTATTTCTTTTTCCCTCTTCCTCCCTTAAAAGAAAACGGGGGTTTTTTTCCAACTGAGAAATGAGTAATGTGAAAATCACCGGACACTTCCATATCTTGATTCTAGCCACTGACTTCTGAGCATTAATCCTTTGCCGAGTTATCACTGAAAAGACGTCAGTCAAGAAACTAGGAAACATAATTTTTTAAAAATGGTCAATCTGATCGATTTAAAATTCCAATTAGATTATTATAAACTTCTTATACAGGCAGAAAAAAATGATTCCTATGTGCTCGAAGTCAGCTTAGATGTAGTTGGACAGTTTAACTCTTCCTTTACCTCATGTCATGAAATGCTCATTTCTGCTTTAAGCATCATTTCAATGACCATCAAAAGCAGCCCCCATCAGCTTCTTCTGCTTCCATCAACCAGTCATCGGCGGGGAGGCAACTGGCTCCAAATCAGATGTCTGACCAGCCTCACCCCACCCCTCCCTTACCTGGAAAATGAAGCCAGGAGGTAGGGAAGAAGGAAAGGAAGCACAGATGTGACTCAGAAGGAGGAAGAACAGGAAGTGGGCTCACGATCACTGACTTTAAAAGATTGTAACCGTGATGTCAGACAAGCTGAGAATAACAGGAGTGGAAGGAGAGAAACAGTGAGCTGCTCAGGTCAAAGGCCTGTGAGAGCAGGAATCAGGAAAGAAAACATTGAGGAAGACGCATTTTTTCATTGATCATTTTTAACAACTGCCTTTTCCCTTCAGGAATAGGAGAAACAAGGTCAGGTGGCTCAAGGGGCAATAAGTCTCAGGAGGCAACTGCTTTCCTTTGTACTCTGGCAGAAAGGTTCAAACTCCAGAGGCAGTGTGGCCACCACGTAGGGGGACGAGCTTTGTAGTCAGATGGCCCTGAGTTCAAACCTGAGCTTCAGCACAAGTGACCCCGGGCATCTCTGGGTGTTTTCTCTCCCCTCTGAGCCTGTTTCTTCCTCAGTCCAATAATGAGGGGTAGGGGGATCCTTTTTCTCTCACAAGGACAAAGCTGTTCCCTTGTTGACTGAGCACACTCCCTTTAACAGTGCTTTTTCCTTATGGCACAACAACCCCATGGAGAGAGGTATGGCAGCCTCCTCTTGCAGATGAAGAACTAGAAGGTTCAGTGGTAGGAATGAAGTGCTATGATGCATGCAGAGGACTGTAGCATGGGGCCCAGCGCCCCGGGAACAGACAGAGCTGGGCTTGTGACTATCGGAAGTGACCATGCCCCCAAATTCACCTCTTCCAACAATACCAGGAATGAGAATGTTCACAACTGAGTAAAAGTACTGCCTTTTAATGAGGGCTCATCTCATAGCTCAGCTGGTAAAGAATCCACCTGCAGTGCAGGAGACCCCGGTTCAATTCCTGGGTTGGGAAGATCCGCTGGAGAAGGGATAGGCTACCCACTCCAGTATTCTTGAGCTTCCCTTGTGACTCAGCTGGTAAAGAACCTGCCCGCAATGCAGGAGACCTGGGTTCAATCCCTGGGTTGGGAAGATCCCCTGGAGAAGGGAAAGGCTACCCACTCCAGTATTCTGGCATGGAGAATTCCAGTCAGACACGACTGAGCGACTTTCACTTCACTTCTTTTAATCAAAAGCGTCACTCTAAACATGTCAGATAATAAACTGGCAAGTGTACTGGAAAAAGGAAAAAATGCACCCCCTCCAGGCTGTTCTGAACCAGCAGGTACACTGAGGAGGCGCCCCAGCCTGGCTCTTCTTGTACAAACAAGGAAAGGAATCCATCACACTGCGATGCCTCGTGGTCAGCTCTGTGTAAAACTCTCCACAGAACCCAGGACAGCTGTATGGGCCCTGGGGAAACACGGGAAGCACTCCACACAGAGGCAGTGAGAGGATCCATGTGGAAGCGCCTTCCAGGAGACTGTGGAGACTGGTTTTAAAGCTACAAACAATCAAAATGCCCAGAAACTTGGCTCGACCTTGATGTACTAAACGAGAAAGCTACAGAGTACTTCTCAGGCAGCTGGCAAAGAACTCAGCACAGGAAGATCAAAGTCTCTCTCCAGACTCCCTGAGCACAGCTGTCCCTAGGTATCTGCGGGTGACTGGATCTAGGACCTGAGGTGGGTACCAAACTCTGCAGATGCTTAAGCCCCTTAGGTAAACGGTGCGGCATTTGCATATAACCTACACGCATCCTCCTGGATACTCTGAACCACCTCTGGGTTACTTGTAAAGCAGCACCTAATACAATGTGCGTGTTATGTAAGTAGAGTCATAAGAACAAGGCAGACGCTCTGTGAACAGTTGCCAGTGGCAGCAGATTCAAGCTTTACTTCTTGGAGCTTTCTCGAATTTTTTTTCCCAAATATTTTCTTTCTGCAGTTGGCTGAATCTGAGGAGGCAGAACCCACGGATACAGAGGGTGGACTGAACTGTACTTGTTTCCTTCTTTATTGGACGACTGAAGGTTTTCTGTTGGTTTAAGTTCTGACTGAGGAAATATGAGAAAAGGTAAAAGGCGGAGGCAATGCAGGATTTTCTTATGACAAATGTGGCACAAAGATATTTTCTTTTGGAGGGAAAAAGAAAGGCAAAAGTCGCACACACGACAGGTATGTTTCTGGTTTAAAATGAACGCCAGATCAGTTTACTTCTACTGATCAACAGGCCTGAGGCACAGTTTCTTAATCCGTTAAGAGTGTAGGTACGTAGTCAGCTACCTGAATATAAACCATCAGCCCTCCGCTTAACCAACTGTGACCTTAGGAGAGTTACTCAACTTCCCGGAGTCTCCGTTCTCTTCTCTTCTATCACAGAGAATACTGCTACTAGACACCACATGATCACCCTAGAAGCAACCTGGAGTTTCAAGAAGCAAAATCACAACCAGGTTCGTGGAGTCAGGGAAAATAAGCATGTGAAAGCACTGAGCAAAGCGGCTGGCACAGAATTCAGACGCAAGGAATGTCTGCTGCGATGGCCACTCGGCCGAGGCAGCTGAGCCATGAACAGACTGAGTGTGAGCGGTGACTGGGCCAGGCCCCGCCTCTGAGGAAAGCCTCAGAGATGAGCCAATGGAAGACAGGCCTGTTTCTGGGTGGATCTGGGCTGGGGAGGGTACAGGGATGGCAGGACCACAAGAGGGCTGAGCCTCTGATACAAAACGGGCTACTCTGATGGACTAGTTAGTTATTTAATTCTATGATGCTTTGCAGCCCTACTGAAACTCTGAATTGTGCTATGAAGAACAAGTCCAATAACCAAAATGGGGATCAGCAGCAGGCAGCCAGGAATGTCCAAGAAGGAACACTAACAACACATCTACCATCAGCTACATCCAACCAGATGTTCGGAAGCGGCTTCCACTGGGACCAGAGACGGGAAAATATCAGGCAACTGGCGCCACACCTAGTGTCTCCTTTCGTTACAGGATACTCAGATAAATACGGTGCCTTTTCCCTTAAGTACTTGGCAGGTAGAAGCTGAGAAGAGCTGAAGCTTGTGCAAGCCAGTCCAGAAGTCTTTCTGAAGCACCTTTTACAGGGCTGATCACTATACCCTAGAGTATGGTTTTTTGTGTATCTGTCTTTGCCAGACTGTCTCACATCGTTTAACAAGCCTCACAGGCTTAGCAGAGGGGCCTGCACGAATGTTCAATAAATCCTTGCTGAGAATGGGATGACTTGATGGATGCCGAGTATAGTGCTAGACATGGATGGATGTAAAACGAAATGTTCTCTGCTTTTAGAGGGTCAAGACTTGCCTAGAATACAAGATCCATGAGAGCAGCTAAGAGCTCCACAGAGCTCCCTAGTCTTCTCTGCTAGGTCCCCAGTGTCTAGAACAGTGCTCAGCACCACAATAGTAACAACATGAGCCAAAGTACACAACGGGCTTCCGGGGGGGCGCTAGTGGTAAAGAACCTGCCTGCTAGTGCAGGAGATGCAAGAGACGTGGTTTTGAACCCTGGGTGAGGAAGATCCCCTGGAGGAGGAAATGGCAACCCATGCCAGTATCCTTTCCTGGAGAATCCCATGGACAGAGGAGCCCAGTGGGCTACAGTCCACGGGGGCCACAAAGAGTCAGACATGACTGAACGACTGAGCACACACACTGTATGCATAGGGCACGTTGTAACTAGGTTTTATTCCAATTCACTTAATTAATCTATACAACCACCTTATGAGGCGGGTACTATTAGCTCTATTTTACAGATGAGGAAAATGGAGCCACAGATGGTAAGTGGCCTGCTCAAGGTCATGGAGCCGTCAAGGCCTGGAATCTGGACAGCTTGGCCCCAGAGCCCCTGCTCTGCAACCACAACACTCGATGGCTTCTCCAGAACTTGGCATGTTCTCCGGAAGGATTTTCATTTTTATTTCCTTTTTGCTTTGCTTTTTTAAAACAAACCCTTGTCAAAGTGTTTTTTAAAGTAAATGAATAGATGAATACATAAGCAGCCGGGGATAGCTCCAGGAGACCTGAACTAAACGCGAGTATGGAGGGAATCTGGACTCTGAATCACCTTCATGCAGAAGGCCCTGCAGAGTGGGAGGACGATGGGGCTCCACGGCCTCCCCTCCTCCCCAGCTCAGCCTTTCCCACTCAGTTAATACAGGTCTGCTGTGAGGCTCCCAGGGAAGTGGAGAGAGCCAATGAATCCACAGGCCGTCAGCAGACGGGAACGAGTCTCACCCAGGCCCCTGCCCGCTGCAAACGTGCACACACCCCCCTTCACCCAGTGAGTGCCTTCTCACACCAGAGAAATGAAGGGTGGACAAGGAGCTGGCATTACAGAGCCACGATATATATATATAGCAATATAAAAGTGTATACAAAGTTCTGAAAGTCAAGAGCTTTCTCATCAATATAGGCACCAAAATTTCTGTGGCAGCAAAAACTGACATGAACTGATTGAGTCTGTTTACATCTTAATTTATCTCACTTAGTGTGAACAGTCAAACGTCTTGCTACACAACATTTGGTTACAGGGTACTTACTGCCCCAGACCCTGCTGGAGAACTTCATGTATATACCACACTACATTTCAATAACCCAGAACATTCCAAATCCAGAACACGGACGCGGCTCTGGAGGAGGAGCTGTGGACCTGGGGCACGCGGTGGCGAGCAGGCTGGGCAGCACTTCCGACTTCCCATCACTCAAGTCTCAACCTGAACTTTGCCTTCTTGGAGGTCATCTCATCACACCACAGGGTCTCACCTTAATCACAGCAGTAAATCCAAAGAGGTATTTGACACACACTGCTTCTTTCTGGGTTTAGTGTATCTGTTCCCTGCTCTACCCCTCGCCCGCCAACAACACACTAACTGGATATGAAAGCGCCCCTGAAACCCAGACCCCGGCTCTCCCCATCACTGCTGTGGCCCCAACACCCAGAACAGTGCCTGGCACACAGCTGTGGCTCAGTAAGTACTTGACGAATGAATGAAGAAATAAGAAAACACTCAGAAGAGGCACGGAGGCATCGCAGGAACTGTGCCCAGCCAGACCCACACACCCGGCCTACGCAAATTAAAAATCCATACCCTCCCAAGCAGTATGGATTTTTTACACCCTCTGTGGACTTTATTTGGTAGACGACTGGGGGAGGGGTGCCCCTGAGGACATCAGGCCTGGGACTGGTACAAACAAAGGGCGCTAGAGTCCTCCAGTCATTTTCAACACAGCCCGAGCCATCTGCACTGGAACCACCTACAGGGCGTGCGTGCTAAAGTTGCTCCAGTCATGCCCGACTCTGTGAGCCCATGGACTGTAGCCCACCACGCTCCTCTGTTCATGGAATTCTCCAGGCAAGAATATTAGAGGGGAATCTTTCCAACCCAGGGATCAAACCCACATCTCTTATGTCTCCTGCATGGGCAGGTGGGTTCTTTGCCACTCACGCCACCTGGGAAGCTCAAGTCACCTACAGAATGCTCCCCAAAAGTGCAGGTTCCACAGCCCCACCTTAAGTCTGCTGGAGTCCAATTTCTACCAGGGAGCCCAGGAATGAACACTGTAAGAAGCCACCCAGGCAGCTCAGACACACTGGAATTTGAATCCACCTATAGGACAATCTAGAGTTTGTATCTTTAGAGTAGCTAATCGTGACTGGTCTGGGGTTTCCTTGTGTAGCAGATTCATGGCGAGTTCCAAGTAGAGACTGACTTCTTCAATCAGTGAGTGGACAGATATTTTTTAGATTGTCCTATGAAGTGGCTCAGTCGTGTCCGACTCTTTGCGACCCCATGGCCTGTAGCCTACCAGGCTCCTCTGTCTATGGGTTCTCCAGTATTCTTGCCTGGAAAATCCCATAGACAGAGGAGCCTGGTAGGCTACAGGCCATGGGGTCGCAAAGAGTCGGACACGACTGAGCCATTTCACTTCACAGGACAATCTAAAAAATATCTGTCCACTCACTGATTGAAGAATTCAATCTCTACTTGGAACTCCTATGAATCTGCTACACAAGGAAACCTCAGACCAGTCACAATTAGCTGCTCTAAAGATACAACGCTTGTTGGCCCACTGCACAGATTCAGGGTTTGAAACATGAATGCAAAACGTTTCCACTGTCAAGAAGGTTCCGACACCTATTTTAAAAAATCTGTTTCCAGCATATATTGTTAAAGAGTGTCCTAGCAGGACACACAGCAGAGACTGAAAGAGCTTCTGAATTCTGAGACTCTACCCCAAGCTCTGAACCGCACTTGATCAAGCAGACACAAATCCTGCACTGCAAGTCTTCAAAGAGTTAAATTTTCAATCTTTATAAAAAAGAAAATCCATCAGATGTGATTGATAAGTGTACTTTTTAAAACTACGAGTAAAAAAGTGAAGATTGGCAACATTTTTTGCCATATAATTTGCTTTCTTTGCCTTTTTCCACAGCACTGCACATAAATCAAAGAAATGCTAAAGAGGCCCATATATCACCAACTGGCATTTCAAAACTATTTACCAAGTCTTTAACAGGCACAGGTCAGAGTAGGGAAAACCATGACCAAGGAGGCCGAAATTAAAGGGAGAAAGTTAACTCAACCACTGACAGAGAGTTAATTAAGTTTACAAGTAAAAAAAAAAAAAAAAAAAGTTTACAAGTAACTTTCNTCAACCACTGACAGAGAGTTAATTAAGTTTACAAGTAAAAAAAAAAAAAAAAAAAAGTTTACAAGTAACTTTCCAATGAGCAAATTTTGATATTTAATAAGAACAGCCTCCGTGAGGCAGGGTTACGAAATATGCAGGCAGGGTGAGAAGGAAGACAAGCCAACAGGACTTTCCAAACAAGAGGAATGTATATTTGAACAAGCTGCCTTTCTATGATTGAGCACAGAGATCTGGGAGCGAAGCGGGGGAAATGATGTTTTAATAAGGTGTGAGACAGGCCTGTGAGCTGCATTGTGCATTACCCTTGCAAAAAAGGGGGAAGAGGCACCCAGAAGGTGCAGACCAAAGCACATAGGGCGCCTGCGTGCCAGCTGCTGCTAAAGGTGGTGCAGAGGGCAAGAAAAGTGGGTCTACACGGGCTCCAGTTCCCAGACAGAAAACTCAAAGATCCCTCAAAGGCAGCATGCTAAAACTGGTGGCTTGCGTCCTCATTTGCAAGGACAGAAAGAGATGTAAAAGGCTCTACCTGTCTGCCTTCATCAGCTCTGCTTACCATAACAAAATGCCACAGACTGGGAGGCTTCATCAACAGACGCTTATTTTTCATACTTCTAGAGGTTGAGGGACTTCCCAGGTGGCTCAGTGGTAAAGAGTCTGCCTGCCAATGCAAGAGACAAGGGTTCGATTCCTGGGCTGGGAAGAGCCCTTGGAGTAGGAAATGACAACACACTACAGTATTAGAGGAGCCTGGTGGGCTACAGCTCCTGGGGTCGCAAAGAGTCAGACATGACTGAACACACACACACACACACACACCCCGGTGGGCTACAGTTCCTGGGGTCGCAAAGAGTCAGACACGATTGCACGCACGTGCACACCCACACGAGGTTGAGAAGTCCAAGATGCAGGCACCAGCACGGCTGGCTCCCAGTGAGGGCCTTCTTGCCAGCCTGCACTTGGCCCCCACCTCGCCATGGTTCTTGTGGCCTGCCCTCTGTGTACTCACAGCACTCAGGTCCCTCTGCCTCTTTTAGTAAGGATACCTAACCTCATCATGGGGGCCCAACTCTCATGACCTCACCTAATTCAATCATCTTAAAGGCCCCGCCTCCCAACACAATCCTTCTGAGGTTAACTTTAGGGCTTCAGCGTAAGACATCTAGCGGGGATACAAACATTCAGCCCATAATGTGGTCCGTCTGTTCAAGACGGCACAGGCCTGGTGAGGGCCTGGCCCGGCACTCCACCAGTGTTCCAAGAAGGGCCCTGAGCACTGGCTCCAGAGCCACGCTTCCTCCAGGGGAGAGCACCCCTCAGCCCCTCACCAGAGCACTGCTGGCCCTCCCCTGTCCCAGCACAAGGAGAGTGGCTCCAATTTTAATGGAGTCACAGTCTCTGAAAAGTTCAGCTTTTAACATGGTAGTCATCCCCCATGCACTCCTGCCCTCAACTGTACACTCTGGAAAAGCTAACTGCTGAGAGCCAAAATAATGAGAGAGCTCCACTGAGAAAGAGGTTTTAAAACCAGCTTGTAGGTAAAAGAGGGGGAAAGGGCAGTCTTTTCTTCTCAAGAACTCGGTGTTTTATCATCTCCCTTTGCTACATAATGAAATGCCAGCATCAGACAGATCCTCTCAGAAAGCAGATGAGGGGCGCAGAGACATGCTACTCTACTTCAGGTCAGCCGCGCGCAAGTGTCTGCTCAAATTTCTTAGAAGCATGCAGTGGAAAAAGAGACCCCTCATGGAAAACAGAAGTCCACTACATCAAAATGTGCTTTTAAAATACTAAGTTAAGATGCTGGAAGCCCATGTGTAACAGAAAGCAAAATGTCTCCTACAGGAGCCAGGTCTTCCTGTTGCACATGGTAAGCATGAACAGTCATGTTCCCTACACTCTCATCCCAAACCACAGAAAAGACAGGAGAGTGTGAACCCACAAGGATAAAGAGACTAGGAGAGGAGACAACAACAGAGAAGATGTCAACTAAATTTCAGAAGATACAGGGCACCGACCAGAACTACCTCAGCCGAGAGCAGTGTGTCGCAACTTCCTCTGGCTGCCTGGCAGCAGGGAGAACGAGGGAAGCAGGGTTAGGGAGGTTAGGCGGGTAGAAGTCAAGAAGGAGCAAAGGGAACTGGAGGTCAGGATTTGCAAAGTCTCGGGAAGCAGAGGCACCCAGGATGGCAGAAGGCCATGTGGGGTAGGAATATAAACAAGGTGGATGGCTAAGCCTTCTGTCAGCATAGACCCCTATTCGCATCAGAATTCAGGAGAGGCTTCCCCAGGGAGGCTCAGGGACAACTGAAGACAGGGGAACAGCCAGCCCTGCCCTTTGGAAAGCGAGACAGCCTCCCTCCCTCTGTCTGCAGAGAGAGGAACAGCAATCGTAGTATACTATACGGCTCGGCTGTGAACATTTCATAGCCATGAAACAGTGTAAAACCTGAACATTAATTAAAGCAAACTGATGGGAAGAAGGTAGGATATGCAGGTTAAATCTTCATCATCCACACTGAAGTCAACAGCTGACATCTAAGACAGCAGCCCAGGCAAGTTGTTTAGAAAAATGCAGGCAGGGATCCAAAGAAACGACTAAGAGTTTAAAGGAGTTCCCTCCAGGGACTGGCTTGTGGAATGGGCAGACAAAGGACAAATGCTTGTGCTATAAATCGTGTAGGCTTACTTATTCACCTTCTTGTATTCCTTTGATGAAAATAAAAACTATAATAGAAAAAAAAAACAACAAACAGAGCCTCAGCTAGGCAGGTCCTAAAAAGGTTAAGGCCCTGCACACTACAAAATGTGCTTCATCACCTGGGCACTATTAGTTTACTATAGTAACACTTAATTTTATTTCAAGTTTTATGGCGACAGTTAAAGCTTTTTATAATAGCAGATGCTGTCCCTCCCACACATCAATTAATTTGCAAATTCACTCAGGTTGCAGAACTAATGAGGTGCAGAAAGCTTCTTTCCACTGGTGAACGCTGCCGTCAGAAGGTGGCTGTGGTGGGCGAGGTGATAACTGGGCTGTCAGCAGCAAGCCAGAGCCGAATGGACTCCCGAGGCTGCTCTGCCTTAGCCCACGAGCCCCAAGGACCCGCCCGGCCTCCAGTTAAGAGAAGGAACATAAGGGCAGCCCCCGTGGAAGAGGGAAAAGCAGTGGAAAAATTCTAGAGACACGCAAGGGAGTGAGAGGCAGTCTCTGCCTCATGAAGCAGCATCATGGCTCTCTGGTCCTTTTTATAGGTTCTCGTTCCGTGTTTACCAAGAAAGTAAACTTTCTGAAAAGAAAGGATGTGGCACTCTGAGTTCAACTCTGGACTGTGATTTGGCAAAACCGCCTCTCAAGCCCACACGTTTTATTTTTCCTCTTCTTCTTCTTTCTGAAAGAGCTGAACCGAAGTAACCAATGTTGCTTCAGAACACGGGGTTGAAAATAGTTATACCGCTTCTGGGTCTGCCAAAGAACTGTCTCTTTTCTCACTTTCACTTAAAACCCTTCTTTTTTTTTAATGACCCGAATGATAAGATGAACAAGAAGACACTTCTTCGTTTTCACCTATGCAAATAGCATTTTGTACAGAACAAGTCATCCACTGCAGCTCTTAATACCGCAAGAAGCTAAGACAGCCTGTCAGGCAGAGCTAGTCGGCAGGAATGGCGAGCCCCCATCAAAGCTTCCTTTTCCTGGTTCCGCTTGCTCCAGGACAGGCTCTTTCCCACCCAGCCTCCCTCCCAGCGTCTCGTCCCTGCTCCCAAAGCCTTGTGCTTAAGCCCCTCTCCTTACGGGCAGCGCCTGGGACTGCAGCCCACGCGGAGCCATCTTTCTAGTCTATGACAAACTGTCTGAGTGTGAATAAGCGTTTCAGAAGCCTTCCTGCTTTGAGAATTCACCTTTCCAACAAATTAAACAGGTGTCTACAGCAGCCTGACAGGTAGCAAACACACATTTTATCCTTCACAATGGGTCCCCGGCAGAAGTAAACCACCACTCAAATATTTTTCATTCCCCACCAGCCGAAAGCAGTCTTACACATGGCGCCTGGCCCTCTGAACATCTCACTCTACTAAGAATGCCTGTCAGAGCTCCTGGATTTTGAGGACAATAATTTTCTTTACACGCTTATGAAAGCAAGCTGAAGGTTCTCTGACATTTTCTGACCTGGCATTGTCTGTAAAGGGCACAGGTTAACAACGTTTAAGAAAAGATCACGTACAATATATAAATCATGAAGATTCCTGGGATATTGTTTGGTCCAGGACTTCAGATTCAATACCATTATTACCAAGAAAAGAAACTCCTTTTTTTCTTTCACTTGCACACCATACTGGGCTCCAAAGGCACCATTAAAATGCCAACAAAGGCATTTTTGGATCTACAATCATTTGACATTTTTTCCAAGAAAATTCAAATTTGAACAACTTTGGTAAATTTAGAGTCTTGTGAAGTACCACCCGCCTCCCCTTCCACTCCCCTAAAAAGGGCAGGAAAATTCATCATCAAAGGTCACCCCTCCATCGAATGCCATCAGAGTGTGGCATTTCAGCACACATTTATGTATATAAATCTCCAACTGTTCTGAGATCTCCACCATCACTGGCATAACTGGATGAATTAATAATGGAACTGCTGCCTCCCTAAACTCCTTTTTATTTTCTCTTCATTTCTGTTGGTGTAACTGAGACCCTCACTGTTCCACGGAAGCCTCTGGATTCTGTGTAGCTCAAAAGCAAGAGGAAGACACGTTCTTCCCCTTCCCATACCAGCCCCCCATCCCACTCAAGAATCCAAGGACATTCATAACTTGGTGATTAAAAATACACTACTTTTATTTCAGAAGTTCAATCGTAACACATTCCCTTCTTTAAAAATTTTATAGCATCTACACTTTCAATTTGGGATTTCTCATTCATGCTAGGTGAACCTCTTATGTTCTATATTAAATGCAAGGCATGTGTGATCAGTACTATTAATAATATAACAGTGCCAATCTCAGCAGCAGCAACACAGCACCAGCACACAGCCCCGTCTGAACAGACGTGGAATCCTGAGCACCACTGCAAACTGATTAAATGCATGGGAATCAAGTTCGCAGCTGACTGCTCTGCCCTCCCCAGCTGGAGAATCAGGAAGAATTTTTCCCTTCTTTCCCAAAGGTACAACATATCATTAGTTCTCATAAATATAAACAGATCTGAAACAGAAAACAAAAGATTACCTTTATTAGATTCAAGGAAGACAGGGAAGGTGAGCTTTAAAGTGTTCATGGACAACTCGAGATGACAAATTCATCACAGTGTATCAGACTCGAGGATTTAAGGTCACCAAAGTCACCTACTATGATTATGATAGTGAAACAGAGCCCGGTTCTCACTTCCCCAAGACCCAGTTTCCTAACAAACCCTGCCCTTCACTTCGCTCTCATCCCAGTGCTCTATCCGAGGATGCAACCGGGGAAAGGTTCTCTAGAGACGTCCTTAGAAGAAACCAAGGTATACCTCACCCCCAGGTCCAAAGATGGCTAAACGTGAGCAAGCGGTGGAGAACAGAATCTCAAAACAATAGCCTGGGGCTCTGCTATCTTGCCATGAAGACACGGACCGGCACCCTCCGGCTTCCTCGACAGCCCCACGCACAAGTCCACTCAGGGATGGCTCCTCCCCTTGCCTGCAGTGGATTCAAGCAGAGCTCCCCTGGCTGGTGCTATCTGTGGCCGCCACCCTTCTCCCATCTGGCCACGAGCACAGGTCAGCGAGGAAGAGGCTCAAGGCAGGAGGATGTCACATACAGGGTTGGGTTTGGTTTTTCATTTCATTCTTTTTTTTACGTTTTTTACTGAAAAATAGTTGATTTACAATGCCATTATCATAAAACATCCGACTGCTGTGAGTGAAAAAATAGGGACTGTTTGTGCTGAGCCTTCAGCTCTTAAAACTACCAGTGAAGGTGGCCTAGTTCGTTCCCAGCATGAGAAACTCACCACAGTGCACAAGTGCACGCACATACATGCATATTTGTCTCAAACGCGCATCACAGGAAAGACAAATCAAGACTCCTAGTCTGGACTTCCATGGTGGTGCAGTGGATAAGAATCCATCTGCCACTGCAGGAGTCTCGGGTTCGATCCCTGGGCCAGGAAGACTCCACATGCTACAGAGTGACTAAGCCCGTGACCCACAACTCCTGAGGCCCCGCACTCTAGGGCCTGCGAGCAGGACCCACGAGCCTCTGGGCCACAACTACTCAGGCCTGCGCACCCAGAGCCGTGCTCTGCAGGAGAAGCCGCCGCGATGAAACCTGCACACCACGACGAAGAGGAGCCCGGCTCGCTGCAACTAGAAAAAGCCGCGCAGCAACCAAGACCCAGCAGAGCCAAAACTAAGTAAAATGGATTTAAAAAATAAACAAAAAGCTCACCCCATTAGGTGAGGACTGAGGCCCACCCAGGAGACTCTCCCATGGAAAGACTCCTAGTCTATCACAGACTTAGAGAGTGAACTTAAGTTGCTGGGGATGACGCGGAGTAGGGATAGTTAGGGAGTCTGGGGTGGATATGGACACACTGCTGTATTTAAAATGGATAACCAGCGAGGACCTACTGTACAGCGGGGAACTCCTCTCAATGTTGGGAGGCAGCCTGGATGGGTGGGGAGTTTGGGGGAGAATGGATACATGTGTTCACCTGAAACTATCACATATTAATGAGCTAATTCAAAATAAAGTTTCAAAAAAAAAAAAGATGGAAAGTCTATACAACTTATGAAACAATAATAAGTGTCCAGTGTATGCCAGACACTTCATCCTCATGACTCAACAATGGAGGTGTTCTCACAAACCCCACTTCACCTTTAAGGAAAAAAGCTGAGGAAAGTGAAGGCATTTGCCTAAAGTCACATAGCTGATTTCAGGTCCAAATGAACCCAACCCTGCAAGTTTAACTACTAAGCTATACTGCCCCGATAAACAGAATTTCACTCATTCAGTACTGAATGAAATAAATAAATAAATAAAGCAGTACACTTGGCACTGCTTTAGTACAACACTGGGAATAAAGCAATGAACGAAGCCAACTCCCATCCTCATGGACAGAACATACCAGAGGGCGTGTGAGAAAGACAATGAACAAAAGGAGTAAAACCCACAGGGTGATAAATGTGATCGTGAGCGAGGAGAAAAATGACATGGAGAGGCAGGGGGGGCAGCTCGGAGGCTGCAACGCTAAACAGGGTGGGCTAGGAAGGCCCCTCTGAGAAGGTGCCATCTGAGCCAGGACCTGAAGGGCACCCCGGCATCTCTGAGGTGGCCTGAGAACTGGGACAGAAAAGGAGACGCACCTGCAGTCTGCCTGGCACCCTGGCAGGAAGAACTCCAGGGGGAGCCTTTCTCGGGACAGCTGCACGGTGCCCCGCACAGCTTCCAGCCTGAGGGCACCGTGGGCGCGGAGCAGGTCTCTGGCTTCACCGTCACCACCCGAGACTCTGACCCTGGCTGGTCCTAAGCCTGGTCCTCCTCCATCTCCAACTCCACTTGTCAAAACTCATTTCACACATGGAGTGCTCCTTCTGACACTGCTCACCCCTCACTCCGACCACACTTAGGCACACATGGGTAAGGATGTGGTCATGTGCCTCCATTTACCCACCGGATTAACAAAGAGTGGAAGACTAGATAAAATTGAGTGTGAGGGGGAAAACCAGGCACCTGGTCTCTGTCAGTGGAGAATATAAATGGGCACAACCACCCTGAAGGGCAAGTGGACAGGGCCCATGGAAATGGTAAACGCAACTCACTGGACCTCCGGGCACACACTAACACACCAGAGTGCCTGCTGCGGTGAAGACTGGAAATAACCCACACCCCCTCTGCGGAGAGCCAGGTGTGGTACCTCCACACGTGAAGTCACTCAGTCGTGTCTGACTCTGTGCAACCCCATGGACTGTAGCCGACCAGGCTCCTCCGTCCATGGGATTTTCCAGGCAAGAGTACCAGAGTGGGGTGCCACTTCCTTCTCCAAGGGATCTTCCCAACCCAAGGATGGAACCCGGGTCTCCTGCACTGCAGAGAGACACTTTACCGTCTGAGCCACCAGGGAAGCCGGTACTTCCACAGAGGAGGCTCTACATAAGCAGATGTTTAAGAAAAGATGAGCTAAGAGCAGCGAGGATGAAACACTAGTCTTTCCAAAGAAGATGTCTGACATGGATAGTGGTCATAAATGAAGGTCCCCTCATTCTTGGAGGAGTAAAGGGTCAGGATACAGGCTATGCACTCTTCAGTGCGTTAGCAAAAAATAAAGTAACGATAATATGCATAACGACAAAGAGTGAACGTGGTGAATCCAGGTGACTAAGCAGTTTAATGCACTATTTTTCCTTATAACTTTTCTGAAAGCTGGAAATATTTTCAAAGCAGAACATTTAAGGGAAGTGTCATGGCCATGGCCAGGCATCACTAGCAGAAAGCATTACAACACCCAGACAAGCGGGGGCCCCTTCGAAGAAACACGGCGTCTGGGCGGGTACCCGAAGCCAGCTGAGAAGGGAAGGGGGTGGAAGACCTCTGCGTGGCAGTAACTGGCCCAAAGCTTCAGTCAGCTAGTTGGCATGCCATCCCCTGGCCCAGCCTGAGAGGCAACAGAGTAAGTTCCAACTCACGTTCTGGGTCAGTGGCCATGCAACCCACCCTCCCGCCCACCCGTCTTCTCAGTCCAGCCCAGCAAGAGCGGATACCAACTGATGGCTGTGAAGGGCCTGCAGACTCCTCAGAAGAAAAAAAGGAAAGCATTGTATTTGTGTACTGGATTATTTAAAGTAGGATAAAGAGATGTTTTAGAAACACCTAAAAAACCCAGAGAATAAAAATTTTATCTAGTTAACAATTAATACATAAGAACACCTCATTTTTCCAAGTATCTAGATGCACTCAAAATACAGGTCATTTGGTTTATGTGTTAACTGTGTTTTAACTGTACTGGTAATTCGTACGTCAAGAGGGCCAATATTCCCTGGTTATTAAGAATGAACATGTTAACAGTTTGGATTCGAACCTTGGCTCTGCCCTTTATGACCCAAAGGATCTTAGGGCAAGCGATTTAACCTCTTTTTTAACCCCAGTTTCAAAAACATACAATACACATAATTTCATAGGGCTGTCTGTGAAAACGGAAACACACTGTTTGCCGTATAAACAGTACTGACGCTACTTCCAAGTACAGTGCGGGGTGCTAGGGACGTGGCCTTGCGCCTTTGGGGCATACAGCCTGTGAGCATTATTGCTGTTCGGTCACTAAGTTGCGTCCAACCCCATGCTGTAGCACATCAGGCCCCTCTGTCCTCCACTATTTCCTGGAGTTTGCTCAAAGTCATATCCACTGAGTTGGTGATGTTATCTAACCCTCTCATCCTCTGTTGCCCCCTTCTCCTTTTGTCTTCAGTCTTTCCCAGCATCCAGATCTTTTCCAGTGAGCTGATCCTTCGCGTCAGTTGGCTGTTCGCGTCCTTCAGCTTCAGCATCAGTCCTTCCAGTGAATATTCAGGGTTGATTTTCTTTAGGATTGACTGGCTTGATCTCTTTGCAGTCTACGGGACTCTCAAGAGTCTTCTCCAGCACCACAGTTTGAAAGCATCAATTCTTTGGCACTGAGTCTGTAAGTATAGCTAGATATTAAATAGGTAACTCCAAAACTAAAAACTCACAAGCTTTTGTGACAAATGCCTCAATAAAAAGGCCCAGTGCTAAAAGCTTAGGTCAGAAGGACATTCCCAACAGAAGGAACAGCATGTGAAAAAGCAGAGGTTAGGGGAGCTTGTGAAAGTGGAAAGAGAAAGCGTGTGTGAAATGTTTCCTGGCAGGGCTGGGAGCAGGGGCCCTCCACAGAGAGCAGCGGCGCAGCCGACGCTGCTGGAGAAGAAGCACAACCTGACCACAGCGTGCACAGAGCGCTCCATACACCGTGGGCACGGGGCAGCCCGATCACAGTGCACACAAGCAGACTTGAAATGAGTGTCTCCTAATTTACAGGTTCACCAAGTACGGCATGGCCATATTCTGGTCGCTTTCTGACCGGGTGTCGCCTCTGGAATGAAAGCCTGAGCAGCAGCGGCGTGAGGTTTTCCAGCCCGCAGCTCGGCTCTGTACTGGGCAGCAGCTCCTTTAGTGCCAATCGCCCCAGGCACCTACACACACACACACACACACACACACACACAGGAGTAAGGTAGGCTTTGAGAACAGAGGTTCTAGCAGTTGAAAGACTAGCTGCTGGCATGCAAACAAACAGCAAGCCACTGAAATCTGTGGAGCGGTGGTCATTCGTATCTCAAAATCTGAAGCCTGGACGGTAGCAAGAACAGATGGCTCTGCAATGTGCAAACATTCCCAGCAACAACGGGCTTGGCTGCCGTCGGGCAACGAGACCAAACAGGAGCTGCCGGGCAGCGAGGGGAAGGACAGCGGTGCGCCACGAGGCTCCGGGGACAGCACGAAACGCCAACGGGCAAAACGGGCCTCCCAAGGAGCTGCAAAGGCAGGTTTCCTGCGCACAAGCTTTGGCTGACACAGAGCGTGTCCCCTCGCCGCAAGAGGGGAACGCAGCTCTCTGCAACCAGCAGTGACACGTCTCCTGCCTCCCCAGCAGCAGCTAAATCGCGCCTCAAGCTGGGTGGGGGGAGACAGACGCGTGACCAACAACTACAGTGCAAAGAATCCGCAGAAGTTCAGGCAGACGGATGTGACCTTTTACCTGGGACACATGCGATGTGTTTAAGAAAGAAAAAAAAAGGTGCAAAGAGAAGTGACTTCACCAAGGTGACATCTTCAATCATTTCTTTCATTCATTCATTCATTCATTTCTTCAACAAATATTTATGGGACACTTCCTAAAATGTGCCCTTGGGAAACAGCAATGAAATAAAGAACATTTCCAAGAAGAGAAAGACAATGAGTTCCTTTATTTTAAGCGAAATATCTGGTGTATGAGAAGGTGAAAACATTATGGTTTTAACACGTTCAGAGTAGGGTGGCTGGAAGCGGGGGTGCTGCAAGGTCAAGTGTGGTGCACACTGAGAAAGATGTGCAAATGAGGACACAGGAATGTGGGCTATTGAGAGGGGGAACAGTCAGCACAGGGGCTCTGAGGGGAGATGAGGCACGCCTCAGTGACCTGGAATCAGGAAGGAGGCCAACAGCTGGAGCAGAGACAGCAGAAGAGAGGAGAAGCACGCAGCTGGGAGGGGTGGAGGGCCACCGAGAGTACCTGGGCCTTTACTCTGGGACAGGCGGGAGCCACTGCAGGGCTTGAGGCAGAGGCACGACGTGTCTGGACTATCCTTGTTAAAGCACACCCTGACTGCTGGTCGAGACTGGGCTAGAGAAGCAGGAAGAGCCACCAAGCCCATGGCAGGTCCAGAACAAGAACATGAAGGTCAACCGGCTTTAACAAGGGCTTCAGGTTCAGTGGTAATATTTTGGTCCTTTTACTTTCAACATGGACTTCTAAACTACAAAGAATATCATAGATCAAAATAACTCCTCACAGAATATAGAGTTCATGATTTTGGATGGGAAGTGAACTTCTCAGCCTTCAAAAAAACGAAGAACACAAACAGAACTATTAGCAGATTTGATGTGCAAATGCTTTAACTTTATCAGCAAACCTGTCAGTTACCACATGAGTGCAATGTGTCAGGTGCTTGGCTGAGAGGTGGGAGGACTCAGAGGCCGGCGGAGGGCGTGGCTCCAGGGCCAGACTTTGAAGGTAGGCTCAGTCCCCCTGGAATGAGAACAATAGTAATGACTGTACCTATGACTTAGGGCTGCTGTGGGGGTTCAATGTGGTACTTCACAAAAAACCTAGCCCACTGCCTGGCACGTGCCAGTGCTCAATAAACGGCGGCCACTCTCGTTACCAGTCGCCACCGACAGTGCAGTCCTCACCCAGGCCCCAGGCCGCCGCACTAAGGGAGGAGAACGAGGTGGGCTCCCAGGGTTGGGGACACGGAGCTGAATCCCGCCTGGGCTGTCTGATATCAGAGGCCAGGCTGGGACCCGGCAGGGAAGCCTCCTTCAAGGGAGCAAACAAGGACACCGCTGTCCAAGGAGGAGGAAGAGGAACTGGGGAGCGGGCGTCTGCCAGAGCAGAGCCACCCCCTGTGCGGGCCAGGGGACACCCTTCACCTCTGGGACCGCAGGTCCTGCCTCTCTGGCCTCTCTTCTGGCTCTGAAATGTCAGGACTCTCTGTTTTGGTTCTGTTTCATAAGACCTTAGAAAGGGGGAAAGCATCGACAGAGGGTAGAATAACTTGAGAAAGAGAAAACAGACAACAAGCATTACCCCCAGCACACTTTCTGGTGTGACAGATCTCACTCATGCTACCACACCCCTATCAACCATTACAGGTCACTTTTCAAAATGCTGTCAGATAGAAACTGATTACTCCTCGTGCTCAGCATCAGTCCTGACACGTGGGCCCATCGACACTGAACAAAACCAGGCTTCTCAAGCCGGCAGAGCCTCACTCTCTTCCTGAGGTAGGGAACTGAATTATTAAGAGATAAAAGCACATGCCACCCCCTTTTTGCTTTGTTTCCTTATGGGAGGACCGCTGAAACCACACAAGGTAAGAGCCTGCATGGCAGGCGACTTAAGAACAGCCGTTTATAAACACGGGCACGAAAGGCAGGCGTGGGGGGGCGGGGCCGCAAGGGAGGGGCGAGGGAGCCGCCCGGAGGCGTCACCTGACGGGAGGCTGCCGCGCGGAGGGTACAGGAAGCTGAATGAGACTGCAGACCCATGCACCGGGCAGAAGCGCGAGGCGGCAAGCGAGTACTCAGGCAGCACGCTTACCTCGAGCCGCGTCCTGAAGAGGGCAGACAGCAGGGCTTGACGACACTCAGGCCCGGCGGCCCGTTAAGATAAATCCGGATCGAGGACGCCAAGGCCCAACGAGAAGTGTGAACAGCGAGGACGTGTTCCACTGAGGCAGCAGCTTTGCACTTCTTCCCGCCAGCACGTCCCTGCACACACACTCCCCTCCACACTCACACGACGGCACACGTCAGGATTTTCTGGGAAGGCCAGGCGGCATTTTTATTTCCCCCGTGTTCTGCCAATTTCAGAGATAACGGATGCCTACCGCAGTCTTCCTCCTGCAGAGACTGGCTGAGAGAAGGGTCTGCGGCCTGAAGCCAGGCTGTACCCGTGCTCAGGAGCCGGGACCCGGGGCCACAGGGGCTCCCTCTTGACCCCCGGGTGCCGCTCACCACTCGGCGGCGGAGCAGCGAAAGGCAGGACCAGCATTACTCGACGGACCAAACCAGCGGCACCGAAGAAGGGTGAAAGGGAGGAAGGGGAAAGCACAAAACGAAACGGAAGAAGAGGGGCAGAGGAAGAAAACCACGAAGAAGACAAGGCATGTCACGTGAGGGCCGCCAGCGTCAGCACCCCTGCGCCTGGGCTGTGGGCAGGGCGCCAGAGGGCAGCATCGGGGGAGGCGCGGCCGCGGCAGGGGGCGAGGCGACGCGCAGAGATCAGCGCGGGGACAGTCCTGAGGAGCCGGGCCGGGCCGGGTCAAGCTGGACACACAGATGCACTCAGAGCGGGCGTCCTTTCCTCGCTCTCACGGCCGCCGTGAGGTGGTGATCCAGAGGCGACTGCAACTGCGTGGACGCTGAGCTCCGCAAAGAACAAGGTGCAGAAAGCGGGGCGGAGCGGCACTGAGAGAACACCGAGCGTCTGAGAGTCCAGCTCGGCGCAGGCGCGCGGCTGTCCTGAGACCTGCGTGCGGGGCCCACAGAGCGCAGCCTCATCCCCTTCTCACCCAGGGCTGTGGGCACCACCCCCCGGGAGTCGGCCAGCCTGCAGCACTCCTGTGTGTGTTGACAAAGCTCTGGTTGTGAGCTGAACCCCTGCTACTGAAAAACGTGCAGTCACAGGATTTGTGGACCAGAAAAAAAAAGATTATGTTTTCAAATTTTAAAATATTCAGTGTGGCTTAAAAACTCAGGACCGAAGTCCAAATGTGTACTCTGTGGAGAGAAGAAAAGTGGGGAGAACTCAGTCCGGAGCAATTACATGCAGGCGCGTTCAGGGGGTCCGGCCTGTGGTGGCAGCTGCCACCGACTTTCTTCTTCTCAAAAATGCAAATGATTAAGATAGATTAAATACCTACTTTGCTTAAATACTCTTGATAATGAGTTTCTTTCCTTCTTTTAAGGGTGTTTGATGTTGGCAGTTGATGGATCTCGAGTTAAATTGTTTTAATTCAAAACAGCACCATCTGTCGTTAGGAGCCACCGGCTCAGGAGCAGGGGCCGGCGCGGCACTGCGGAGAGCCGCGGAGGGGACGCCGCAGAGGCCACGGGGCGCGGGGCAGACGGGCAGGCAGCCGCAGACCGGGCACCGCAGGCGGGGAGGCAGAGATGCACCTCCTGTCTCAGCCAGGAGATCCAGGACTCGATTTCCTCAACAAAAAGAGGGCTGGCTTAAAGATGGCAACGATGGTGACACCGGCAATCCTGACTGGTAGCTAGATTCTCAGTGCTCGCTGCAGGCCTGGTGCAAGAGAGGAGCGTTGTACACAAATGACCTTATTGACACCCTCTCTGTACCTTGTTTAAACTCTTTATGTCCAAGAGTATGTGTACTAATGTCCCCATTTTACAGCTGAGCAAGCTGGGGTCAGACAGGTAAAGTCACTTGCCCAAAGTCACACAGCTAAGAGCAGGAAAGCCAAGACAGGTATGTGACCCCAGAGACTGTGCTTGCAGCCACAGAACCATGCTGCCTGGCAGCCACTGAAGAGCCCATGAAGAGCCCTGCAATTCCATCCCTCCAGTACCCAGTGGCCACAATCTGCCTTTGCTCTGAGTGGTCACAGAAGCAAAAGCCGAGATGAGTGCTAAGCAACTCAGCACCTGGAACCTCAGCTCCAGGACTGGACTGTGCTGCGCCCAGCAGGACGGCCAGACAGGCCTCGCTCCACTAGGCGCCACCTTCAGTCCACGCCTGTGACCCGAATGCTGATGTGAGTTGTAAAAACGAACAAAACCTGAACTAGATGCAGTGGAAAATCCCCAGCGTTTGGTTTTTTGAGAGGCTCGCTGAGTATCTTCCAAGATATGCTTATTTACTTGGAGTCACGGCACAGACTATGTAAAAGAGGTGACCGTGTTCTCATTAAGCATGTGGACACGACCTCAAGCAACCCTAGCTACGGAAACAAATCAGGGGGGCCATCAGGCTACTTTGTGGGGGTCAGGGTAAGTTGTCTAACATATGAAGTGGACAAAGGTAAAACTCTCAGTAATAAAAGCACTATCTCCAAACAACTTGAACTTACTCTTCATAAATCTGCACAGATAAAATTAGGATGATCAGGAGGACATCATGCTCCCAAGAAAGTGAGCAGACAGTACAATGTTTCAAAAGAGAAAGAAAAAAATCACGATCTACTAGCAGCTCAAAATGTAGGTGCTAGTAACACCGTTATCTTTACTGCCAGACTCTGGGCAACTCGTGTCATCTTTAAGACTCCATTTTCCCATCTACCATCTTAGTTAAAAACAAAAAATTGAGGAAGGGAACTCAAACTCCAGCACCCTGCATAGCGGCGTGTGTTGGGGGAGCTCGCGGGGGAGGGGCTCACAAGCACCCGGGCAGGAACTGACTTGGTCTCTTAAACTAGGAGTAGGTGAACAAATGTTCACTTTCTTATTATTTATGCATTTTGCATATGAAGAGATTCATATTTTGCATATAAAATCTGGCATAATTTTAAAAAGAAGAAAAAAACCCTTCTGACTGCCTTAAAGTGAAAGTAAAGTCGCTCAGTCGTGTCCAACTCTTTGCTACCCCAGGGACTATACAGTCCATGGAATTCTCCAGGCCAGAATACTGGAGTGGGTAGCTTATCCCTTCTCCAGTGGATCTTCCCAACCCAGGAATTGACCGGGGTCTTCTGCATTGCAGGTGGATTCTTTACCAATTGAGCTATCAGGGAAGCCCTAATGTGGAGAACAAATGAAAATACACACTATCAGACAAGAGTAAAAAGATGACTTCACTTAAAATTTAAGTTAGAGGTTTAAAAGGAAATGCTAATGGTCAGCAAAATACGACCATCTTCTAATGGTCAGCATAATTTATGACTTGGGAAGAAGGTTCTTGGCATGAGAGAACCAACACTGGGCAGCGCAGTGGATGGATATCAATAAGGAAACTGAGAAACCATCCACGTGAAAGAGTGGCCAAAGCATGAATGAGCAAAGTGTGAATGAAGACACACAAACCCCAGTCTCTCCCGGGGAGCTGACGAGGACCCTCTCCCACTGATATCCAGTACTGACAAAAATCGGGAGGAATGGCATCCACACACACCGAGGTCCAGGGCATCAGTCAGGACTTTCCTTCTTCCCATCTTCTATTGTTTCCAAACCTCCATAATAAACCTGTTACTTTCATCATTTAAAACGTAATTTTGTAAGTGATTCATGAGGCTACTGAAAAGAAAAAAAGGACAGAAGGGCAAAGGGTGGATGAAGAGCTGGGAGGAGAGAAGGAAGGAGAAGAAGGCAGGGAGAACCTGAGGCTCCAGGCTTGGCAGCCAAGAATCTGGCATAGGTCACTAGCTCTTGGGCTCAGTTCTCTCCTCCGTGAAAGGACAACAAAGGCCTTCCCCGGCAGTCCAGTGGGTAAAATGCTGCCCCTCCCATGCAGGGGGCCTAGGTTCAATCCCTGGTTACAGAACCAGATCCCACCCGCTGCAACTCAGAGCGCCACATGCCGCAGTGGAGATCGAGGACACCGCGACTAAGACCCAGGGCAGCCAAATAAAAATACTATTTTAAATGAAAGAATGAAAAGAGAGACAGACAACAGTGCATCTGTCAGAGCTGCTTCCTGGTTGAGAAATAACACAAAGTGCGAGCACAGAGTCTGGGAGTTTGCTGTTGCCGTTCAGTGGCTCAGTCGTGTCCGACTCCGTGAGCCCTTGGACTGTAGGATGCCAGGCTTCCCTGTCCACTGTCTCCTGGAGCTTGCTCAAACTCATGTCCACTGAGTCAGCAATGCCATCCAAGCATCTCATTTTCTGTTGCCCCCTTCTCCTCCTGCCCTCAATCTTTCTCAGCATCAGGATCTTTTCCAATGAGTCAGCTTTTTGCTTCAGGTGGCCACAGTATTGGAGCTTCAGCTTCAGCATCAGTCCTTCCAGTGAATATCCAGGGTTGATTTTACAAGTGCACAACAAATGCCCTTTTTATTATTACTCCTACGTCTCACAGCTGCCACTTCTTCAGGGGTCTTTCACTAGAAACCCCGAAGGGAGAGGGGCTAGTGCTCAGGAGGTCTGTCCTCAGGGGCAAGGAGAGCGCAGGGAGGACGGTGCAGCCTTTCTCTCCCCCGGGGCAGCTGGTCTACTGGCAGCCTTCTGCCCACTGCACCACATTTTTAGTTTGCAAGCTAACTTTGTTTCTAATTATCTGCTTTGCAGTTGGATCTGCTGACCTTACATCTGAAGGACAATCCTGTATCTGCTTAAATGATCAAAAATAGTGCACATTTTACCCACAAAGTCCATGGCTGGAAAATTACCTGTAGAACTGAGTCAAATGAAGACACTCATTTCCTTTGTTTCATTTCTGGTCAGTTTTCATTTAATAAGGAGCATGCCATTAACAAGGCAAAAATAAAATTTATTTAATTCAGTAGACATGCATTAAACACAGGGAAAGGTTCTAATCGAAAGTATTATCTCACATCATACACTAAAAATATTTCTAGGTTGATTAGCATTAAAAGTATGGAATCAAGTCACAGAAAAACATGGGAGAAAAAAGATATGACCATTTCCCAACTATTTTCTTCATTTAAAAGCAACACGAGACAAAAAAGAAAAAGACCAACAGATTTGAC
>SJYQ01003718.1:0-109415 GCA_006410935.1 Redunca redunca | reverse complement strand
GGCAATCTGTCCATCAATAGGAAAAAGTAAAATATAGAGGCTATATCCATACAGTAGAATAGCAAATGTATGGTGTTCATATACATGATCTGTATTACTTAATGAAAGAGAATTATAAGATGTTTAATTAGAACTATATTTTGGTTTTTTTTGTTTTTTCTGTTAATTACACACACACACACACAGGTCCTAAAGAACTATTCATCAAGCTGTTAATAATGGGCATAAACAAACAAACAAAAAACATTATATCTGAGGGACAGGGGGTAAAGGGTGGGGAGGAACCCCACCCTAACCATTCCCTTTGTACTTTTTAGAGGTCTATGTTTGTTTTACAGCCACCCCTAAATGCTGGTCAGCATCCATTCTCCTTTACTTTCTTAGAAACAGAAGCTCAAGCTTTTCAACAGGACCCATTGCTGCCCAGCCAAAAAACTATTTCTCAACAAGACTTACAGGTAGGTATAGCCAAGCGTCTAAGTTCTGACCAACAAACAAAATGTTTGGCCAGGTCCTGGGAAACCTGCTAGGAATGAGAATGAGATGATGGCTGGAGCTCCAACAGCCATGCCACACAACTTAGAAATGAAAACTACACATGGCAAAGCGGTAAGATGAATGGAACCTTGGTCCCTGACAATACAGAGCTCTCACATTAACCACGGAATATTCTGCAAGGACTATGGTATTTACAGCCAAACCTGATCCTGATACAAACAAATGTATACGTCTAAACTTAGCAAATGAAGAGGAGAGGAAAACGTTGGCTTAAAGCTCAACATTCAGAAAATGAAGATCATGGCATCTGGTCCCATCACTTCATGGGAAATAGATGGCGAAACAGTGGAAACAATGCTTATTTTGAGGGGCTCCAAAATCACTGCAGATGGTGACTGCAGCCATGAAATTAAAAGATGTTTACTCCTTGTAAAGAAAGTTATGCCCAACCTAGATAGCATATTCAAAAGCAGAGACATTACTTTGCCAACAAAGGTCCGTCTAGTCAAGGCTACGGTTTTTCCAGTGGTCATGTATGAATGTGAGAGTTGGACTGTGAAGAAAGCTGAGTGCTGAAGAATTGATGCGTTTGAACTGTAGTGTTGGAGAAGACTCTTGAGAGTCCCTTGGACTGCAACGAGATCCAACCAGTCCATTCTGAAGGAGATCAGTCCTGGGTGTTCATTGGAAGGACGGATGCTAAAGCTGAAACTCCAATACTTTGGCCACCTCATGCAAAGAGTTGACTCATTGGAAAAGACTCTGATGCTGGGAGGGGTTGGGAGCAGGAGGAGAAGGGGACGACAGAGGATGAGATGGCTGGATGGCATCACCGACTCGATGGACATGAGTTTGAGTGAACTCCAGGAGTTGGTGATGGACAGGGAGGCCTGGCGTGCTGCGATTCATGGGGGCACAAAGAGTCGGACATGACTGAGCAACTGAACTGAACTGACAGTCATTTTGGAAAGCCATTTGGTAATATGTACCAAGGGTGTTCCTAAAAGTCCAAATCGCACATCAGACCCAGGTAAAAGTGAGCATCTTCCACTCTGCCTCTCCACTGACAGCAGCTAGAAAACCCAGACAGCATGTAAGGGGCTATGATCTGAAGATTCTGAGAGGTGGACAGCAGCAGATAAATTAAGGAGGAAGACCAGAATGCAAAGTACCACTGAACCAGCAATGAGGGAACTATGTTTATTCTCCAACATCCCCAGCCTGAACTCAATGCTGCCCAAAACCGGAAGCGTGCCGTCAGCGGAGACTGAGACATCCAGAAAAGTTCTCCCGTCTATGCTCAGTGAGGCAGGAAAGGGTCACCCAGTTCAGACAGTGGGCAAAATCGTCCCCTGTTGGACTTTCTCCTTCTCTCCTGTCCCAGGTCCTCTGCAATTGTAGCAGGGACAGTGACAACAGCGTTAGTAGCTGCAATGGTGTAACAAACAAACTTAAGAGTGGTCCATTTTCAAGAACAGTAGCTTTGAGGGCCAGCCTGCTGATGTAATAGCCAATGGCCACTGAGGATTACAAAACTAGAAAGTCTGGGCAGACAATGGGAGGGCGAGATGCCGAGGATTTTCACACGGGTTCATTCCATTGGTGAATTTAAAACACAGGAACTGGATTAGGGTTTTGCGTGGGTTCATCCTATCGGTGAATTCAAAACTTAAGAAGAGGAATAGGTGTGCAGGAGAGGAGGACACAAAATGTCAGGGAGGGGCCAGCCATAAAGAGGGAGGGAACAAATCTAGGCGACATCCGGGAAGACCGTTCACCCCACAGTGCTCAGCCCGTGAGGAACTGGGGGAAAGACTTGTGTGCCAGGGATAACTTGCTCCCGTGTGGACTCTGGGTCTGACTGCCCACCAGACACCTGATCTTACAAGCCCGTCATTAAGGCCTCATTTCCCGCTGCACTTGGTGTCTCCAAGTCCATTTTTTGAGTTTGGGCTAGTGGGCGTGTTTCTCACAGTGGCAACCCAAAAGGACCAGAAATTTTGAGAGTGTGGGGAACTTCCTCTCCAAACTGAGGCGCTATGGACCTGAAGGAGTGGAGGAACATGCTCCAACCTCTTAACTCTCTGCCCTCCAACTGTTTCATCCCAAAGGCAACAGGGAGAAGTACGCACAGCAGTGCAAGGAAGGCCCAGCTTTCTCGCCAAGGACGGAGAAGGAGAGGCCCAGAGAAGCGGAATGCAAGAGATCACAGAGAAAGATGTGCTTGCAGAAGCAAACTCCTAAAGTCGTTTATTAACTCCAGCACCAGCACAGGTTTACCCCTAGAAAGCCTCAAGCACATCTCAACAACCTGACTGTGGGATAGATGATCGCAAATTGCAAATATGAATGGCAGGAGCATGAGGCAGATTAGAAGAGCCACGCAAAGGCTTTGCAAACAACACAATGCAGCCACAACGCAGAAGGCTGATCTGAAGCTGCAGCCTAAAACACAACAGGGTCGATGGTCTGCTGAAAAGAAAATCATCCACGTTCTCCACAGAATTTAAATACGAGTTTTCCTCATAATAACAGAAATGTCTAGGATACAAGCCAACGTTACTTGGCATGTAAATGATAAGGAAATTTTCAATTCAAATAGGTAATGTAAACATACCACAAGGTGACACTGATGTTGGAATTTTCTAATAAAGGCATTAAATGGCTATCATAAAAATGCTCCAACAAGTAAGAGTAAACACTCTTGAACAGAAACACAGAAAATCTCAGCAAAGAAAGATACAAGTAAGAGCTAAATGGAATCTTTAGAAACAAAAAAACAGAAACACACACACACACACACATCTTAGACCACTTGGCACCTTTGCAGTAGTTCAACTGGTAACCTACGGTTTTATAATAAAGCCTGTCTAAATCCTTGGGGGAAAAAAAAAATCACTACCCTTTGCCCAGTAATTCTACTTTTAGGGCTCTATCCTTAGAAAGGACTTCTAAGCAAAGACAAAACTCTGTGCTCAAAGGTACTTATTTCATCAATATTTCTAACAATGGTAAACTAAATGTCCAAGCTAACAGGGAAATACTACAGGAAAATACGGTACATGCCGTGAGTAGAGTATTCAGTTCAGTTCAGTCGCTGTCGTGTCCGACTCTTTGTGACCCCATGAATCGCAGCACACCAGGCCTCCCTGACCATCACCAATTCCTGGAGTTCACTCAGACTCACATTGATCAAGTCGGTGATGGCATCCAGCCATCTCATCCTCTGTCATCCCCTTCTCCTCCTGCCCCCAATCCCTCCCAGAATCAGAGTCTTTTCCAATGAGTCAACTCTTCGCATGAGGTGGCCAAAGTATTGGAGTTTCAGCTTTAGCATCAGTCCTTCCAATGAACACCCAGGTCTGATCTCCTTTAGAATGGACTGGCTGAATCTCCTTGCAGTCCAAGGGACTCTCAAGTGTCTTCTCCAACACCACAGTTCAAAAGCATCAATTCTTCAGCACTCAGCTTTCTTCACAGTCCAACTCTCACATTCATACATGACCACAGGAAAAACCACAGCCCTGACTAGACAGACCTTTGTTGGCAAAGTAATGTCTCTGCTTTTGAATATGCTATCTGCTGCTACTGCTAAGTTGCTTCAGTCGTGTCCGACTCTGTGCAACCCCACAGACAGCAGCCAACCAGGCTCCCCCGTCCCTGGGATTCTCCAGGCAAGAACACTGGAGGGGGTTGCCATTTCCTTTTCCAAAGCATGAAAGTGAAAAATGAAAGTGAAGTAGCTCAGTTGTGTCCGACTCTTAGCAACCCCATGGACTGCAGCCCACCAGGCTCCTCCGTCCATGGGATTTTCCAGGTAAGAGTACTGGAGTGGGGTGCCATTGCCTTCTCCGAATATGCTATCTAGGTTGGTCATAACTTTCCTTCCAAGGAGTAAGCGTCTTTTAATTTCATGGCTGCAGTCACCATCTGCAGTGATTTTGGAGCCCCCCAAAAGAAAGTCTGACACTGTTTCCACTGTTTCCCCATCTATTTCCCAAAATATCAATAACCTCAGATATGCAGATGACACCCTTATGGCAGAAAGTGAAGAGGGACTAAAAAGCCTCTCGACAAAAGTGAAAGAGAAGAGCAGAGTATTACATAGTTATTAAAATTCAAATTTTCAGAATGCTACATAACAACATGGTTAGTGTTCGGAGACTAAGCTGTGTCAGCCTCTGCAGCCCCATGGACTGCAGCACAACTGGCTTCCCTGCCCTGCACTGTCTCCCGGAGTTTGCTCAAATTCATGTCTGTTGGACTCAGTGATGCCATCCAACCATCTCATCTTCTGTCACCCCCTTCTCCTGTCTTCAACCTTCCCCAGCATCATAGTCTTTTCCAATGAGTTGGCTCTTTGCATCAGTTGGACAAAGTACTGGAGCTTCAGCTTCAGCATCAGTCTTTCTAATGAACAGTCAGAGTTGATTTCCTTTAGGATTGACTGGTTTGTTTTCCCTGCTGTCCAAGGGACTCTCAAGAGTCTTCTCCAGCACTGCAGTTAGAAAGCATCAATTCTTTAGCACTCAGCCTTCTTTATGGTCCAACTCTCACATCCATACATGAATGACTACTGGAAAGACCATAGCTTTGACTAGATGGACCTTTGTCAGCAAAGTAATGACTCTGCTTCTTAATATGCAGTCTAGGTTGGTCACAGCTTTTCTTACAAGGAGCAAGCATCTTAATTTCATGGCTGCAGTCATTGTCTGCAGTAATTTTGGAGCCCAAGAAAATAAAATCTGTCACTGTTTCCACTTCTATTTGCCATGAAGTGATGGAACCAGATGCCATGATCTTAGGTTTTTTGAATGTTGAGTTTTAAACCAGCTTTTTCCCTCTCCTCTTTCACCCGTATCAATAGGCTCTTTAGTTCCTCTTCGCTTTCTGCCATTAGACTGTTATCATGTATATATCTGAAGTTGTTGATATTCCTCCCAGCAATCTTGATTCTAGCTTGTGATTCATCCAGCCCAGCACTTCACATAATGTACTCTCCATATAAGTTACACAAGCAGGGTGACAATATACAGCCTTGACGTACTCCTTTCCTGATTTGGAACCAGTCTGTTGTTCCGTGTCTGCTTCTAGACCTGCATACAGGTGTTTCTCAGGAGGCAGGTCAGGTGGCCTGGTATTCCCATCTCTTGAAGAATTTTCCACAGTTTGTTGTGATCCACACAGTCAAAGGCTTCAGAAGCAGATGTTTTTCTGGAACTCTCTTGCTTTTTCTATGATCCAATGGATGTTGGCAGTTTGATCTCTGGTTCCTCTGCCTTTTCTAAATCCAGCTTGTACATCTGGAATTTCTCGGTTCCCATACTACCGAAGCCCAGCTTGAAGGATTTTGAGTATGACCTTGCTAGCGTGTGAAATCAGTGCAACTGTACAGTAGTTTGAGCAACCTTTGGCATTGCCTTTCTTTGGGATTGGAATGAAAACGGAACTTTTCCAGGGATTTTCCTGGTGGTCCTGGGGCTAAGACTCTGTGCTCCCAATGCAGGGGGCCAGAATTCAATTCCTGGCCAGGGAACTATATCCCACACACTGCAAGTAGGAGCTTGTATGCTACAACTAAAGATTTCTCATGCCACAACAAAGATCAAAGATCCTGCCTGCCACCACCAAGACCCAAGGCATCCAAATAAATAAATAAATATAAATAAACATTTAAAAAAAAGAAAACTGACTTTTCCAGTCTTGTGGCCACTGCTGAGTTTTCAAAATTTGCTGACATATTCAGTACAGCACTTTTACAGCATTACCTTTTATGATTTTAAATACTTTGGAATTCCATCAGCTCCACTAGCTTTGTAGTGATGCTTCCTAAGGCCCACTTGACTTCACAATCCAGGAGGTCTAGCTCTAGGTAAGTGACTACATCATCATGGTTATCTGGGCGATTAAGACCTTTTTTGTATAGTTCTCCTGTGTATTCTTGCCACCTCTTCTTAATATCTTCTGCTTCTGTTAGGTCCATACTGTTTCTGTCCTTTATTGTGCCCATCTTTGCATGAAATATTCCCTTGGTATCTCTAATTTTCTTGAAGAGATCTCTAGTCTTTCCCATTCTATTGTTTTCCTCTATTCTTTGCATTGTTCACTTAAGAAGACTTTCTTATCGCTCCTTGCTGTTCTCTAGAACTCTGCCTTAAGTTGGTGTATCTTTCCCTTTCTCCTTTGCCTTTTGCATCTCTTTTCTCAGCTATTTGTACAGCCTCCTCAAATCAGTATATCTACTACTGTGGGCAAGAATGCCTTAGAAGAAAAGGAGTAGCCTTCATAATCAACAAGAGTCTGAAATCCAGTACCTGAAAATGACAGACCTCACAAATGACAGCATGATCTCGGTCCATTTCCAAGGCAAACCATTCAACATCACAGTAATCCAAATCTCTGCCCCAACCACTAATGCCAAAGAAGCTGAAGGTGAATGGTTTGATGAAAACCTACAAGACCTTCTAGAACTAACACCAAAAAAAGATGTTCTTTTCATCATAGAGGACTGGAACGCAAAGCAGGTCAAGAGATACCTGGAGTAAGAGGCAAGTTTGATCTTGGAGTACAAAACGAAGCAGGGCAAAGGCTAACAGAGTTTTACCAAGAAAACACACTGGTGACAGCAAACACCTTCTTCCAAAAACACAAGCGACGACTCTACACATGGACACCACCAGACAGTCAATACTGAAATCAGACTGATTATACCCTTTGTAGTGCAAGATGGAGACAATCTATACAGTCAGCAAAAACAAGACCTGAAGCTGCCTGTGGCTCAGATCATGAACTCCTTATTACAAAATCTAGGCTTTAAATGAAGAAAGTAGGGAAAACAACAGACCATTCAGGTATGACCTAAATCAAATCCCTTATGATGATACAATGGAGGTGATGAATAGATTCAAAGAATTAGATCTGGCAGACAGAGTACCTAAAGGACTATGGACATAACGTTACAATATCATTATAACATTATCATTGATAATGTTACAATATCATTAAAAATTCTTGGGACATAATGGGAAGTGGGGGTGAGGGTAGCTTTGATTATATATAAAGAATGAACAGAACAAAGCTAAACACAAAAGCATTAACCTAGAAAAAAAGACGAACAGGAAAGAACACTACAGTGTTAACAGTGCTAAACTAAGTAGAGGGATTCCGGATGACTTTTTCTTCTTTCGGCTTCTGTTTTTCAGACTGGGATAATAAGCACATATCACTTTGAAAACAGTAACTACTTCCTGCCTCCTCCAAAATGTTCCCTATCTTGCACTCTCAACATTATCTCTCAAGATACTAAGTCATGTTACAGATTTTCCAATCAAAAATTTTCTCTTGAGAATGAAAAAAATGTTTCTTGAATGCAGGAATCTCAATTACTCTTGTTTCTAGCCCTCTAGTCAAACACTTGGCAAGGAAAAACATTTCTACTGCTGATGGTTAATAAGTAATGTGAAATTATTCAGAACTACTCAAATCAGACCAGTCCTCCTTATTAGGAAAAAATTTTTAATAGGACACATTTGCAAGAACACCATTCCAAAGCAGCCTGGTCTCCATGGACAATTACAGAATGTCAAGCTGTCACACAGACACCACTAATAACTAAACTGTTCTTTTGATTCCTCCTAACTTAAAGGTCCCCACCTTCCCAAACCATCAAGGAGGCCCCTTCCTCTCCATCTGTTCTACCGTATCAGGCTTAACATGAAAGGCTAACAGCAGAACCCCTCCGGGCCCGTCAGCCTGGCCCATCAACCACACGGATAAGCCAGGCCACTCTGTGACCGAGCTCTGTCCTTCAACCGACACTCTGGTTATGGGGGTGGAGAGCAGGGACTGGCAGCCTGCTGGGGTCTCGTCCACTGGCGTTACAATGTCCAGGAGAAAAACAGACCATTCCGAAACCACAACACAACTCACTGTGACTAATTTTCTGGGTAAAAAATGCACAATGGGTTTCTGCCCTTTAAGCACTGGTGTAACTGCTTAGTTAATTAGAGATGTGCTGCTAAAGCAAACAGCACCAAAGGAGAGCAGAGTCAACGCTGGTACCTGGGCAATCTGGTATCTTCTTCTGTCTCCTGAAATGTGATTAAGCATGACCTTTAAGAGGAGCAGATCAACAATCAGTTTCGGTGAAACAAAACCTTGCATGGGACACGGGAGCGTGCCCTGTAGAGGGGGGAACCCACCATGGCAGCAGGGCCTCACCATCTCATCGTGCAGAAAAAGTTCCCGAGATTTATCTCAATTGATTTTACTTGCAAGGAAAACACATCATAAAACTGCAACCTCAGCAGGATACTAAAGGTCGGGCTTGGTTTCTTGAGGGATGAACTTGATATCAATAGTTATTAGGACACATTCATACAAGATACACAGGAGAGACGGAGAGAAGATGCTCGTAATCTTACTTAATCCTGATGCGGCCCTCAGTCAGGCTCTGCAGGCTGTGGGAAAAATCAAGGAAAAAGCTCAATATTCCTGAGACGAGATTCTGTGCGCATGCGCTCTTCTTTGGAGCCAGAACAGCAGCCAAAGGGTGACTCTAGAGTCCCGTGGGGAGAGCCCCTGTGTGAGGGGCTGGAAGGCCACTCCTGCCAATGGTCCACTGCTCCTGCGCTTCTCGTGGCAAGCTGGCAAGATCTGGTCCAATGTTCCACAGAGAACCAGGTCGGCTCAACCAGGAAAATCTACACAATCACAGAATGTGGAGACTTGGGCAGGACCTTATGATCAGAAAGGCTGAGAAAGAAACACAGCAATTCAAGCACTCAGCAGCTCATTCTGAACTTCTGCTCCACCAACTGCCGACAAGGCTGGTGCCCAGAACCCCATGTTACCCTAACCACACACTGAATCCTCAGGAAAAGCAGAAAACTGAGAACACTGCCAGAAAGAAACGGAGGCAATCCAAAGAGGACAAGGAAAGGTAAAATTTCTTTAAAAAAAAAAACAGAATTGGAAGGTGTGTACACAGAGGCATTACATGATCTTAAAATAAAGTTATTCCTTTCTCTTAAACCTAACACCACAAAAAGTCCTTGGGTTCAAGCCCAAGGAACTGGAGGAATAAAATGTTTCTTATACTGTAGAACAGGCCTGATCATATTTATCACCAACTCAAGAAACACTAGGACATTACTTGTGATGTCTATAAACAACACTTAACTACGAATCAGGAAAGAAGGTCACAAGCAAGTGATGTGGCAAAGTGTCCCACAGGAAGTGACAGCAGGTGGGTCTTCAGGGGTAGACAGGATCTGGGAAGGGCTGAGGAGAGAAGGCCACTTCAGAAGAGGCCCAACATCAGCAGAAGGGAGATCTGGAAAGCGTGAGCTGACAGAAGACGGGATGCTCTGACTCCAGGGTGCACACAGGGTGTCAGAGGGGGAAGGCAGCTGGGTGGGCTGCAGCCTGAATGCCGGGCTGAGGAGGGCGGAAGCCGCCAAGAAGACCACCACCGAGCGCATCGCTGCGGCTGGAAGGGGAGGAGGCAGGCCACGGGTGGCAACTCACAGCCTGATTTTGGCTAAAGATGCCCAACAAGTCACTGTAAGAGACAGGGTCCAGGCCCTGCTATATTCACGGGGAAAAGAACACTTAGTTCGGTTCAGTTCAGTCGCTCAGTGGTGTCCGACTCTTTGCGACCCCATGGACTGCAGCACTCCACGCCTCTCTCTCCATCACCAAATCATGGAGTTCACTCAAACTTATGTCCACTGAGTCAGTGATGCCATCCAGCCATCTCATCCTCTGTTGTCCCCTTCTCCTCCTGCCTTCAATCCTTCCCATCATCAGGGTCTTTTCCAGTGAGTCAGTTCTTCACATCAGGTGGCCCAAGTATTGGAGTTTCAGCTTCAACATCAGTCCTTTCAATGAACATTCAGGACTGACCTCCTTTAGGATGGACTGGTTGGATCTCCTTGCAGTCCAAGGGACTCTCAAGGGTCTTCTCCAACATCACCGTTCAAAGGCATCAATTCTTTGGCGCTCAGCTTTCTTTATAGTCCAACTCTCACATCCATACCTGACTACTGGAAAAACCACAGCCTTGACTAGACAGATCTTTGTTGGCAAAGTAATACCTCTGCTTTTTAATACGCTGTCTAGGTTGGTCATAACTTTCCTTCCAAGGAGTGTCTTCTAATTAAGTCAATATTTGCTACAGACAGAAAGTATCTTTTTTGACAGCAGAAGATACTGACGGCAGGATTTCCCCAGTGGTCCAGTGGGAAGAATCCACCTGCCCACGCGGAGGACACAGGTTCAATGCCTGGTCTAGGAGGAATCCACATGCCATGGGGCAACTAAGCCTGCGCTCCTCCACAAGAGAAGCACCGCAGTGAGAAGTCAGTGCAGGAATGAAGAGTAGCCCCCCACTCACCACAACTAGAGAGCCCACACGCAGCAACAAGACCCAGTGCAGCCAAAAATTAATAAACAAATAAAAAATTTTTTTAAAAAAAGGTGCCAACAGCAACACCTGGAGCAGAATGCCTTCATGGACTCCGAGGCTGGACCTCTCCCCGACCTCACACAGGCCTTCCTCTCCCCTCTCTCCCCAGACTTTCACCCTGCTTTCAGTTCAGTCACTCAGTCGTGTCCGACTCTTTGCAACCCCATGAATCGCAGCACGCCAGGCCTCCCTGTCCATCACCATCTCCCGGAGTTCACTCAGACTCACGTCCATCATGTCCGTGATGCCATCCAGCCATCTCATCCTGGGTCGTCCGCTTCTCCTCCTGCCCCCAATCCCTCCCAGCATCAGAGTCTTTTCCAATGAAATCAACTCTTCGCATGAGGGGGCCAAAGTACTGGAGTTTCAGCTTCAGCATCATTCCTTCCAAAGAAATCAGTACTTCTGACTCCCTGATATCAGTTATATTGTTTAGTTGTCTGGAGAAGGAGAGGGCAATCCACTCCAGTATTCTCGCCTGGAGAATCCCATGGACAAAGGAGCCTGGCGGGCTACAGTCCATGGGATCACAAAAAGTCGGAGACAACTGAGCAACTAACACACACACCCCTCCACCAAGAACGTAAGTGCCACATGGGCAAGGCCCTTGAGGCTTTTGTGACCACCATATCAGCATCTCAGCATACAGTAGGCACTCAGCACACACTGGATGAATAACTGGAAGACTCAGTGATAGCCTCAGTCAGTGTTTCTCAATCATAACTTGTCCAGGGAACCCTGATTCAACATGCTCCTTAAAGTGAAGTCGCTCAGTCGTGTCCGACTCTTTGTGACCCCAAGGGCTATAGCCTACCAGGCTCCTCCGTCTACGGGATTTTTCAGGCAAGAGTACTGGAGTGGGTTGCCAATTCCTACTCCGGAGGATCTTCCTGACCCAGGGATCGAACCTGGGTCTCCCACATTGTAGGCAGATGCTCTTCCATCTAACCTACACGTACATACGTACACTCACACACACACTGACCCACAAACATGTGCCATCCAACACACACACCCTGCTGCCAGTGCTCTAATCAGTCTATCCTTTTCAACCAAAGTGTCAAGATGGCAGTCTTCATTTTTATCATCAATGGTGAGGTGTGTCCCAAATAATGTGTTCCCAGTAACAGTTAAAGCACAGGAGCTTGTGAATTATTTACTCATATCAGAGCAGATTCAAGGTTATCCCCAACACATCTGCCACTCATTTGCATTTCAGTAAGCCTTCTTGAGTGGGAAAGAAAGACACAGCATTATAACTAGCTAGGACATGGATTTCTGGAAGGATTAGCCCAAATGCCACCTGCACTTTGTTCTAAAACTTGACAATGCTGGGGAAAAGAGAGGGCTTGGCTTGGTCAGAGACTGGCCCCCGCTGGCTGAGGGTCTGTTTTCCTCCTCATCCCACCACCACAATGCTCTCCAAGACCTCTGGTGTTTCCTGCCACACCCCGAGGCAGACTCAAGACTGCGGAAATAAGCACAGTAAACAGAAAGGGGCTTTCGGTACTGGTCCATATGGCCCAGGGTTCTGTCCAGCCTCCAGATCTGTGTCATCCAATACAGTGGTCACTGGCCACATGTGTCTATGTGATTGAAATTTAATATTTTAAAATTTTAAATGTAGTCCTTCAGTTACACTAGCCACATTCCAAGTTACATGTCAATAATACCTATTATATGCCAAGAGTTGCAGGTCACTACTGACTACCATACTGGGTAACCTGGAGAATATTTCCATCATCACAGAGAGTAAAGAGAGTTCTACCGGCCAGCACTGCTCTGGGTTCAGAAATGAGTGTGTCACGCACCACAGTGAGGCCAGAAGGACTGCAGTAGAGGAGACTGAAGGGCCAGAGCAGGCCCTTTCCCTTGGCATCTTAACCATGACAGAGCATTCAGCGCAGGATCACCCGTGCAAAAGGGGAACCATAAAACAAACTGCGGTCTAGGAAAAAGGGCAACAGGAGAGAATAATGGGGCTACCACTCGCTTTCTGATTTACTCCATCCGACTCAAGCTTCAGCCTGGCCATGATACAGGCAAGCTGCACACAGCAGAGCTCTCACGAGCCGAGACGGATGGCCACAGTGCAGACGGACCCCACACGGCAGAGGGACCGAGGAGGGGGGAACTGGCAGCAGCAGGTGCCTGATCTCTTGACTCCAGGAAGGAGTGGCCTGGAGACAGCTATATTCTTGTATATTTCCTTTCAAAGGGGCCAGCTATCTGCCGACAAACCTCTGCTTCACAAGCAAAACATCTTGGAGAAGCGCTGACATTTAATCTGCCAACAGCCCCTATTTTGAGGCTTCATAATAACAGGTTGATTCCACACAGTGGCTACCTAGTAGTCATGCGCTGGGTCTGATTTTGTAGAACCATACAGTGGCTCTCAGGATAAAGCCTAAGAACTCTGTGCAGAACTAACATTTCAAAGGTAAGATTTAAATGCTCACACAATAAGGAAAAAAAAAAACTCTCCATAACAAAATCCAGTCTCACTCAGGAGCAGTGAGACTCCCCACACCACACTCCAGGTCAAGTGAAATGACTGCTCCATCCTGCTCTTTATCAATCAGCCCTTTAACGATTCCACAGAAGGACGGCTCAGAAACCTGGTAGGAAGCCTGGCTATAAAGAACACAACGGTAAGAAGAAAGAAGCTCACAGGCAGGAGGTGCCAGTCTCTGTATGATACGCACTGAAGACCTGAATAGAGAAAGGGGGCTGGAAGGAGTGGGGGAGAGAGGCAGGTGGGTTAGAAGAAAAGGCATACTTCTTACAACACACACACAGACGCACGGACGTCCCAGGGAGTGCTCCCTACGTGTTAAACCCCGTAGGGAGGAACTCACAGGTCCCACCTCAGTCCCCACGACGACTCAGCAAGGAGAACACCATCACTGAGCCTGTGTTACATACAGAGCGGAGGAGCTCAGACGCTGAGCAACGCGGCGGAAGGCACACAGCCAGGGAACGGCAGAAGCGGGCTGTGAACCCGGTGGCCAGGTTCCAGGGCGCAGGCCTGAAACACCTGCGCTACCGGCCTGACGCTGCTGCCCGGCTCCCCCTACTGCTCGCCTCCGCACACGTTACGTTCCAGGCAAGACCGCTGCACCTCATTAGCCAAATACGGGGTTCACCAAAGCGTGCAAGCTGGGGTCTGCCAGGTTGGGTCCTGGGCTGTTCCCAGGTGATGCTTTTCATATCAGCAGCTCTGCAATACAACGTCTGTTAGAAAACCCATATACAATAAATAAAGAAGTCATGAAGTTTCTTTTTTAAAGCCTATATATATTAAGGAAAAAAGCTAATAAAAGGTATGAAATAATCAAAAGTAAAAATGATATAAGAAAAAGAAGGTGGTTTGGGAATCTCAGTTTTTTTCAGATTGGCTGGTTTGGAAATCTAGTAAACACTTTGTTTTTTAAACATTTGCTCACGTTGCCCTTTCTACCTGGAACGTTCTTCCCACCTTCTTCCATACTCTCCATGTCTGCCTGTCCCAAGTTCAGACGTCTTTCAGGGGCAGGCCAGAACGCACTCCTCTACAGTCTTCTTTACGGTACACTGACCAGGGTCACCTCCTCCAAAAGACCCTCGGAGGCGCTGCGTGCCTTCCTGGTGGGTTATGACCCTCTGCTCTGTGCCACGTGGATCCGTGGCCCGGCTCGCCTCTCACTGTATTGGAAGCCTTGTGAAGGCAGGGCCTTGCCTCCTCCCGGCCCCACCCAGTCCAGCACAGCAGGCCCTCAAGAAGCCTTTCCTAAATGATCACGCTGCGGCTGCCCCGAGCAGAGAGACCACTTCTGTCATCAACGCTTCCCTGGTGGCTCAGTCGGTAAAGAATTCGCCTGCAATGCACGAGACCAGGGATCGATCCCTGGGTCAGGAAGATCTCCTGGAGAAGGAAATGGCAACGCACTCCCTTATTCTTGCCTGGAGAATTCCACGGACAGCGGAGCCTGGCGGGCTCCAGTCCAAGGGGTTGCAAAGAGTCAGACATGACTTAGCAACAAAAAGCTATGTTTCAAACACCTCCTGAAGCAAAAGACTGCAGAAGGAAGGTCATGAGCCACACCTGTAAAAACTGGAAATTCTCACAATAATGCTCCAAGTTTTATTGTGAGTCTGCTGGCCTAAACCAGGACTGAGCCTTTTAAATTCCTTCACAAACTGCCTCACCTCTATGAGAACTTTATAAACCAAACACAGAAATTAAACTTGGGGCCACTGAAAACCACATGTACGACCAGACAAATTAATATTTACCCAATCAAACAGGACAGCAAAGACAATTACATCAAGAAGGATTTAGATGTGGGTCAATTCAGACTCCAGACCACAACTGAAACCTGCCCTTAAGATGCCTTCCGCTCACTCACAGCACCGCTAACCTGCTTCCAAGACGGCATGTTGGGAAGGGAAGGGCTGTGGGCCGAGACCAACGGAGGGAGGTCTCCTCATTACCCGCCTGCTCCCCAGGGCAGCCGGACCACTACACCCACAGAGAGGGCAGAGCTCGCACTTGAGGCAGACCTGTCACAACCAACCCTAACAGTCCTGCTGCTCTTCTTCGCAGAAAAGTAAACTGCTATTTATCGAGTCCTTATCATACGCCAGATGCCAGGCTAAGTGCTGAAGGTATACTAATCCACAACCACCCAGTGAGGAAGCTGCTGTGGTGAGGCCCACCTCACAGACAAGAAGTAATGAGGGGCTAAGTCACCTGCCCCCGGGACTCCCAGGGAGGGCTAGGGAGAGGCAGAGCTGGAACCTGGCATCAGACAGAACCCGGGGCTTAACCGTTCTGCCATAGTCATGCGCTGAACTTTGCAATTTTACCCACAAATATAATTGACACCACATTCACTCCCATCTCCACCACAGTAACTATGGCATATTGTTTACTTCATCCCTTCATTAAGTAGCTTCATTAAGCAGAACAAATACTGGCAGTTTTTACAGCTCATTATTAGTCCTACAACGCATACCGCTCCAGTGAGAGATAAAGATTAATCTTCCTGCATCTGAACAGATTCCTCGTCAGGGCCATCCTGACCGGGAAGAGGAGGGGCAAACCTCCACCTCATCAGCTGGGCACCCTGGCAAATCATCAGATGGCGAACGGACAGGAGGACTGCCAGGTGAAACATCACCAGCTTCCAAGCAGGCACGAGCCATGTCAGAAAAGCAACCTCCTGACTTAAAGAGTAAGAGACAGGAAGGGATCGCCACGCTACCCAAGGACCCGTGATGTGCAGAGGAGGCCCCTGGACGGGCAGAGTACCACTCCTTCCCCCACGAACTGCCGCTCCAACTCCACGCATGCTCACTGGGCCAGAACAGATGGCGGATTCCAGTTCCCTGGTGGAAAGCGGAACTGTGAGGGCCTTGCCCAGCGCCCTGGCTCACCTGAGCTGAGGTGATGTAAACTCCGAGGCCCTGAAGCTGTTTGGCCCAGCCCAGCGCACCTGTCTGCAGACAGAAATGCCTGATGGAGACACGGAGAGGCAGGACAGGGGGCCATGAGTCCTGAAGGGCCAAGACCACAGAGGCGCTGCCCTGGTTCTGACATCCTTCTGCTTCTCAGAGTCAGCCCCTTGGAAGGCCTCGCTGCATTTCCTGCCCACTGGTCCCATAAAACACCCAATGAATGCCCCCTTTTTTGCATATATGAACACAAGTGAGTCTCTTCCTTGAAACCAAAAAAGCCCAGAAAAAGCAAAAGTAAACGCTGGCCTGTTATCACCTGTGGCAACCCCCAGACAAGCCCATTAGGCATGATGGTTTCAAGCACTGGGGCTTGTCGAGGTCTCACTGGCCTCTAGGGGGGGCAGAGGGGAGAAGGATCGTGGGCCACCTCAGGTTTCAGGCGAGGTGCCTGCCCTCTCCAGGGTTTGGCGTCCTCACCAGCAAGCCCGCAGGGACCACCGCGTCCAACCAGCCTCATGTGCAAGCCTCTGGGAGGTCCACATGTGATCACAGAGGGGGCTCTGGGCTGGGGTCTGCTGTGAGCAGTGTTCTCTGGGGGAACCAGACATGGGCACAGCGCCAGAGGGCTATGAAGGAGCCTGAGGGAGCACAGAGCTGGGCACTCAGACATTCTCCGGCTTCCGCCACCAGCTTCCTTCTGCCTGAATCAGCCAGGAATAACTTTGGTGGGTCCTCAGTGAGCTTCATTTTCTCCAGGAAAAAATGTGAGCACGTGGTAAAGACAACGGGAGGCCAAAATTTCAACTTCTCAGAGACTAAATCAGTCAGTGACTAGAAAATTCTGCCTGCATCTGGGATTTTCTAGCAGGTGGTCCCAATTATTATTCATCGAAGTGAAAAGACTCCTGAGTTTAGGACTTGTAAGCCCCTTGAAGGCAGAGAACTGAGTTTATGTTTCTTCAAGACACTGAATAACCAATGCCCGCCCCCCCCCCCCACTTCCTCAGCCCCTCCTTGACAACGGCGAGGAAGCTGTCACCACTCTTGCTCCCAGTGAGGCAACAAATATTCTGTGCTCAAGGGAAAAAATACAAAAAGCGACAGTGCTGTGTTTTGTTGTTTTACATTAAGTATTTTATGAGACTTAACCACCAATTTGAAAGTAAAATCTTAGTATTAGGCTGAATGAAAGTATGTTGACCGTATGAGATCATTTGAAAGTCATACATAAAATGCATGATACAATGAGCATTGTAAGGATTCTGGTCCCCTCTTCCTACTGCACAGAGAGGCAAAGTGCACTCCATTTTCTTTTTTCTTTAAGCAACTAGAAAGTCATGTGAAGGACACTGCCAAAAATATCTTGGTCCTCCAGATCCACACCTCTACAACTTCAGTGAAAATCTATCCAAAGCTAAGGATTTTGTAACCAGCTCCATCATCAATATAACATATCGCACTTATTCTAAAACCTTCTGAAATCACAACACGTCTGAAAATGCTCTCTGGCAGCCCTCGTTCTCAGCAGTCCAAAAAACTCACGGCTTACAATCAACAGCAGCTTACTGTCAATAAACAAAGGCCACTTGGTGAAGGCGCCACCCCTCACCAGTCACACCACCTTCCCATCCCTGAAACGGACTAACAAACCCACTCGAGCCGCATCTGGAAGCCCCGGCTGATCTGAAAGGAGGAAGCAGCAGCGGTGGGCTAGGTGTCCTCAGGACATCACAGAGAAAGGGAACGAATCTCCCGTCCAGGGATCAAAGAGAACAGCTCTCCACAAGTCAAAAGTGACCTCCCAGATCAGAAGCCAAGCAAGTGTTTCTCCTTTCTCAAAAGCTTCTAATTCAAGTCCTCACTTTGGGGAGGGGCTCCTATCTCAGGGAGGGTAGGAGGGAGCAGAATCACCCCACAGTAGCTCTGGACCAGCGTGGGACTCGGTTCAAGGGAGGCAAGCTTAAAGTTTAAACAGTAATTTGTGTGTAATTATCCTCACAGGTTGATACAAGATAGTTAGATTAAATAAATTAATCAAAGTACAAATTGTGCTGGCAAGCTCCAGCGCCTGGCTTCTCCTAAGGCCAAGCTGGCAGCAGCACCAGGGCTGGGATTCACAGCCCCCAGATCAGAGCTGGCAGGTGACGGGGCAGGAGAGAGGCAGTCACGCTCCCGGGGACGGGAAGCCAGGGTGGCAATCGGAGGGGCGGGCGGGAGGAGGGCTCCGCTGAGCCGTGACAGTGGAAGCCTTAAACACCAGATCCATTACAGCCTCAACGCCCACGGCCATTTACACACAACACGACTGGAAATAAATCCTCAGGAAGGCAAGACCTAGGGGAAGCAGCCATTAACATGCCTCGCCCGCAACACAGCTCAAGCCAGATCACTCGTCCAACAAGACGCGTGACCAGGATGCTCTCCTCTCCCCGAACCCGCTTGCTTACAAGTCACCTTATCATCGACACAGGAGGATCAGTGCTACTCTATTTCATTAGCATACTCCTAAGACCTAACATTTATTGAGCCTTAGGCAAAGTTCTTTACTTAATGCTGATAACTCAAGAAGGGAAGAACTGCTATTATTCCCATTTGAAGATGTGGAAACTGAGACTCAAGGACGAAGGGGCCTGCCCAAGGTCACACAGTAAACAAACCACAGAGCAAGGATCCATCCAGATAGGCAGCTACACTGCCAGGGGAGGAAGGGAGACTCAGGGAAGAAAAAAATATTAACAAATGAATGAAAACTATTTCCTTATAAAAGAACTGACTTGCAGGAACATCATCCCAGGTGTAGCGTGCAAAATTAGAAAGCAGGCCCCTGCTATGAGCTGAAGTAACAGCGACACACAGTCAGGCAGAAAAGCAAACCCCGGGCCACCGGCAGACAGACACAGCCTGAAGAAGCTGGGCCAAAGGAACACGGGAGGGGAGCTGCAGAAAAGCTGTACAACTCCACTCCTCATCTGGTCGGCTGTCAGCTCCATCAACCCATCAGCTATGGATACGTCGCAAAGCGAATTCTATACTGGTCAACTGACCGCCGTCTTCTTTTGCAGCTGGTGGGGGAGCGGGCACACAGGACAGGGTCTGCCACTGCCCTCCAATGGGGCCCACCGCCCAGTCCCACTCAGTGGTCACGTTTCTCTGAAAGCTTCATCAGAGTCACCCTTTCGGAGCTCCTGCGGGAAACCCTCCACACTTTTCCACCAATCACACTCCACCACTCAGCTTTCAAATTCAATTTTCAAACAAACTGTTCTAGGGATTTACCTAGTGGTCTAGTGGCTAAGACTCCAAGCTCCCAATGCAGCAGGCCCGGGGTCGACCCCTAGTCAGGGAACTAGATGTGGGATGCCCCAACAAGCCCTGGCGCAGCCAAACAAATAAATAAATACCTAAAGTAATAATAATACTCCTAGACATTCTGAAGGGCTTCCCTGATGGCTCAGCAATAAAGAATCCGCCTGCTATGCAGGAGATGTGGGTTTGACCCCCGAGTTGGGAAGATCCCCTGGTAAGGAAATGGCAATCTGCTCCAGTATTCTTGCCCAAAAGAGCCTCTGGACAGAGGAGCCTGGCGGGCTGCAGTCAACACGGTCACAAAGAGTCGGACATGACTGACAGCACAGATATTTGGATATCTGTTACAAGACTGCTTTTTATACCCACGCTGGTAAGTAGGTTACAAAGGAAGGGTGGTGTGGTAGACTTTTAAACTATTTGTCTTGGCTTGAATTTTCTGTGATAAGTTTTCACAAAGTACAGCATGCTCAATCACTACAAAATTTGTTGTATTGTAAGAAGGGTATACTTTTTATTAATAAAATGCTTTGTATACAAATTTAAAAGAAAAGAGTAATACTTCTTTCTCTGTGGCAGTGGCTGTTGAACTTTCAACAGGGCCACAGACCCCTGAAAGGATCTTGATGAAAGCTGAGGATTAGTCCCCCGAAAAATGGACCTACATACATTCTGGGCCCAAACGAAGGACCCCTGCCTTTTGCAAAGCTACTCTTTGATGATATATATTTTATCAAGCAAAAACAGGCAAGCAGCAGTCAGGTGGGCAGGGAGTGGACGACCGACAGGTACAGAAAGTAACATAGACCGACGTCTTGGCCACAAGCCGGCAGAAGCCAGAGAAACAGATGAGCACTGTGTGATGATCAAGACCAAAGATCACTTCTCTGGTTCTGAAGGTTTGGGAGCTGAGTTATGCTTTAGCGACTCAAATTTAAACACAATGACAACAACAAAACCCTGAAGATATGATGTAATATAGTTAAACCAGGGAATTACACTTCACACAGGACATTCTCCTTCGCCAGCCCATATGCGTGTTTCAAGACTACAGACAATGACCTCTGTGACTTATGCTTCACAGTCGCTAAGTCAGGTCCCTCTCTCTGAGACCCCATGGACTGCAGCTCGCCAGGCTCCCTTGTCCTTCACTATCTCCCAGAGTTTGCTCAAATTCATGTCCACCGAGCCAGTGAGGCCATCCAACCTCTCATTCTCTGTCGCCCTCTTCTCCTCCTGCCCTCAATCTTTCCCAACATCAAGGTATTTTTCAATGAGTCGGCTCTTCGCATCAGCTGGCCAAACTATTGGAGCTTCAGTTTCAGTCCTTCCAACAGTTAATAAATCTTCGAAAGTTTCTATTTAAAGATTTTTACCTAAGAGAAGAGCCATTTTCGAACCATGTCTTCCTTATAAAGACAACACTGTGTACTACAGAAAGCAAGCAGCTAGCTACCTGGATCCGGGCTGTGGAGATGGCAAAGGCAGACTAGAGAACAAAAATAAGTAAAATAAGGCTACCGGAGAATTGATGATGATGACGACAGAGATGATACTGTTAACGGTAACTAACGCATATCAGCCCTCTTCTGAACCCCTCGCATATTTTAGGCTTTTGGTCTTCCGAACAGCCCTGAGTGGGAGACTACCATCAACCTCAACTTCAGGAATAAACTGCCGAAGGTCACAGCCAATAAAGAGAAGCAGCAGGACTTTAACCCAGGCAGGCCCTGGAGCGCCTGTCTTTAATGACAAGCTACACAGCCTCTCTGATCCAAGGAGATGACGAGCACATTCACACTATAGAAACGATACAGGGCTGAAACGAACACAAGACGCTTCCGTAACTTTTCACTGTCTCCTTTCTTTGCCCTTTTCAGATCTGCCTCAAAATAATCAAGATAATTTGCCTTCTGTTTGTATCCCCAAACTAGCTGGGGAAAAAAAAAAAAACAACTTAATATGCATTATCCTTCAATAAGTCAGGCCGTGAGTCGAATGTACAAGCCAAATAAAGACATCTCAGCAGCCGTGTGCTCAGAAAACGCAGTGGCTGAGACCCACCTCCCACCCACCAAGAGAAGTGGGACCCGGAGCCCTACCTAAGCCCCCACCTCCCCCCTCCTAAAACACGGGGCTTTAGAATCATAATACTGACTTCAAAGACAAGGGAACTGCTTAGCTGAAGGTGTTTTGTTGGTCTGTCTTCTGCCAGGTCTTGTCAGACACTGGAAAGACTGGTGAACAGGCAGGCAGTGTCCCTGGACCCAGCTCCAGCCACTGGTACTTACAGGCCAACTCGGATCACACCACGATGTGGGCAAGGGGCGCTGCAGGACAGTACAGAGGGGTTAGCTCACCCTGACCTGAGGAGCTAAAAACATCTCCCAATAAACCAAGAGAATATCAGCCAAACGAGAGGGGTGGGGCCTGCTGAAACAGGCCGCTTAAAGAGCAGGAGGGCTTGCAGGTTGAGGACTGAGCTGGGACACCACGGGAGTTAGACAGTGAGCCGGACTATTACCAGCTCCATCACAGCACCCGTCGTCATCCCGAGCAGAAGAAGGAATCATCAACATATTTTAAGCAGGAGACTTGTGAGCTCAAACTTGCACATTTAAAGGTCACTCTGATGCGATGCGGGGAGAGACAGGAGGTGGTGAGACAGTGGGGCCAGTGAGGAGACTTCTGCAAATGTCCCGGGCTCTGAGAGAACCGGTGGGGGTATTCGCTCATCCGTTTAGCAGCCAACACTTACTAAGCACGTGCCAAGCACCAGAAACCATGGTTCGACTGACCGCAGTGCTGGACGCGGGAGGGGTCCAGGGCTGCTGATGTGCAGAGTGCGTGAAGTCCACGAGGCAGGGGTGCAGCCTGGTTGGTTTTGCTGGTTCTCGTCAACCCACCCAGAGGCAGCATTCCCAGCTCTCCCCTGGCCACTGGCTTCCAGTGGCCACCTCCCTACGAGGCTGGCCTGGAGCTAATCGGTGGGAGAGGAAGATGCAGGTGGTGCCCTCCAGACCCACCAGGGACCAGATACTGTCAGTGTGCCTTCAGGATCAAAAACGAACCGGAGGCTTACGAGGGCCCGTTCCCACCTCGTGATTCATTAGAATAAAGCAACTCCAGCCTCTGCAAACCAAAAGCTCTGAAAACACTCCTCGAAAGCAAGATGTGCCCATCACTGCGTGACTGAGAAGGACAACACGATTCAGAGGAAGTCTCCCCGGGAAAGGCAGCATTCCCCACAAGACATCTTGTGAGGAAATTACCACGCTCTGGTTTTCTAAGCCAAGGTCCCCAAGCACAGCGTTTTGGCCAAGGATTCCGATGAACTGCCAGCAGGATGATGTGGGGATGCTGTCTGAACTACTGTGAAAATGCATTAAAATCTCAATGTCTGAGCTCATCCAAGCAATTAAAATGAGCACAGACTGCTCTGTTTTAGACTGGGAAAAACAAAGATCGGAGAGCATCGGCCTCTAGAATCCTCTGTGGCTCTTGGAACACTTTAAAGGCATTTAGGGCAAGCACTTTTGCTATCCAAACCAAGCTGAGGGTACTCTAGTTAACCAGCCACATCTCCACCGGCTCAAGCTGAGTGTTGAGGGGTGAAGGGCACAGCAGACGGGCATGTGCAGCACTAGAAGAAAGCCCATGCCCACCGAGGGCTTACTCTGCACTGGCCCCGCGCTAAAGCCCACAAAAAGGAGTGTCCTCAGATTCACCATGCAGGTGAAGAGGGCGAAATGCAGAGAGGAACTGTGACACAGAGAAATCACCGCAGTAATTTTCCAAGGAAAGAAAACACGCTTCCACTTGCTAACCACACAAACCTCTTCAGTGGTGCCTGTCGTCTGCTAAGAAAGAGAGGCCAAGAACTCATGTCATCTCATCACAAACACCAGGGATAAGGGAGAATTTCGAATCAACACCTTCTCCAGGAAACATAAGTGTGCTGAGCTAGGTAAACGATTGGACAGACAGTCAGGCAAGCAGTCTGGGGGCCGATGCGGAACCAGCAGCCCCCAGCTCGCCCCTGGGGAGGCACTGGCTAGCACATGAGGCTGACCTGCCTATAGGCAAAATCGGCCATCAGGGCTCCAGGTACTGAAATTTACACAGACCCATCCACAGGAAATTCCCTGGAGATCTAGTTAGAACTCAGAGCTTTCACTGCAGGCACTCAGGCTGGATCCCTGGTACGGGAACTAAGACCCCACAAGCTGAACGGCATGGCCAAAAGAAAACAGAGAGACCCCCACTCACAAACAGAATAACAAACGTGCAGCACCGTTTGCTCCGCAGTCATTAACCCACAGCACCAAGAACCCATGGACAGTTCTTTCAGGACACAGTCCAGCTGGGTGAGGTCTTACGTTAACAGTGGCCAGGAAGTTAGCACCCTGTTTTTCTCCTTTGTTCACAGATGTAAGACATATATTTAGAGTGCAGACATCCGGTAGGCTCTCTGACGCAGGAGTCAGCATGTCCGGAGAGTCTAGGGCTGGCCTGGAGCATGGCGTCATCCAGACACAGCTGGCAAGTGAAGCGGCAGAAAAGATGAGCTGGCCTGGAGCCAGCCTGGATTACAGGAGAGAAGCACGAGGTGCCTCACAGCCCTGCCCCGGCTCAACCCACCACCAGGAAAAGAAGCTGAGAAAGTGGGCAGGCGGGACATCGGATTCCTGCGCACTGATAACCCTGGGCCTCCATCCCCCACCATCAATGTGCAACTTACCTGGAGGAAAAATGATATGGGGCCATTTCCTGTCTACTAACATCCCTGGAAGAGAAGAGAAAGTGCCGTTTGCAGGCTCTGGTTACAACCCACAGAAGGCGCTGGGCAAAACACACAAACCTGATCAGCCCAGAAAGGGCTACTGTAAGACAGCCAAAGCGAGACTCAAGCTGAGTCCCCCCCAGTGCCCACCCCAGGCAGAGTGACTCCTGGAAGGCATGTGTGCCACACGTCCAGCGGCCTCTGCCCCTGCTCAGGGCGGCTTCTTAACAGATCTCCTGCTCCTTCAGAGGAGGAGGAGGGAATCACAAGTCTGATTCCAGGCCACAATAAAGTGACAGTTTCCAGAAACCACAACCAATAAGCGTGGAATCAGGCCAAAGCCTTGGGGTGGAGCCCATTTAGAATTACGGGGCCTCGCGTGATTTTCACTCACGTCTACACCCCTGTGTCACAGCAGGCCACGCTGTCTGGAGGACCTCTGAGAGGGAGGCCTCCACTAAGGGCCTCTGGGGCTGAGCTCTGCCCTGGTCTGGTCTGAGATGCTCTGTAGTGGGCACAGCAGGACACACCATGGTTGCGCTTAAGATGTTACCGACAAAATGAACTCTCCTCCACTCCCAGGGTGCGCTTTCATTTCCAGAACCATGGAAACTTATAAACGATTCCACCATTCTTTCCCAGGTGAGAGAGGACCTCAGCCATCATCCAGCCCACTCTTTATCTTACCAACGAGGCAGCTAGAACCCAGAGGAAGGCCCAGAGCTGGACAACGCACAGCCAGAACCAAACCCCAGACTCTCGAGACCTCTGTCCAATGTTCCCATGACAACCGTTGCCTCGATAAAGCCTTACCCATGCTGTCAAAGGGAATAAGAAGAAGCACTGCTCTGGGTCCCGGGGTGTGTGACACTCATCGGTCCTCCTCCAGTCCTGGAAGGAGGACACGTTATCATCCACTTTTGACTGATGAGGAGGCTGAGACAAAGGGAGGGTGTCCCACTCGCCCCAAGTCATAAAGCTGGGGCCTCAAACCCAACAGAGTCTGACCCCAGAGCCCTGCTGGCCACAAGTACCCAATTCACAAACTGGATATAATCCAAGTGCTTATTTTTACACAGGCCCATGTGTGCAAATGTTCTCCTAAAGAAATAACGCTAGAAATCCTTGACTAGCCCATGGCATTCTCCCCACCAGATAAGGGACCACAGACCAACCTGAACCCTGAGCTCTGGGAGCAAGGCCTCCCTGACGGCCCAAGTGAGGGGACTCCGATTCAGTTCACAGCGATGGTCTGCCCTGGGCCAGCCACAGCCCTTCTCACTGGCTTCTCGGCCGTCCCCTCCTTCCTGCTTGTGGTTTCTTTCCAGGCCCTTCACGCTGCCTTTACCGTCCCTCAGCTCCCACGTCCCATCCACACCCCTGGCTCCACACCACAAGGTCACCAAGAGGCTAACTGCCTTCCTCACCAAGCTCCCAAACCCTCAGCCCATCTTCAGGTTTTATGAGGAAATATAGCCCCCTCCCACGAATTCATACTAACATGTGAGTTGTTGATATCTATGTCCGGGCCTCCTCAAGGGGAAAAAGTTCTGATTACTTAAATGAACTTCTGATTTGTTGGATTTCAGAAGAATATGCTGAAGTCACATTTGGGAGGCCGGGTAATAGAGAAACCACTGGAAAGCAGGCCAGCATGCCCCAAGGGTCAGTCCTCGTCACCGTCTTTTAAGACCATAATACCAGCCCCCGGAGACTACTTACTCTGTGCCAGGGAAGTGCTGTGTTTATATTACCTCATTCGGTCTCAAAATATTTCTCTGCGGTGGGTATAGCTGTCGTCCCCATTTCAGAGTATACAAAACTGAGGCACACAGAGGGACACTGCCTGGCTGTCAGGGAGCAGAGCAGGGATGCGAACCAAAGTGGCCAACCCTGCAGCCTAAGCTCTTAAGCTGCGAGCGACACCACCACTGCACGGACACACACAGTCTCCATGGGCCCGGGAATGGCAACTGCCCTCGCACACACTCACGGCGCCAAGCTACCCTGCGGCACGGCACGCACCGCGCCCTTTCCCCTCCGCCCTAACACTACGATACAAACAGCTGCACTGTCCCCCTTCACAGGCGACGAAACAGATGTTCTGAGCAAGCCCGTGCCGGGTTCAAGGCCCAGGCTGAGTGCGGAGGTGGATCACATCTCAGGCTGCCTAACTCCAGAACCTGGAGTTAAGCCTTGACGTTTCTGGCCGTATCTGCCTTTACCTCGGAAGCCAGCGGCACCCAGAAACCCCGGAGGCCGCTGTCACTCTGTTGGCTGTGCTAATCTTTGTTCTTCTCATGATGCTCCCACGGGGCTTGAGGTGGGAGGGCAGCAAGGGTGCAGGCTCAGGGCTAACCAGGGAGGACTCGACTCTAGTCAAACTCTAGGCAAATTTGTGTTGAGTGACAAGGAGCCATGGGGGTGGCGGGTGGAGGGGAGACTGAGGTGAAAGAAAACCTCTGAGAATGGTACCGGGGACCTCTGCTAACAATCAGAACAATCTGGAACAGTGCCTAACCCAAAGTCATGACTAAGGCTTGGGGGATATTTTAGTGCTTTTCTTTCCTCATTATGTTCTGCATGAATCCACATTCCCTGAGTCGAGGGTGGGCCTGGTGGAGAGAAAAACACTAGGAACGTAAATTAGTTATTGTGATATTTATTTACTGATAATACACTAAGTGGGATAGTCAGTGAGTGGCAGGGCACCAAGCGGGACAGTCAGTTATCAGTAATACATCAAGTGGGATAAACCCTAAGAGGCTGACGGAGCTGACGTGCCTCTTCCCAGATAGTTTTCCGGCTTTTGCTAAAACAGCAGCTGCCACAGAACACCGGACACGGGGTGCTGTCACTGAAATAAGCCTGACTCCATCGACTCCAAAAGGCTTCCCCCAAGCCCCGCCCCTTCTGAGCGCCCGCTGTCAAGTTGGCTCTCAGGAAGGCACCCCAGGTGACAGGCGACATCGATGAAATGTCAGGCTTGGCCCTCAAAAAGCTTACTGTCAGTTCACCAACTGACCTCACCTTTCCTGCGAAATTACCCTTCTGAAGCCTGACCCTAGCCTCCACCACAGGACCTCAGAATCTTCTCTGTCTATAAGTAACACAACTAGATTTCCCAGTAATGGCCCCAAATGGAAATGCCCTGATCACACTTCATCAAAAATACAAGCACACAAACCACAAAAGGGGTTGTAAATTAAAAATGCAACAGAAAAAGCTCTTTATTTATTTTTTCATTCATTCAGTGAACTATAATTGAATGTGTACTGGGTACCAGGAGCCCTGCTCAGCACTGGGGTGGGACTCCCCCCAGGGAACAAGACAGACGCAGTCTCTCTCCCCTGGGACTTAAAAGACAACAGGCGCTTCAAGGAAAAGGTTCCGTGTTGCAGCCTGAATCAGTCCCAGCACCATTAGCTCCCTGATGCCCAAACGTCAAGAGCACCGTCGAGGCTGGATCTGCGGGACATCAATGTTATAGCAACTTCAAGCTGCTGAAAACCAGATTCTGGTGAAAACAGCTCAGGAGGGTAAAATGGGAGAAATGTCTGCAGACTTTCCCACTGAATATTCCTGGAATAGAAAGTCACTCTTTCTCTAATAAAAGTGAAAAATTAAGTGCAGAAGCCAAAACAAGGCGGCGGCAGCTCATTCCCCAGGGCCTACTTCCTAACCCTAGGAGACACTTCTGGGGTCTTCACGCTTCAAACACCACCAGGGAAGGGCTGAGATCTTCAAAAAAGGAAGACAGTCAAAGACAGAAATCAAAGCCTGGTGAGGAGACGCTGGAAACCTTCGGAAAGGGGTCTTAGAGGAGTCAGTTCAGTCTAACACTTGGCATATTTAGGTGCAATCAGTGATCGAAGTCCACATCCGCTATCTTACAAGGACAGCGCTGACGCCAATTATTTTTTTGCCCTCGTCAAGAAAGCTTGTCATCCCTCTACAGAACAATTATCTATAGGTGCATCAGAGTTGAAAGCTACATTCCTTCCCCAATTCAGCATGGGGAAAGTGCTGCTCACAGCAATTTGACATCATTTCATTACATTAATTTTTAAATGTGTTATCCTAACAATTATGCCAACTACCATGTAATTAATATTCTGACTGACTTTACAAAAATTACAAAATCCCCTAAAGAAAATAATTAGTCAGTAAGCGTGAACAAGACTTCTCTTTGGCCAACAGCACATAAAACAGAAAGTTCATCACATAATGGCTGGTATCAAAGCATTTCCCAAACTTTCTTCAATTCTTAGCCAACAGTGCGGAAAGCTGACATTGGCAAGTTACCCCAAAATCCACTTAACATATTAATGTACCTACTGGTTTAAACTCTTGGAGAGTAAAATGATGAATGATAAAAGCACCTGCAATTAAAAAGCTCTTTTCGTGTGTGGGAGAGGCAAGATAAACACCTATCATTGCTTCCTGCTTCCATAATCCCAGCTGGAAATTAGAATACTAGCTTATTTCTTGGGGCTATTTCTTGAGTTTATTAAAGAAATATACATAAGGCATCCTTACCCTTGGTTTCCTCTTTTGGTTCAAGGTCAAAGTACAACTTTCTTTTAAGATTTCAAATCCCTTCTAGAGTAAGGACAGTATAAATAAGCAATAACCAAATAGCACATTATCTACCATAACATGTTTTTTAACATCTCTTCTCTGCAGCCCACTTTGGATAACTGGCAGGGGCTGCTGAGCCCCACGACAGAGCTGTGAGTCCAGAGGGAGCCTTATCAGGGAAGAATGCGGAGGGTGATTAGCGATGTCTGCCCTGGACAAGAGCGACAGTGTGAGGAGCAGGGGCCTGTATTTGCCATCTCCACCCTCAGTAAACCACTGAAAATGAGTAAAATGTGATACAGATTCATGAATAAAATATGACACATGAATTGCTCCTGACAAGAAGATTAAAGGGGGGGGAAATGTTTAGTACAGTCAAAACCTTAAGCCAAACAGGATTACAGCATCAAGTTTTAGAGTAAAGAACACTGGGCTAAGTCAGGAGTGGCAAATTCTAGTCTAGCCATGAGGCTGTGGGCATGGTGGTTCATGGGGCCTTGACTTGCCTGGCTATAAAATAAGGGGATAAGCTAAACATCTCTGATTCATCTTCCTTATTTTGCCAAGTAATGGTGCAGGGGTCCAAAATGCCCTCCCTGCTGGGCACAGAGAGCTGGTGAAAGAACGGTGACTTCACAACGTGCACCAGGCCAGGGTGCGACTGAAACCCCAACCGCACTCACGCTACTTGGCAGGACTTACACGCTGACACATTCCTACACCTAGTTTTAACCGCAGCATCTCCAGCATGAGCATTTCCACATACGTACTGCTTCTTTCCCCTAACACATCCTCCTTTGTATCTGAGAGGGGAGGAACAGGGACTTCTATCTTAATATTCTATTAAACTGGGCAAACAAAACTACCTTCACTCAAACGGCACATGTCATCACTTTGATTTACAACCAACCACTCCCACCGGGGTCTCCGGCACTCATGGCCTCAAGATCAGCCTAAATCTTCCCACCACTGAAAAGTCTCCACCACTTGAGCCTATTCCCAGAACATTACCCACACGATACATTAACACAGCTTCCACGTCCAAAAGCCAAGACCAGGCATCCAACCAGAATTAAGTCACCTACACATCAGATCCCACGTGCCAAGATGCCCACGCGAGGCCCTGGGGAAACAAGGAGGCTCACACAGGACAGCCTGAGAGGGCAGCGTTGTCTGTGTGGGGCCTGAACAGCCTGGTGTCTGGCCCTGGCAACTGCCCCAGACAGCCATGATTTTGTGTCTGTCCTGCACTCCCTCCTGCCTCTAGCCGTGCAGCCCCAATCCCTGAGTTTCAGCTGATCTGCGCTGGGCAACCAGAGAATCCCACCCACTGAGCTCAACAAGCTGTCTGGGTAGGCAGGGGCCCCTACCAAACAGGGCTCGCATCCGTTTTCAGCATCTGGCGTGAAGGACCACACAAACCTACAGCTGCCGGACTGTCTCTCCCACCATCGGGAGACACCAGGCCAACACTGGGAAGCGGGCATAGAGCGGGCAGCAGAATGACCGATCCCCACACCACCTGGGCACCTGATGCTCAGGACTGAAGCGGGTTTCTGTCCACAGCAGCCCGAGTCTGGAGGACAACCCTTACAGACTAAATGCATGCCTCCCAGGTTCAAGCTCCTTCTTTAGTGTCCCGCGATAAATCGTTTCTCCCTGAGTCTCAGACGCAGCTGCCTGGGTCCCAGTAAACCAAAGAATGTTAAATATTCCCACAAATTCAAAGGAATAATTCTACACACCAGAAACACTGCCACGGCTCATCTGTCACCTGAGACCTGAGCGTGAAAAGAGGAGAAGGGTGATGGGTAACTGGAAAGGGAAGGGCGGATCACAATCAGTAACGCTAAGAACAATTCTCTCCAGGGAGCAGCATCCTAGTGAGAAAAGCTTCCAAAATTGTTCCAAACATATATTCTAGCTTTCCATCAGCAGCGGAAAACAAAACAAAGCTCAACACAACAACCCACAGCACCCAAACAAGAGGAACCTGTGAGCAAACAAACTAACTGCTGCCAGGCTGATGAGCCTAATTGCTCCTGTTATTTTCACACTGCAGCTTAGTTTTCTTTTCACAGCTGTCCTAGGGGCTCCGCCACAGGGCTACCACGAATAGCAAATTCTATGGCGAGTGTTCCCTTCCACGGGGTCGCAAGAGTCAGACACATCTGAGCAACTGAACAATAGAGAGCATTTAGAGCAATCTCCCATAGACGGGTGCAGAGTCGTTAAGAGAAGAGAGAGTATTAGGAGGTTGGGATTAATGTATACACACTACTATACATATGGAGTAGGAAATGGCACCAACTCCCGTATTCTTGCCTGGAGAATTCCGTGGACAGAGGAGCCTGGCGGGCTTGTTCTTTGGGTTGCCAAGAGTCAGACACGACTGGGCAACTAAGCACACACTACCACATATAAAACAGATAATCAGCAAGGGCTGACTCCATAGAACAGAGAGCTGTTCACAGTAGTTTGTAATAACCTGTGAATGAGAAAATCTGAAGAATATCTGCATAGATAGGTATGTATGTACCTGAAACTAATACCATACTATAAATCAGCCATCAGCTCAGCTCAGCTCAGCTCAGCTCAGTCGCTCAGTCGTGTCCGACTCTTTGCGACCCCATGATTCGCAGCACGCCAGGCCTCCCTGTCCATCACCAACTCCCGGAGTTCACTCAGACTCACATCCATCGAGTCAGTGATGCCATCCAGCCATCTCATCCCGGGTCGTCCCCTTCTCCTCCTGCCCCTAATCCCTCCCAGCATCAGTCTTTTCCAATGAGTCAGCTCTTCGTCTGAGGTGGCCAAAGTATTGGAGTTTCAGCTTCAGCACCAGTCCTTCCAATGAACACCCAGGACTGATCTCTTTTAGGATGGACTGGTTGGATCTCCTTGCAGTCCAAGGGACTCTCAAGAGTCTTCTCCAACACCACAGTTCAAAAGCATCAATTCTTTGGTGCCCAGCTTTCTTCACAGTCCAACTCTCACATCCATACGTGACCACAGGAAAAACCATAGCCTTGACTAGATGGACCTTTGTCGGCAAAGTAATGTCTTTGCTTTTGAATATGCTATCTAGGTTGGTCATAACTTTCCTTCCAAGGAGTAAGTGTCTTTTAATTTCATGGCTGCAATCACCATCTGCAGTGATTTTGGAGCCCAAAAAAATAAAGTCTGACACTCTTTCCACTGTTTCCCCATCGATTTCCCATGAAGTGATGGGACCAGAAGCCATGATCTTCGTTTTCTGAATGTTGAGCTTTAAGCCAACTTTTTCACTCTCCTCTTTCACTTTCATCAAGAAAGTTTCTCTTCACTTTCTGCCATAAGGGTGGTGGCATCTGCATATCTGAGGTTATTGATATTTCTCCCGGCAATCTTGACTCCAGCCTGTGCTTCTTCCAGTCCAGCGTTTCTCATGATGTACTCTGCATAGAAGTTAAATAAGCAGGGTGACAATATACAGCCTTGACGGACTCCTTTTCCTATTTGGAACCAGTCTGTTGTTCCATGTCCAGCTCTAACTGTTGCTTCCTGACCTGCATACAGGTTTCTCACGAGGCAGGTCAGGTGGTCTGGTATTCCCATCACTTTCAGAATTTTCCACAGTTTGTGGTGGTGATCCACACAGTTAAAGGCTTTGGCACAGTCAATAAAGCAGAAATAGATGTTTTTCTGGAACTCTCTTGCTTTTTCCATGATCCAGTGGATGTTGGCAATTTGATCTCTGGTTCCTCTGCCTTTTCTAAAACCAGCTAGAACATCTGGAAGTTCGCGGTTCATGTATTGCTGAAGCCTGGCTTGGAGAATTTTGAGCATTACTTTACTAGCATGTGAGATGAGTGCACCTGTGCGGTAGTCTGAGCATTCTTTGGCATTGCCTTTCTTTGGGATTGGAATGAAAACTGACCTTTTCCAGTCCTGTGGCCACTGCTGAGTTTTCCAAATTTGCTGGCATAATGAGTGCAGCACTTTCTTCAATTTAAAAAAACAGATGACAAAAAGGACAGTAAGAGTGATTTACCAAACAGTCCTCTAGAGACGTTCCATCAACAATGGGGAAGGCAGGCCAAGCAACAAAAACAAAGCGAGCAGCTGCACTCACAGACCACCAGTCCTTCACCTCCTGGGAGTCAGGAACCCCTCTGAGAGTCTGATGAAAGCTAGGAAGTCCTTCCCAGAGAAACGCACACACACACACAGCACAACACTTTGCGTGTGATTTCATGGGGTTCATAAAAACTGCTCCCTAACCCAGTTTCCAGGTTAAACACACCCGAGTTCGAACTTTTTAAAAAATGTAATTACCTGAGCATCATGATTAATTTCTGAGACTTCAGAGGACTATATAATCTCTCCCAAGGACAGTTTAAAACCTCCAACTCTGTAACGCCATGCCAAATCAAGAACAAAAAAATGGAAAGAAAAACTTACCCTCACTTTCTGCCTTTATGAAATGTAAGAAAGCTTGCTTTTTCCTGTATTAGCTTCATTTCTGACACATCTGCCTTACCTTGTTTGACCATTTATATGCCTGGAGGAGCTGGCTGTACAGAGGGGTTTTGTCCTGCACGGGATCCAGACTTAACAGCCCGCTGTTATGGAGAGGATGGTTCTCAGAAGGCTTGCCCACCAAGTTGCTTAGACGTTCCAGCTCGCTGAAAAGCAAACAGACGCAGCAAGTAAACCTGAATCCACTGAAACTCCAGTTCTTAGCCTACTACATTGGTCCAAGACTGTTCTTCAAACTGCTCACCATAAATTTAAGTCCCCTAAGAAGAAATACTTTCTGAAAGGTTAAGAAGACAAGGGCCAGGAGCTTCCCTAGTGGTCCAGTGCTCAAGAACCTGTCTCGCAACGTGGGGGACACGGGTTCAATCCCTGGTCAGGGAACTAAGATCCCACATGCCGAGGAGCAATTAAACCCACGCACAACTGAGCCTGAGCACCCCAGAGCCTGAGCACCAAATGGAAGATCCGAGTGCTGCAATGAAAGACCCCACACGATGGAACAAAGATCCCAAGTAAATAAATAAATATTAAAAAGAAGATGACTAGAGCCACTTGAGAGAACCCTTAGCTAGGGGCTTATCCCATTTCACAACTGAGCTCTCTGGCACCATTCCAGGGGAGAACAAGGGTTAAGAGCAATGAAATCAACAGGACTCCTAAAATCAGGATTGAACAACTCAAATCATTCTTTGCAGGGCTGGGGGAGGGGAGGGCCTTCTGGAATTTCAAAATGTGGTATAACACTGCTTCTCACTAAGAGAGTTTTCAGATCCATATACAGATCATTCTGTTTGGCAGTACAGCAAGTACCTGAATAAATGATGATTATTTACCATTCACACAGAGATAGATTTGTACCTGGTGCTTCACAGATGGTAAAACTTGACAAAACAAAAAAGAGGTAAAATAAACAAACAGGAAGACACCATGGAGGGGGCTGTGTCAAACAAACATGCTTCAGTGTAGCAGGAAGAAAAACAAACAAACCCTAGAGCAGCTTGAGAAAGAGAGCCAACAGCAAAAGCACATTCAGGAGCATGTGCTGAGGGGCCAGTCCCAGAGGGTCAACAAAAGGTCATAGGAACAGCTTCTCCTGCCACGCTCATCTTGGGCTCTCTAGCCTCTTCCCTCTTCGCACTGCTGTCCACAGATTTATGAAGACAACGGGGTGAGATCAACACGCTTATTAAACTTTCTACAATGCTGACAGGTTTCAACACCCTGCACATTACCACGGAAAGCCCACCAAAGAGGAGAAGAAAGAAAGGCAAAAACCACCAGCACCCAGACTCAGGCAGGGCAAGTATTAACTGGAACTTCACCAGAGAACAGAAAGTAAGTGTGGGAGTGAGGAGGGGCTGTGACCTCCTGGCTCGCCCCCAGAACAAGATTGGCAACTTACTTACAGGAAAAATAAATAAAAAGAGGCTCCCATCATTTGGTTACCACCTCCTCTTCCATTCTACCTCCTCCTTCCATCTGGTTACTAAGGAGACCAAGTTGAGGAGACTAAAAAAAAAACCCAGCCACTCCAGAAATTATAGGATGAGTAGCCCACCCAATGCCTTCGCCTGCTAAGGTCAGTTTTGAGAAGTAAAAGACGAAAACCCTGCAATTCTAACCTCCCTGAGAAGGTCTGACCCTCACAAGGATGGGAGGGCACACGACCAGGACCTATTAAAAGTTGCCTATTAAGTACCAGGCATTTTACAAGCATCCTCTCACTTCATGTCACTGATAAAGTAGAAGAAGTTGACTTGTTAAGAAAGAGACAAGAAATATACAGTCCTTAACCCTGAAGGACCCCAAATTAGCTTTTGTTGGGAGGCCCGGGGTGGGGGTGTGGGGATGAGGTGTTTAAGCAGAAGTCATAAGCCTGTGATGAGGTCTCTTTTGAGGCAGGAACTTAACAGAAGCAGTGAAAGTAGGAGTGAAAGTAGTGATCAGGTGGTTAGGGGGTGGGGTAGGAGAAAAGAGAAAGGACAAAGCCCCTTTCATCATGCTTTGGGGTGGGTAGGGACTGGAACTGATGAATTCCAGGTTCAGGGAGGAAAGATAAGATAAAGATAAAAGTTGCTCAGTCGTGTCCGACTCTTTGCGACCCATGGACTGTGGCCCACCAAGCTCCTCCATCCACGGGATTCTCCAGGCAAGAATACTGGAGTGGGTTGCCATTTCCTTCTCCAGGGGATCTTCCCGACCCAGGGATCGAACCCAGGTCTCCCACATTGCAGGCAGACGCTTTAACCTCTGCACCACCAGGGAAGCCCAACCTGTGGCCAATTAGGTGGAATACACTTGACTCTGGGACAGCGTTGAACAGGTCCTTTTTGGTACTATTTGATCAGACGTGTTGGAGCCCAGAGGGCCCACAGGTGGGAACCCTGATGAGCCGAGAAGACGAGTGGAAGATCATGGGAAGAGCACGTCCCCTCGCGAGGAATGGAAGGACCACAGAGGTGGTCCTGGGTGGCGGGAGTCAGCCAACAGCAGGACGCCAAGAGAATGGAGACGAGAAAGCGGGGGTGGAAGATGAGGCGGCCCTGAGGGGCAGGGAGAGGCCTAGAGAGGAGAGAGAGGGAGCAACGAAAAGAAAGAGCAGCCCGTGACTAAGGAGACTGCCGCGGGGGTGGAGCAGGGTAGGAGGTCCCGACCCCCGGCCCCTTCAGCCGGTACCTACTTGAGGTCCCGGTTGACCGAATGCAAGTTGTCCTGGAAGTGCGCGATGAAGGCCTTCTCCCGGCCCTCCAGCGTCTCTTTGTTCCGCATGCCATCCTTCAGGCAGTCGAACACCCTGCTCACGCTAGAGCGGAGCGCCTGAATGGCACTAATGGCCTGGGCAAAGGCCTCCAGGTTGACACCAACACTTAGCACGTCCGCCATGTTGCCGCCGCCACAGCCGGCTCTTCGAAACCGGCGAGCAAAAAGACGCGCCCGCTGATGACGCGGGCGCTCGGAGGACTCTGGGAAATGTAGTTCTCGCGGGACGGGACCGTCCAGGATGTTTGTGAGGCCACCCTGGGAGAGAGGATTTCCACTTTAAAGGAATGCGTGGACAGGAACGCGATCACCTGAATTTAGGGAAGTCGGGCTGCGCTCTCGGCTTTCTTCATGGTAACAAGGAAATACAGAAAGTTCCCTCACTTCCCCAAACTTGCACTCTTGGGAGTCATATGGAAATGAATTGCTCAGAGCAATAAAGGGTCCGTAGTGTAAAGGATTGAATAAAATTCTTCCCTGTTCGTAAATCAATGGGGGAGAAGGGAAATTTCTTCCCTTCAGTAGAATGCCAGCTAATAAATGCGGAATGAATGATGGAAAGAAAATTACTACTTGGCAACTGTTAGATTAATTATTGATTCAGATAGGAACTGAAGAATGCTAGGGGGTGAAAGGGTGAGGAATAACAGCATGGTTATACAGTCTCAATGTAGCATCCCTCAAGAAACTCACTAATAAAGAAGGAAAAAATAATGATCCAGAAGTTTCAGTTCTGGCTATATAACCAAAAGAAGGAAAAGTAGGGTATGCAAAAGGTGGAGGCAACCCAAGTGTCCATCCTGGAATGAGTTCATTAACATGTGGCATATACACACAAGGGAACGTTTATTCAGTCTTAAAAAGGAAGGACGTTCGGACACATGTTACAGTGTGGGTGAGGGCACCCCCACTGGCTCAGCAATGAAGAGTCCACCTGCAATGCAGCAGACACGGGAGACTCCGGTTTGGTCCCCGGGTTGGGAAGATCCCCTAGAGGAGGGCATGGCAACCCACTCCAGTATTCTTCCCTGGAGACTTTCATGGACAGAGGAGCCTGGGGGGCTGCCGTCCATAGGGTCACAAAGAATGGGACACGACGGAAGCCACTGAGCACACACGGACATATAACATGGGTGAAGCTTAAAGATGTTACACTAGGTGAAATGAGTCAGACACAAAATGATAAACACTGTATCATTCCACTCAAATTCACGGAAACAGAGAGTACCATAGTGGTTGCCAGGAGCTGTGGATGGGGGAAGGGGAAATCATTGTTCAGAGGGCATGATTTCAGTTTGGGAAGATGAAAACGTTCTGTGCATGGTGGTGGCAGTTGCCCAGCAGTGAGAATGGACTTAATGCTACAGAACTGGACACTTCAAATGGTTAAAATGATAATTTTAGGTTATATATATTTTATCGTAAAGTCTTTTTATTCAATAATGTCAGTGAGGGGGTGGGTAGGGAATAGTAACTTCACAGTGAAGAAACCTGACTGACACCACACTGAGAGGAGATCAAGGTCAAATCACCAGTATAGGACAACCCACCCCCTGATGTGAGGCACAGATCACAACATGACTTCTGTGATGTTCCTGCCAAAAAATGCAAATCTTGAATCTGCTCAGGATGTCTGACAAACTCAGAGACGTTAATAGACCCATAAGAAAGAAAGGTGTTTTATTGTCTTGGGTTTATAGAGTTTCATTTTCCACCTTACCTTTTTAGTGTGGCCATTTATAGTGTTTCCTAAGGGAAAGGGGTAGAGATAGCAGGAAATGTCTAGGTGTGGAATTGTAAACAATTCATTAAGTTTCACTGAGCCTCAGTTTTCTCATCTGTAAATTAAGTCTAGTAATCATGCACGCACGCATGCATGCCAAGTTGCTTCAGTTGTGTCTGACTCTTTACAACCCTATGGACTGTATCCCACCAGATTCCTCTGCCCATGGGATTCTCTAGGCAAGAATACTCATATGGGTTGCCATGCCTTCCTCCAGGGATCTTCCTGAACCAGGGGTCAAACCCATGTCTCTGTCATCTCCTGCTTTGATAAGTGGGTTCTTTACCACTCGCGCCACCTGGGAGGCCCCTAGTAATAATACCTATCTTTATAAAATAGCTGTGGGGTTCATAACACCTTGCAGGCAAAGATTTTGAAATATTACTCAGCGTGTAATAAACACTCAGAAGATCTTAACTGTGAGGAGGATGTGCTGAGAGTTTCCGATGGGAAACTTGAGGAGTCTTTGCATAGAATCAAGCAAGGACCAGCAAGGGTTCTATTCAAATTGTCTATAATTATATCATCCTGTTGCCAAGAACTTGTCAGTGAACTATGTCCTATAGTTTGCTATTTTAAATGATCTTTTTAAAAGTCTCTTTTGGGGAGTTGTTTTTGTTTTTTAAGATATTTGCAGAAGATACTATTTAACTTTAACAAAAGTGAAGAAAAATATCTGTGTCTGTTGGCTGGTTTTGGTTATGGCTTCAGTTTATTCATCCTTTCCAGGGGAAGAGTAGAGAAGGCAAACTCCATATCATGTTTTGACACAATGCCAAAGAAAGGCAATGCCAAAGAATACTCAAACTACCACACAACTGCACTCATCTCACACGCTAGCAAAGTAATGCTCAAAATTCTCCAAGGCAGGCTTCAACAGTATGTGAACCGTGAAATTCCAGATGTTCAAGCTGAATTTAGAAAAGGCAGAGGAACCAGACATCAAATTGCCAATATCCATTGGATCACAGAAAAAACAAGAGAGTTCCAGGAAAAACATCTACTTCTGCTTTATTGAATACGTCAAAACCTTTGACTTTGTGGATCACACCAAACTGTGGAAAATTCTTCAAGAGTTTGGAATACCAGACCACCTTACCTGCGTCCTGAGACATCTGTATGCAGGTCAAGAAGCAACAGTCAGAACCAGACATGGAACAACAGGCTAGTTCCAGTATTGGGAAAGGAGTACATCAAGGCTGTGTATTGTCACTCTGCTTATTTAACTTATATGCAGAGTACATCATGAGAAATACCAGGCTGGATGAAGCACAAGCTGGAGTCAGGATTGCTGGGGGAAATATCAATAACCTCAGATATGTAGATGATACCACCCTATGGCAGAAAGCAAAGAAGAACTAAAGAGCCTCTTGATGAAAGTGAAAGAGGAGAGTGAAAAACTTGGCTTAAAACTCAACATTCAGAAAACAAAGATCATGGCATCACTTCATGGCAAATAGATGGGAAAACAATGGAAACAGTGACAGATTTTATTTTGGGGGGCTCCAAAATCACCACAAATGGTGACTGCAGCCATGAAATGAAAAGACACTTGCTCCTTGGAAGAAATCTATGACCATCCTAGACAGCATATTAAAAAGCAGAGACATTACTTTGCCAACAAAGATCCATCTAGTCAAAACTATGGTTTTTCCAGTACCCATGTATGGATATGAGAGTTGGATTATAAAGAAAGTTGAGCGCCAAACAACTGATGCTTTTGAACTGTGGTGTTGGAGAAGACTCTAAGTGTCCCTTGGACTGCAAGGAGATCCAACCAGTCCATCCTAAAGGAAATCAGTCCTGAATATTCATTGGAAAGACTGATGCTGAAGCTGAAACTTCAATACTTTGGCCACCTGACGGGAAGAACTGACTCACTGGAAAAGACCCTGATGCTGGGAAAGATTGAAGGCAGGAAGAGAACAGGATGACAGAGGATGAGCTGGATGGATGACATCAGCCACTCAATGGACATGAGTTTGAGCAAGTTCCGGAAATTGGTGATGGACAGGGAGGCCTGGCACGCTGCAGTCCATGGGGTCGCAAAGTCAGACGACTGAGCGACTGAACTGAAATCTTAGAAAATGAGGTCCTTGCTATGTATTTTTGTCCCAGAGGAAAGGAGAGGTTGAGAACCGTGCCGCTCTATTTCTGCCCACACTCATGTGTATCTATAAACATGCAGGTTTTTGTTTGGGGTTGGGGGTTTGGCTGCACCATTCTGTATGTGAGATCTTAGTTCCCCGACCAGGGATGGAAGCCCTGTTTCTGGCACTGGGAACATGGCATCTTAACCACTAGACTGCCGGGGAAGTCCCGTAACACAAAGTTTTGCATATAATTTCGGGGGGTTCGCAGTCCCCACTAAAGCCCAAGAATGACCCTCTGGTTAGAATCGTGCACTAAGGCAAGCACCACTGGAGTATGGCCGGCAGCTAACTTGTAACTGTCGGTCTCCAATGCCTCGAGCACAAGAGATGTTGTTCACTCTGTGAGAGCAATGAGTTAATTATATTTGCTTCCTGGATCCTCTCTCCAAATTACCTCATCTCTTTGTGTACTCAGATACCATCTCTCACACCTGCTCAGCTGTCCTCCCGCCACCTTTCCCACACAATTAGATTTTCCTTTGTCTCTTTCTCTGATTCAGTGGTTTAGACACTGATTGGCGCAATAAAGTACAAATACACTCTGCTCCCACCATCATTAGTTTTCAGGATTTCTCTCCAGCTCCCCTCTTCTGGGAAACTCAGAAATTGATCAGTGGAAATACACATTTCCCCTGAACCTTGTAAGGAGTCTATCATCACGTCAACAACAAACTTTTCATTTTGGAAAGGAATGGACAGAGCTTCTCTGAGGTGTTGTAAATTCTTGAGCATGTCGACACATATATGCTTGCATCTGTGTGTGTGCTTGTGGAATAGAAATCATTTTAAAGGAGTTCATTTCAAGAAATACCAGATTTTAATTATTATGATGTTATGTTTGGCTAAAAGGCAGCACCCTGCTACTAATATCTTCCAAAATGAACAAGTCATTAGCTTGGTGCCAGCAGCTCCATAGTATTAGAACGAGCAATCAGAATTAAAGTTGTCAGGATTTAATTAAAATATGCTGCAACACCCATCATATTCAGAGAGCATGTGTTAAGCATTCAGACCGAGAAAGCACCCTCATCAAGTAATAATTATTAAGGATTCACTGGACACAGGACACTGCATTGGAGGGGTGTGCAGAAAGTCACCAGATAGCTTTAAATCCAAATTTTCCCTGGATAAGCCACCTCAGAACTGAGCCACCAGTCGTAATCAATGTGGCCCAATGCTTAAGACCTTGGGGTGGCCCTGAGGATTACGGTGAGACAGCCCACGGTTCTGGGAACAGGGTGGGCATTCAAGTTAGTCACTCAACAAATATAGACCTTGAATGCGCTCGACATTTTGCTAAATAGCTGGGGAGCCAGTGGTAAAACCAGGCCCAGTGTCGCCCGATAAATATCACTGAAAATATCACAAGTGGAACATGTGTTCCTCCCTATTCACCTGTGACTCACGGCATCAGTCATCTTTTAAATTGCTTGGAACCAAGTTTGTTATTATCAATTTGAGCACGTATGGTAAAGAATCCCCCTTTGGTCTCTTCTGAACCCGCTCCTGTTTTCCTCTATTTCCCACCTCTCACAACCTTGACACAATGATGGTGATGACGCTAGTGACGATGGTGACCAAAATGATCCCAGGGACAAAGAAGATTCCTGAAGGTCAGGAAGTCAACCCAGGCTGGCGGCTCAGCCCCACTGGGGTCTCTCAGGCAAATGGGTTAACCCTTCTGAACCTCGGTTCATACATTCAGAGGATGAGGAAGAGGGTGGCCCCCAGAGCTAACCATCAGGAGTGTAAGATTAGAGAATGATACAATGCCCAATGTGTCCGCGCTCAGTTGTGTCCAACTCTTTGTGACCCCGTGGACTGCAGCCCGCCAGGCTCCTCAGTCGGTGGGGTTTCCCGGACAAGGATACTGGAGTGGGTTGCGATTTCCCCTTGCAGGGGATCTTCCCGACTCAGGGATCAAACCTGTGTCTCTTGCGTTTCCTGTATTGGCAGGCAGATTCTTCACCACTGAACCACACTTGGGAAGCCCTAAGATTAAAGGAATTTGCTATTAATTCAAGAGGAGGAAAACAGGGACTTCCCTGGTTGTCTAGTGTTTGAGAACCCTTCTGCCAGTAGGGGACACAGGTTCGATCCCTGGTCTGGAAAGACTCCACATGCATTGGGGCAACTAAGCCCATAGACCACAGCTGCTGAAGCCCACATGCCCCAGAACCCGTGCTCCACGACAAGAGAAGCCGCCTCAGCGAGAAGCCTGAGCACCACAACTCGAGAGTAGCCCCCACTTGCCGCAAATAAAGAAAGCCATGTGCAGCACTGAAGACCCAGCACGGCCAAAAATAGAACAATAAATTGTATTTTTTAAAGTTTTTTTTTAAAGATGGGGGAAATGGGAGAGGATCATTTGCCTTTAATGCTGATCACAACCACTGCACCAGGATTCCTGTGCCGCCAATGCATTCATTTACCCAGCGACGTCCACGAAATAAATGGATTAAATAAAGATCAGAACAGAACATATTCCTGACTTGTGGTGTCTGCTCACAGCCTAGCAGGGAAGACAACCACAGGGGGACATGAAATGCAGTGGGGGCCAAGCCTGCCCAGGTGACCAGGTGCAGTCGGGGTCGGGGAGGCACAGAGGTAAGAGAGTTCAGTGGACAACGTGGAGGTGTGATGTGATTAGATCTGCGTGTTTCTGAAAGTTCACACTCTAGCTGCAGAAGTGTCCAAGCTAGAGGCAGAGAGACTAGAAAGCCAGGAGGACGTCCACCTGCGGAACAAGCAACAGAGGACCACAAGCAAGCCATATTCTTCCCATCCCAGGAAGCCAGGCGGTGTTCTAAATATTTCAGTAAATTATTGATTGCCCATCCAGATGCTCACTTAATCAACCACCGAGCATGTTGTTAGGGGCCTCTGCTTTCTGCCACGTTCATACGTAATTAAGTACAAAACATCCCAGGAATGGACCCTTTTACCAACACATTAGGCTGAATCACAGCGGAACAAAACGCGCGTTGTTGGTGCAGCCTTGACCGCAGCCCTTCTGAGGGAGGAACTGCCTTCTAATTCCATTACTGTGTTATGTGGATGGTGCATTTTAATTAAGAGGGACCGTGGATGGCCAGCATCTGAAGCTACCAACCCTGGAACCCTCACCCAGAACCTGAGGGCAGAGGGCAGGTGCCAAGCTTGTGGGCTTCCAGGGGAAGCCAAGGTGTGGGGCAGCCACGGAAGCGAAAGAATCTGTCTCAGCAACTCTCCTTTAGCCCTCCTCCTCCTCCCCACACCCTCCTCCAGCTCCATGTCCCCGCCTCCAGCTCCTGGGAAGCTTCAGGTAAGACCACACCAGGAAAGCTGACCAAGTAGATTGCTGACCTAGAAGCAATCCATTCATGTTGGTGAGGAAGCCTCATTTTTTTAAATGTATTGCTTTATCTTTCCTAACTACAAATAGAGACTTACTTTGAAATCTTGGAAACTATAGAAAAAACCTATATAAGAACATGAAGCAAAAAAAAAAAAGGAACATGAAGCTATGCAAAATTTCACTACTCAACCTTCTGATTATTCACACACATTATTTTACAAAATAAGTCTCTAGGCAAGATTACTGGAGTGGGTTGCCATTCCCTTCTCCAGAGGATCTTCTCAACCCAGGGATCAAACCCAGGCCTCTCACTTTGCAGGCAGATTCTTTACCATCTAAGCCACCATTTTTCACAATAGAGCCTAAATATCTTTCCCTATCATAAAACAGTCTTCAAAAATGTTTTAACTATTGCCAAGGATCCCCTCTGATGGTTTAACATAATTTATTGAGGAGCCTGGCATGCTGCAGTCCATGGGGTGGCAAAGAGTCAGACACACCTTAGTAACAATTGGATTCCCCCGTTGTTGACCATCTAGGTTTTTCCACCTGAAACACTACAGCAGTGGACATCCTAACTTGTTAATTTTTGTGTGTAAAGTGCACACATTCCTTGCAATTCATGTTTGTTCACCTTTTGGCTGTAAATTCCTTCCCCTGTTTGGGGGATAATGTTGGGTTGGCCAAAAGTTCGTTTGGGTTTTTCTGTAAGATCTTAGGGAATAGGTGCAGAGGAGAACCAGGAGACCAGCTTCCACCGCACTGGCATCACCAGTCCGTTCTTGGGAGGCAGTGGCAGGGCAGAGGTGGAAGGAGCACAAGCTTTGGAGGACAGAGAGACAGGTGTGCTGGTCCCCACTAGGCCACTTACGAGCGATCCCATTAGAGATGCTTGGCTGCCGCCAACAATTACAGAGAAAGCTAAAGGTAGTTCAAAGAGTGGAGGGCTTGATAAGCGGTCTAGGAGTACGTATGGGTCCCAGAGCTGGATGGCACTGATGGGTGCCCAGCGATGGGGATGCACTCAACACTGCTGTACACTTTAAAAAGATTGAGATGGTCAACCTTATGTTATGTGTATTTTATCACATAAAATTGTTGTACGGCAACAATAGTTGTACAGCTATAGGTTTTATTTAACCCAATACACCCAAAGTATGATCATTTTAACATCAACATTACTAATGAGATCATTTATATTCTTTCTCGCCTACTACATTTTTGAAATTTTTTGCAGGTAGCTAGTGGCTACGCTAGAGCCCTCCCTCGTGGCTCAGTGGTAAAGAACCCACCCGTAACGCAGGAGACGCGGGTTCGATCCCTGGACCAAAATGGCAACCCACTCCAATATTCTTGCCTGGAAAACCCCATGGATAGAGGAGCCTGGCGGGCTACAGTTCATGGGGTTGCAAAGGGTCAGACAAGACTGAGAGACAGCCCAGCGGTTATAGTATTGTACAGCAGAGCCCTAAAAGAGAGGAGGGCGAGAGACAGCCACAAGTGGGAGACAGAGGATGGGTCAGCCAGCTTGACCCTCACTTGGGTTCATTCACCTCGCTGAGCTGGGGGATGGAACACAGGTGGTGTCCCTTGCGATTGATGCAAGAATCATGTTCGTCGATATGTAGAAAGCCCCAGTAAACTGTCTGGCACACAATAGCTGCTCCTGTAAATAGTAGCAATTGCTATTCATGTTCTCATGTATCCATGGAGAATGGCGATAACAATTAAAAAGGACATTATGCAAATTGTTCCTTTAAATGTCTGTAAGACACCAAAGGAAATTTGAATATATTTGGGGGTTTTTTTGAAAGGGTCATACTGAAATATTTCTGGGGAAGATGATATAATTTATGAGTTTCACCTCTCAATAATATGAAGGGACAGAAGTAAGTAAGTGGGGGGGGAAGGGTGAGAGAAGATTGATTGTCAGCTGATAATTATTGAAGCTGGTGATGAGTTTGTGTGTTTCACTATACTATACGATATTTTCCATAATGAAAAAAAAACTTAAGGATATTACATGTGTGTTGAACATGCCTTGCGGTTTTCAGATTCTAGGTCTTTTTGCTTTAAGAACTTGTTGGTTCTGGTGACAGCCTGGTAGAAATAAATGATCTAAGTGGCTTCTTGGACACCAGAAGCAGCCATCACACTGTCCACTGTGGTTGATGGTCACTGCCGGAATGGAAGAAGACAGCCTGGTGCGGCCAACAGTCACTCTGTTCCTTCTGCGTAATTTCCCCAGGAAAGAGACTTCTGTTCTCTCTCCACTCAAAAGGCGATGTCTCGTGTCATCTGATGCTATGTTGTCTTATGTTATCTCACGTGAGTCGAAGGCTGTCTAAATGGTAATTGACTCTATTCAACTGCTTTATTTCCAGGTGAGTTTTGGGGTTATTTTTTCATAATTGATTTGAATATGTAAGAGCTAACTATAGTAATCACTTTTGTTGCATGTTCAATTACTCAAAGGCAAGGGAAGTTTTCTGTTTTTAAATAACCGCATCATTGAAATATAATGCACATGCTTTAAAATTCACCTTTAAAAGTGTTTTTAGCATATTCACAAAGTTGCCCAACCATCCCTGCTATCTAATTCCAGAACATTTTTCGTTTCTCTTAGTCCCTGGAAGACACTAATTACTTTCTGTCTCTATGGGATTTGCCTGCTCTGAAAATTTCATATATATGGAACCATATGATATACGGTCTTTTGTGTCTGGCGTCTTTCACTCAACATAGGTTTCCAAGACTTGCTCATGTTGTACCATGGGGTTAGTCGCTCAGTAGTGTCTGACTGTTTGCAGTGCCACGGACAGTAGCCTGCCAGACTCCTCTGTCCGTGGAATTTCCCAGGCAAAAATACTGGAGTGGGTTGCCATTTCCTCCTCCAGGGGATTTTCATGACCCAGGGGTTGAACCCACATCTGTTGTGTCTCTTACGTTGGCAGGTAGACTCTTTACCACTGTGTCACCTGGGAAGCCCACCGTAGCATGCATCAGTACTTCACTCTTTCACAGCCGAAAGAAAAGGGCACACCACGTTTGTCTGTCCATTCAACAGCTGATGGACATTTGGGTTGTTCCCACTCTTTTGGCTATAATAAATAACGTTGCTGCAAACACATGTGTACAAGTTATTGTGTTGGTATATGTCTTCATGTCTCTTGGATATTGATCTAGGAGTGGAATTGCTGGGTCAAGTTCAGTTCAGTTGCTCAGTCGTGTTTGACTTTTGTGACCCCGTAGACTGCAGCATGCCAGGCTTCCCTGTCCATCACCAACTCCGGAGCTTGCACAAATTCGTGTCCATCGAGTTGGTGATGCCATGCCATCCTCTGTCATCCCTTTCTCCTCCTGCCTTCAATCTTTCCCAGCATCAGGGTCTTTTCAAATAAGTCAGTTCTTCCCATCAGTTGGCCAAAGTATTGGAGTTTCAGCTTCAACATCAGTCCTTCCAATGAATATTCAGAACTGATTTCCTTTAGGATTGACCTGTTTGATCTCCTAGTCTTCTCCAATACCACAGTTCAAAAGCATCAGTTCTTCGGCACTCAGCTTTCTTTATAGTCCAGCTCTCAACTACTGGAGAAACCATGGCTTTCACTAGACAGACCTTTGTCAGTAAAATAACGTCTCTGTGTTTGAATATGCTGTCTAGGTTGGTCATAGCTTTTCTTCCAAGGAGCAAGCGTCTTTTCATTTCATGGCTGCAGTCACCGTCTGCAGTGATATTGGAGCCCCAAAAAATAAAGTCTCTCATTGGTTCCACTGTTTCCCCATCTGTTTGCCATGAAATGATGGGACCGGATGCCATGATCTTAGTTTTCTGAATGTTGAACTTTAAGCCAACTTTTTCACTCTCCTCTTTCACCTTCATCAAGAGGCTTTTTAGTTCTTCTTCACTTTCTGCCATAAGAGTGGTGTCATCTGCATATCTGAGGTTACTGATATTTCTCCTGGCAATCTTGATTCCAGCTTGTGCTTCATCCAGCCCAGCATTTCACATGATGTACTCTGCATATAAGTTAAATAAGCAGGGTGATAATATACAGTCTTGACATACTCCTTTCCCAATTTGGAACCAGTCTGTTGTTCCATGTCCAGTTCTAACTGTTGCTTCTTGACCTGCATATAGATTTCTCAGGAGGCAGGTCAGGTGGTCTTGTATTCCCATCTCCTTAAGAATTTTCCACAGTTTGGTGTGATCTCACAGTCAAAGGCTTTGGTGTAGTCAATAAAGCAGAAGTAGATGTTTTTCTGGAACTCTCTTGCTTTTTCTTGCTGGGTCAAATGTTAACTCTTTTTCACTTTTTGAGAAACTGCCAAAGTTTTCCATAGCGGCTGCAACATTTTACGTTCTCACCAACAGTGTGTGAGGGTTATAATTTCTCCACATCTTCGTCAACACTTTTTATTGTCTGCCTTTTTGATGATAGCCATCCTAGTAGGTGTGAACTGAAATCTCATTGTAGCTTTGATTTGCGTTTCTCTGATGACTAATGATGTTGAGCATCTTTTCTTAGGCTTCTTGGCCATTCGTATATCTTCTTTGGAGAAGTGTCTATTCAGATCCTTTGTCCATTTTAAACTCTGTCTTTTCACTGTTGCACTTTAAAAGAGTTTTTCAAATTAATTCTGAATGCCACCTGCCATAATAGTGGACGAAACTGAGCGCAGAGTAAAAGTTCTTTGAGGTATTCACCATACTAAACCTCATCCAAACTGTTAACCAGCATCCCAGATTGTACTAGATATGATGAGTTTTCATCATGATTAGCTCCCATCACCAAAATATGCCCAAAACCTTTCCACGAAAGAGAACAGAGGGAGGGAGAGGGTGCCATTCCTTTTAATACCTTGTATTTTCTGGGCACCTGCTGGCATCTGCCTGAAAAGATTGCTCTCCAGGATTTGCTCTCAACAGGGGAGATATAAATGCAAGTCAACTAAAATCCAAACTGCTTTAAGATCAAGGCCATGTGAATGGTGACCCCTGAGTTTGAGAAGAACTTATGGAAGGGAGAGTCACTTTATCTGGGAGGCAAAAAGGGCTCCTGAAGGATGTAGCATTCAGGCTAATCCAGTCCTTCTCAAGTCTGGCAGAAGGATATTCTGGGTTTGATATCCATGGACCAATATCTACATATTGATCCTCAAACATTTATTCAATAAATATTGATTAATCAAATATTATAAGCCCAGGGGATTCAACAGGGTACATGGTGAGATAAAGTCCCTACTTTGCAGAGCCTAATTCTAGTAAAGGGAAGTAAGTGGCAAAAAAAAAACCAAAAACAACCAGCTATATCTGTAATATTTCATGTAGTGAGGGCTGTTAAGTAATATAAAGCAGGATGAATGGACAGAGTGACGAGGAGGCCGTCATTCTGACAGGTTAGTCTGATAAAGAGATCTTTGAGTGGTAACCTGTATGAGCCTAGAGATTGAGCTGGGAAGATATCTTTTAAAAATGCATTCCTGCAGAAGAGAAAGCAAAGGAGAATTCACAGGTGGTAAGATCACATCCAACCAGTCCATCCTAAATGAAATCAGTCCTGAATATTTGTTGGAAGGACTGATGCTAAAGCTGAAGCTCAGTACTCTGGCCACCTGATGTGAAGAGCTGACTCACTGGAAAAGACCCTGATGCTGAGAAAGGTTGAAGGCAAAAGGAGAAGGGGGTGGCAGAGGATGAGATGGTTGGATGGCATCACCGACTCAATGGACATGAGTCTGAGCAAACTCTGGGAGACAGTGAACAGGGGAGCCTGGGGTCCTGCGGTCCATGTGGTCTCAAAGAGTCAGACATGACTTAGCGGCTGAAGAACCAATTGAGAACCTCTGTATTAATAAGGATTTGGTTTTCAGCCAAGTCCATACTTCTGAAGAGACTGTACAGAGAGGCTGTAGAAGAAATAGAAGGTCTGGGATTCAAATGAAATAAATTATTGACCAAATTTGACTTCATAGAGGTTCAAGACATCTTCTCCTTTGTCTCTTTGTCCTCTCCTTTGTAGACAGGTTCCTAAAAAATTGTGATCTTTACTCCTGGAGAGAAGCCACCCAAGTTCTTAGAGGAGCTGGGTGTTCTTTATTTGGAGCAGAGCAGACGAAAGCCAGTGGAAGGTCGTGATGGTGACCTTCAACTCACATTTGTGTCAACCATGGGGAAGACTCCTGTGTAATCTAGTGGCAATAATGAGAACCAGTCGTAGGGAGGAAGATTTCAACCTAATAATGCAAGGCATTTCCTGCAATTGGGAAGGCAGCAAGTCCATTGACTAAAGGTATTACCTGGAATCTATGTAGGGGATCCCAGGACAGGCTGGAAGCATAGATCAGAACCCCCTTAGAGCTGAAATTCTATAATCACATTGTACTGTCTTCTAGGTAAAAATCAAGACCGTCATGAATGGGAACCCCATGGAACAACTTAAGGTCATTTACAGTGCACTTGGAGTGGCTTTCCTGGAGTTGCATGCTGCTAAGGGGGCTTTAATTAAGCTTTCTCCTCCGGGCACAAGCAGCCTGTTTGTGGTGAGTGCAATATGCCATCCCAGAATATGTCAAACTTCATTTGCAAAATATCAGACTGCTGTTTTTTTCCCAGAGCCAATCTGCAGAGTAATACGTTCAATAACTTTTGCTCTTTTTGCTCTCAAAAAGATAGGTCTCTTTTTGGAGTCGATAACGCAATAAATGCGGAATCTGGTGCAAATTCCAATGGAAAGAAAAGATATTGTTATTTAAAGGCCAAATAACGGCTTAAAATTAGAGTTGTGAAGGCATTGAAAAACACCAGACTTCCCAGATGGCTTGGAGATAATTCACTTTGCACTCAGTCCGTTCACACGCTAAAAAAAATACTTTTGACTCTGTTTCTCCTCAGATTGAAAGTTGGTGCCTGCTTTAAACATATGTGCTTCTCTCTTTAAATTTAGCTCTGAGTCATGTTGTATTACATTAGGAATTCAGCAGGCAGGCACTTGGAAAATGTACATCAATGCATTTATTTTTAAATTATATAAAAATAAAAATATATATGTTTAAATATATTAGGCTGTATTTTTGCCCAATTTCAAAATGGTTGTTCTCAAGAACAGATTAGATATAAAAAAAAAAAAAACAACAATAATAACAATGATGACACTATGGTTCTGGAACGGTGCCCATTCACGAGGATCCCAGAGCAACTTGACAAATCCTGTTGCTTTTCGCCCTCAGCCCAGCTAAGCGCGGGATTCGTCATTGAAACCTCCGCCTCCACTGTGGACCAGGCAGCTCCCCTAACAGCTGCAGGCTAGCCTAATTAAGATGCTCCTTCCCCTAGAGTGTTAGTTTGCTGGGCAGAAGTCAGCTAGGGGTAGGGACACTCAGAGGGGCAGAGGCAGACAGTCAGTTGGGACGTTTTTAGCCCAGAGGCTGCTCTGATGGGCTGTTGGGCACAGACAGACAATGCTGGGTTCAGATCCTGGCCCCACACCTTCTAATCCATGCATCCTGGAAAAAGTGATGGGATGGAGCCTCACTTGTGTCTTGGTTTCCTCATCTGTGAAATGGACAGTGGCTCCTGTTCATGGGGTTGCTGGGAGGACTGCCAAGTGGAATTCATTTGATTTATTTAGTCATTCACGCAGCACGAATTTATTATGATTGAAGGCTAAAGGAGAAGAGGGCAGGCAGAGGATGAGATGGTTGGATGGCATCACTGATTCAATGGAATTAATGTGAGCAGACCCTGGGAGATAGTGGAAGACAGGGGAGCCTGGCGTGCTGCAGTCCATGGGGTCGCAAAGAGTCAGACGCGACTTAGTGACTGATCAACAACAATGGGACAAAGTGGTGAATGAAATGAACAGACCCATAATCCTGGCCCTCATGGAGCCCATAGTACAGTGGGTAAGAGACGCTTAAGGAATAATCACAGCCATCACTATTCGATCAGCATGACGACGGACACGCTAGGGAGAGTTTGCAGTGTGGGGTCCATGCTGTTGTGAAGGCTCAGGAGAGCTTCCACGAAGTTAAAGAATGCAAACTGTTGGGTGATGTCTGGGCATGTAGTAGATGCTCCTCGGTCCTTTTTATGGGATTCCTGTGGCTGCTGTAACAAACCACTGCAAAGTTAGTGGCTGAAAACAACACACATTTATTCTCTTACAGTTCTAGAGGGCCTAAGTCTGGAACGGTTCTCACCTGGCTAAAATCATGGTGCCTGCAGGGCTGTGTTCTTATTGGAGACGAGGTGAGAATCCATTACCTTGTCCGGAATCCAGCTTCCGGAGGCCCCCACATCCCTTAACTCGTGGCCCTTTCCTTCATCTTTGTTTGAAACTTTTTATTTTATATTGGAGCATAGCCAATTAACAATGCTGTGTTAGTTTCGGGTGGATCACAAAGGGATTCAGCCGTACATACACACGTATCTGTTCTCCCCCACACTCCCCTCCCAGCCAGGCTGCCCCCTAACATTGGACAGAGTTCCCCGTGCTGTACAGGAGGGCCCCTTCCTTCATCTCTAAAGCACTTTCATGCCAGCCTCTGCTTCCATCTCCACATCTCCACTTTCTGACTTGACCCCCACTTCTGCCTCCCTCTTATAAGGACTCTTGTGATTACACTGGGCCCACCTGATTAATCCTGGGTATTCTCCCTGTTTCAAGATCCCTAACTTAATTACCTTGGCAAAGTCCCTTCTGCCATGTAAGAGAGCACATTCACAGGTTTCAGGGGTTGGGTTGGAGAGGATTATTCTGTCTACCACAATCCATGAAGTTTAATAGCCAAAAGTAAGAGACCTAGACTAAAAGAACAGAGAATAGAGGGGAGGAAAGTATTATAAAAAAAACTGTACGTGGCAGTCTCCCAGGACTGTATGTTTCCAGATTTAAAGAGCCTTCAGGATGCCTAGCACAGAAGCCTATTGAAAGCTTCAAAAGACAGAATGCCGTCCGCAAAGGATCAGGGATCAGGCACTGAACCTTTTAACATCATCACTAAAACTTAGAAGACACGGTACAGAACCTTCACAATCCTGAAGGAATAATAATTCCCAGCCCTGAATTTATTAAACATTTATCCATTAAGCCTAAATGTGGACAAAATACATTTCAGACGTGCTAGGTCTCATCCAATTTTCCTCTCATGCACCCTTTATCTGGAGAAGGCAATGGCACCCCATTCCAGTACTCTTGCCTGGAAAATCCCATGGGCGGAGGAGCCTGGCAGGCTGCAGTCCATGGGGTCACTAAGAGTCGGACACGACTGAGCAACTTCCCTTTCACTTTTCACTTTCATGCATTGGAGAAGGAAATGGCAACCCACTCCAGTATTTTTGCCTGGAAAATCCCATGGGCGGAGGAGCCTGGTAGGCTGCAGTCCATGGGGTCACTAAGAGTCGGACACGACTGAGCAACTTCACTTTCACTTTTCACTTTCATGCATTGGAGAAGGAAATGGCAACCTACTCCAGTATTCTTGCCTGGAGAATCCCAGGGACAGGGGAGCCTGGTGGGCTGCTGTCTATGGGGTCGCACAGAGTTGGACACGACTGAAGTGACTTAGCAGCAGCAGCACCCTTTATCAGAAAGCTACTAGAGGATGTACCCCATCAAAACAAGGGGGTAAATCAAAAAAGTGGAAAGCAGAGAATCCAGGGAAGAGCAGATGTAACACAGGAGAAAGGCAAAGCTTATCCCAGAAGACCCCAGCTCCCGGTGTGCCCTGGCTCACAGATAGACCTCAGGCCCAGCACAGCAATCAGCCTTGACTGGGCCCAGGGTATAGGGTTCAAAGCGAAACGTGAAATTTATAGGTTCCTGAGGTTTCCGTTGTAGTAATAAGAATCTTAGAGTTACGATGTAGAGTTTGGAGATATAGTTAGCTACACAGAAACCTAAACAACCAGAAAAATTACTAATTCTGAGAAATACAAAATCATACAAAAATGTCATCATAGTATATTGGGTAGTTGTGGCAAACAATATTTACATGAACCCTAGGACAGTAAGCACTGAAGATTGATTTAAGTAACATCTATGAGATTGGGACGATGAGTAGAAAGGAAGTATGAGTAGAGAGTAGCAGAGTTAAATCTTCATTTTCTGAGAGCTAAATCTTCATTTTCTCTAGTGGAAGTCAATTAGAAGTTGCCTATAGCTGAAAAATCAAGATACAGCTGGAAGAGTTGAAGGTGGTTTCCTGTGGGGAAAAGACCAGGGTCAGCAAGTGGGACCAGTTTAAAATATAAGCCTTATTGGTTCTTTTTCACTTTTTAAACCATGTACATGTGTTACTTTGATTAACTTAAAAAAAAAAATTGTTTTAAAGGGGAGAGACAGGAAGGATGCTGCCTGAGAAAGGAGGCAGGTGGTGGGTTCTGGGAAACCCAGACCCTATGTCAGTTTCAGATTTTCTCTGATTTCAGCCTCATTAAATCGCACGAGGGAGATAATCGCAGTAAAGGATATCAAACCTGCAGGAAGTCTGGAGGGTGATGAAGCCCTCTGCCCTCTCTGGCAATCACAGTGGCTGCTGCCATGAGAGCAAGAGGGATGGTGGACGGGGCCCTGTGAGCTGCAGACACCTGTCACTGCCCGGAGTCCTCCCAGCAGGGCTGGTGGCCCCAGTGGAGAGGTCAGCTTGGGAGTGACGCTTCCTGGGATGAACCTGGACTGGGGAGGCAGGAAGCAGGGCTGGAGGGAGACTGGGGAGTCGGGATGGGGGTGGGGCTCTGCTTGGCATCCTGCTCACTGGAAATGTGAACACAGCTCAGCCTGCTCCGGCGGGCTGGGCCGATCTCCATCCTCGGCTTACCCTCGCCTTTCTGCTCCACTTCAGAAGATCTCAAGGAAGCAGGGCAGCCCTGGCAGGGGCACTTGCTTGGGGAGCAAAAGGAGATTCTGCCCTCCATCAACAAGGAGGTGCTGTCCCTGCTGTGATTTGACCAGGACCCCAGGCTGCCCAGGTTCTTACACCCTGGTGGTGAAGAGTTTAAAGAATGCGATCACTTCTAGTCTGGGCATGGGAGAACGGCAGGTGATTCTGGTTGGTTTCCTGTATTTCTCTTTTTTATTTTACTTATCTGTTTATTTCTGGCTGCACTGCATTTTGGTTGTTTGGCGGGGGCTTCTCACTGTGATGACTTCTCTTCCTGGGGAGGATGGACTCTAAGGCAAATGGGCTCAGTAGTTGCGGTTCCCGGGCTTAGTTTCCCCACAGCATGTGAAATCTGCCTGGACCAGGGATCGAGTCCACGTCCCCTGCACTGGCAGGTGGATTCTTACCCACCACACCACCAGGGAAGTCCCCTCTGTCTCTCTTTTAAAATGTGATGCTCACAGCGCTGCTTACAACAGCCAGGACATGGAAGCAACCTAGGTGTCCATCAGCAGACGAATGGATGAGAAAGTTGTGGTACGTATACACAATGGAATAGTACCAGCTATTAAAAAGAATGCATTTGAATCACTTCTAATGAGGTGGATGAAACTGGAGCCTATTATACAGAGAGAAGTAAGTCAGAAAGGAAGATACCAATACAGTATATTAATGCATATATATGAAATTTAGAAAGATGGTAACGATGACCCTATATGCAAGACAGCAAAACAGACACAGATATAAAGAACAGAGTTTTGGACTCTGTGGGAGAAGGCAAGGGTGGGATGATTTGAGAGAATAGCATTAAAACATGTATATTTCCACATGTGAAATAGATGACCAGTCCAAGTTTGATGCATGAAACAGGGCATTCAAAGCTGGTGCACTGGGACAGCCCAGAGGGATGGGATGGGGAGGGAGGGGGGAAGGGGGCTCGGGATGGGGGACACATGTACACCCGTGGCTGATTCATATCAATGTATGGCCAAAACCACCACAATATTGTAAAGTAATTAGCCTCCGATCAAAACAAATAAATTAATTTCAAAAATAAAATGCTATGCTGATCACCATCGGATTATGCTGGGTCCTCACAAGCAAAACTCATGTGAGATGTACTGTCAAAACATTGAAGCCCAAATTTCCAGGGACTGACATCCTGAAAGGGAGATGGAAACCCAACATGGAGGCCCTTGAGCAGGACACTTCTTCCTCTTGAGCCCAGGGGAAAATAAGCTTATTCCCTAAATTTGCCACAGAACCATGTTCTATGTAATCACCTAGCCTTGCTGACTCAATCAGTTCAGTCGCTTAGTCATGTCCAACTCTTTGCAACTGCATGAACCATAGCACGCCAGGCCTCACTGTCCATCACCAACTCCCAGAGTTCACCCAAACCCATGTCCATTGTGTCCGTGATGCCATCCAACCATCTCATTCTCTGTCATCTCCTTCTCCTCCTGCCCTCAATCTTTCCCAGCATCAGGGTCTTTTCAAATGAGTAAGCTCTTCACATCAGGTGGCCAAAGTATTGGAGTTTCAGCTTCAACATCAGTCTTTCCAATGAATATTCAGGACTGATTTCCTTTAGAATGGACTGGTTGGATCTCCTTGCAGTCCAAGGGACTCTTAGAGTCTTCTCCAACACCACAGATCAAAAGCATCAATTCCTCAGTGCTCTGCTTTTTTTATAGTCCAACTCTCACATCCATACATGACTACTGGAAAAACCATACCTTTGACTAGACAGACCTTTGTTGACAAAGTAATGTCTCTGCTTTTGAATATGCTATCTAGGTTGGTCATAACTTTCCTTCCAAGGAGTAAGCATCTTTTCATTTCATGGCCGCAATTACCATCTGCAGTGATTTTGGAGCCCAGAAAAATAAAGTCTGACACTCTTTCCACTGTTTCCCCATCTATCTGCCATGAAGTGATGGGACCAGATGCTATGATCTTAGTTTTCTGAATGTTGAGCTTGAAGCCAACTTTTTCACTCTCCTCTTTCACTTTCATCAAGAAGCTCTTTAGTTCTTCTTCACTTTCTGCCATAAGGGTGGTGTCATCTGCATATCTGAGGTTATTGATATTTCTCCTGGCAATCTTGATTCCAGCTTGTGCTTCATCCAGCCCAGCGTTTCTCATGATGTACTCTGCATGTAAGTTAAATAAGCAGGGTGACGATATACAGCCTTGACGCACTCCTTTTCCTATTTGGAACCAGTCTGTTATTCCATGCCCAGTTCTAACTATTGCTTCCTGACCTGCATATAGGTTTCTCAAGAGCCAGGTCAGGTGGTCTGGTATTCCCATCTCTTGAAGAATTTTCCACAGTTTGTGGTGGTGATCCACACAGTTAAAGGTTTTGGAATAGTCAACAAAGCAGAAATAGATGTTTTTCTGGAACTCTCTTGCTTTTTCCATGATCCAGCAGGCATTGGCAATTTGATCTCTGGTTCCTCTGCTTTTTCTAAAACCAGCTTTAACACCTGGAACTTCACGGTTCACATACTGTTGAAGCCTGGCTTGGAGAATTTTAAGCATTACTTTACTAGCGTGTGAGATGAGTGCAATTGTGTGGTAGTCTGAGCATTCTTTGGCACTGCCTTTCTTTGGGATTGGAATGAAAACTGACCTTTTCCAGTCCTGTGGCCACTGCTGAATTTTCCAAATTTTCTGGCATATTGAGTGCAGCACTTTCACAGCATCGTCTTTCAGGATTTGAAATAGCTCCACTGGAATTCCATCACCTCTACTAGCTTTGTTTGTAGTGATGCTTCCTAAGGCCCACTTGACTTCACATTCCAGGATGTCTGGCTCTAGGTGAGTGATCACACCATTGTGATTATCTGGGTCGTGGAGATCTTTTCTGTACAGTTCTTGTATTCTCACCACCTCGTCTTCATATCTTCTGCTTCTGTGAGGTCTTGCCTTGCCTTGACTAGTGGTAGTGATTAGTTGCTCAGTCGTGTCCAACTCTTTGCAACCCTTTGGACTGTATCCCACCAGGCTCCTTTGTCCATGGGATTGATTTTCCAGGCAAGAATACTGGAGTGGGTTGCCATTTTCCTTCTCCAAGGGATCTTCCTGACCCAGGAATTGAACCCATGTCTCCTGTGTCTCCTGCATTTCAGGCAGATTCTTTACCTGCTGAGCCATCAGGGAAGCCTCATGATTAGTCACAGGTGTGTGAAAGGTGTGTATAGTGGAAAGGTGGGTTGTCTGCAGTCGAGTGAGTTTGGAAAATGCTAGGCTAAACAAAGGAAATGGGCAGGAATGCCAAATAGTTGAATATTCATTGGAAATATCCCGAAAAAATTGTTCCTTTTGACAATGGTACCTGTTCCCAAGAAGCAACCCACAGGATCAGAATTCAATGGAAGATGCTTTGGGAAACACTGGCTTGGTTAGAATACATCCATGTTCTCTGTTCCCCAACCCCCACCATATAAGGCTAACCTGAAATGTTTGCAGGCGGGACTTTAGCTCTTTCTCATGCACCAGTCATGTAGTTGCTGGTTTCCATACAAGGCATCTTTTTTTTTTTTTTTTTTGGCCTCTTTGTTTATAACTGATTTTCTTAGACCTGGAGAAGAGATTTAAGAAATAGGACCTTAGGGGACCTGATTCTACTGGTTCTTTCCTGAATTCTTAGATCTCTTTTCAACCCACCCCCCCAGAAAACTTTGTCATGAGAATTTTTAGGCCATGAGAATCAGAATTGTTTAGTTTCATGCCTTAGTTACCAAGGACTAAGATGTACATTACTGGATCCCTTGGACTGCAAGGAAATCAAACCAATCAATCCTAAAGGAAATCAACCCTGAATATTCACTGGAAGGACTGGTATTGAAGCTGAAACTCTGATACTTGTGGCCACCTGATGTGAAGAGTCGACTCATTGGAAAAGACGCCAGTGCTGGGAAAGATGGAAGGCAAAAGAAGTAAAGGACAACAGATGATAGATGGTTAGATAGCATCACCAACTCAATGGACATGAGTTTAAGCAAACTCTGACAGACAGTGGGGGACAGAGGAGCCTGGCGCTCTGGGGGTCCCAAAGAGTCAGATATGACTTAGCCACTGAACAACAACAAGAATATTTGTTAATAAAAGCCCTCAAGCAACAATTTCAGAAAGGGCCCCTTTACCTTTTGCAAACGCAGAAAACCATAGGTCCACTGCAGTTGAGCCTTCTCATGCAGTGTTTGGGCTTTCAACCTGTGCATGGAAAGTTGCAGGTGACGGAGATAATCTCACGAATATGCCTTGGCTCATGCTCTCCAAGGCCATTGACTTTGCAGATCTGAGCGTGGTGAGTCACTAACTCTGTTTTCCTTCCTCATTCATCCATCTGTCCAGCATGTATTTAATTAAGCACCAACTCTGAGTCAGGCTCTGAACTAGATGCTTGGATACAGATGAGCAAGACAGATGTCATCTCTGTGCTTGTAGAGCTGACAATACGACTTCATAGCTGATACTAAATAACTGTTTCCCGAGGGGCTGCCACGTGTGGTTGTGCAGGGTATTCACTGCACAAAGGCTCTCGGCCAAAGAGGCAACGGGGAGCTGAAATCTACCTTCATTCCCTAAGTCAACACGGTTTGGGGAACACAGAATCTATCTAGAGGAGACACTTTTCCTATTAATAGCTTGCACAAAGGTACTGCTATATGACTCAGCAGTAACTCTGACTTCGTGTTAGGTTGTTGGGTTTAGAGATCCATGAGCAGCCTCATATCAATGATTTCTGGACTGGTTATTAGGGTCTTTAAACCCCAAAGCTTCCCTGCTGGCTCAGACGATAAAGAATCCACCTGCAATGCAGGAAACCCAGGTTTCATCCCTGTGTCAGGAAGATCCCTTGGAGAAGGGAATGGCTACCCACTCCAGGATTCTTGCCTGGAAAATCCCAGGGACAGAGGAGCCTGGTGGGCTATAGCCCATGGGGTCATAAAGAGTCGGATACAACTGAGTGACTCAAACACACAAACCCCAAAGCTGAGCTGGGTGGGTGTTAGTCTCTCAGGCAGCAGGCTTGCAGTAGCTCATCTGAGAAGTGAGAAAGCCAATAGCGGACTTTGACCAGTTCTATTAGAACGGGTGCCAATTATTTCCCGAAACAAGGTCCACGTCCTCTAGCCACCCTTTGAGAAACTGGGGCATTCAGTCTTAGCCTCTCTGATTGGTAAATAAAAACTCCCTCTTCCCCCACTGTCTGATCCGTCCTGGACAGCACACGGAGCGGAGTGCGGAGAATCATCCTTAGTACACGAAGGCCACCTGGCAATCTTTGCCACTTAAATGCAAGGTTTTCTCACTCTGGGTGGGGGAGGAACTCTCTTTAAAAACTGTAGTGTAGCATTTGAGAAGCTGATGAAAACAGAATGGGCAAACATGATAAATCTTTCTGATTTCCAAAGAGTGTACTGTGCTTGAGAGTGTTTTTGTGTGTGAGTTTCCCGGTTCAGTGCCTCTCAAATTTTAATGTGTAAATGAATCACCTCGATCCTTATTAAAAGCTCGAGTCATGATTCAGCAGGTGCCTTTCCAAAAAATGCCCAAGTAATATGGATGCAGCCGGTCCACGTAGGTCACAAGGCCTCATCCACGTGCTGTAGCGTCAGAGACACCCGAGCCAGCGTCCCACTCTGCCATGCGCTCGCTGTGTGACCCAAGTGAGTTCATTACCTTCCCCGAGCCTTCACTTTTTCCTCTGTAAAAGTCGGGTGAATATCCACTCCTTAACCTTCTTAGGGTCACATGAGATGAGGCGTGTACAGCAGCGTGATGTCTGGCACATTGGAGGGAGGAACTCGATCAATATGGGCATTATTTCCCCTCTGCTTTTCAAATAGGAATGTTAGAAGGAGGGGGAAGACTTAGTAACACAAAACCTCAGTTGTGTTCACCTAGTCTTTGTCACAGAGTCTAAATTAAACCCCAGAGGCTCAGAACCTGTATTTCTAGTCTCAGTCCTCCTGAAGCCTGTGCCTGGCACAGAGTCACTGAATGAATGACTAAGGCATTTCCATCAATGGGTGTAGCTGGCGGTGGAGCCCACTTCCCCCTGTGATGGTAAAATTAGAATGTGTGGGAGGTGGGGGTAGGAACTAGATGAAAAAAGCTCTCTCTGAGACTCTTGTCCCTCCCCCAAGGGGAAATCCCTTCTTCCCACTGAGCAATCAATAGTCCAAAGGAGCCTCCAGAAAACTTAATCCTGCCCTACTCTAAAATCATGCATTGTTTGATATGGTTCTTTCATGTGAGTCCCCAGAGAGGAAAAGAACTGTAAGTGTGGCTTGGGAGCCATTGTCACCCATGTTGGGAGGAAGGGTCATCCTGTTGGGATCTCCAGCACTGGAGACCTCATCGCCCCTTAATCTCCTCCATGGGGCTTTAACATCACACTCTTTGCAGGATTGGCAGGTCTTTGGCTAAACACTCGTGCACTGCCGACCTTGCAACTCGCTCTCACTGGGGTATCTCCGCAGCCGCTTGGCCCCTGCCCAGCCAGAGAGGTCTTGGTACCCTTCTGCCCAGGCGTGAAGGTCCCAAGCCTTCGCACCCACTCTCCAAGCCCAATTGAGCTGTCTCAGCCTCGCCTTTCATTTTCTTTCTCTGTGGGTATAATTGTGTTGACAGCTACGAGAAACCAAATGTTTCCCTCATCGTGTAGAAGTGTGTGGCCCATGAGATTCCTTTTCATTTTGTTGTTTTCACCAGGACTGCAATGAGCACAGTTGTCAGGAGGAAAACCTCAAAACATTTTGGGGAAATAGCAAACTTAGCATCCCAGCAATGTGTTACCATTAGACAAATGAATCAATCAGGCAGTCAAATCACAGTCACTGCCTGAGCAGGGTGTTCCTCGCTCTGAGCAAGTGTAGGTCAGGGTGCCAAAGCCAGGGGCCCCTCTGGTACAGCCCAGGTGCCAGTGAAGCCCAAACCCAAGGGACAGCTGGGAGGAAAGGGTGGGCAGCCAAAGTGGGCCATGTGTCAGCAGGCAAATGATCCAAAGCTGTAGTCAAGAGCTGAGAACTGGGAATTATAAAAGACAGCAGGGACTTCCCTGGTGGTCCAGTGATTAAGAATCTGCCTTGCAATGCAAGGGACATGAGTTCCATCCCTGGTTGGGGAACTTAGATCCCGCATGTCACGGAGCGACTAAACCTGTGTATAGCAACTACTCAGCCCATGAGCTCTGGAGCCCCCGGGCCGCGATGAAAGATCCTGCATGATGCAGGGAAGGCCCCACGTGCCGCAACGAAGACCTGACACAGTCAAATAAATGAAGAAATCTTAAAAAAATTTTTTAAAGAAAGACATTGCAGGTAGCAAGAGAAACAAAAGACACCTTCTCCCCGAATCTCTCAAACTACGTCTCTCTCCAGGAGTGCTGGATTAGATTTACTTTTTGTCTTAAACAGCTTAGAAAAATTTTAAGTGCATGAAAAAGAAAATTGCTCACAATCCCACTTTCGGCTACATATACCATTTGCGTATATCCTATTAATACATGTTTACATCTGTACTAGCGGGCCTGACTTGTGTGGTTCGGAAGAATCTTGAGCAATTGTGAAATAAATACACCCTTGCTCCTCTGTACCCTAGAGCAGGCTCTCCCTAAAGCTGCCCACGTGAGAAGCAACCCAATGGCAGGCCAACATCAACAATTCTGAGCATCGTGCTCACGACCTTTAAGGCTCGTATTAGAATTTGCTCTTTGTTTCTTACGTCTGCAGCTATCACCCAATCAGTCATCAAGTCCTGAGAGTTCCACCATCAAAGGTATTTCAAAGCTAACCACTTCTCGAACCTCCTCTGATGCTTCCCAGATCTGTGCCACAGTTACCTCTCATCTGGAATGCTGTTTTAGCTTTCTGCCTGGTCTCTTCGTAAATCAACCAATAAATTTTCTTTTTTAAGTCAGGTTTTGTCACCCCTTGCTTGTATCTCCCCTGTGACTTCTCATTGCACTTAGAATGGAATCCAGACTCAGTACAGAGGGCCCCAGCCAACCTTTCCACCTCACCTCTTACCACCCTCTCCCATGCTTACTCCATTCCAGCCCTGCTGGTCTGCTTACTTTTCCCCTGAATGTGCCAAGCTTATTCCCCACCACAGGGCCTTGGCATATACTCATCTTTCTTCCAGGAATACTTTTCCCACAGATCTTTATTACTCAATCCTTTCCTCCATAAAGACATTTTCTAACTACTCTTTCTTAAAAAAAAAAACAAACTAACACTCAAAGCCTATTTAAAAAGATACAATAGTTACTATGAAATTATCATTAAGGTACACAATCCTTTTCAGGAATTATAAGATGAAGACTTCCAGAATTTGAGGATCATAAAATTTTGGAACCTAATTTCACAAAAGTAGGAAGTCAAGAAACACCTGAAGTAACAGGTAAATTTGGCCTTGGAGTACAGAACGAAGCAGGGCAAAGGCTAATAGAGTTTTGCCAAGAGAACACACTGGTCATAGTAAACACCCTCTTCTGACAACACAAGAGACGACTCTACACATGGATATCACCAGATGGTCAACATCAAAATCAGATTGATTATACTCTTTGCAGCCAAAGGTGGAGAAGCTCTACACTGTCAGCAAAAACAAGACCAGGAGCTGACTATGGCTCAGATCATGAACTCCTTATTGCCAAATTCAGACTTAAATTGAAGAAAGTAGGGAAAACCACTAGACCATTCAGGTATGACCTAAATCAGATCCCTTATGATTCTACACTGCTGCTGCTGCTGCTAAGCTGCTTCAGTCGTGTCAGACTCTATGCAACCCCATAGACGGCAGCTCAGCAGGCTCCCCCGTCCCTGGGATGCTCCAGGCAAGAACACTGGAGTGGGTTGCCATTTCCTTCTCCATGCATGAAAGTGAAAAGTGAAAGTGAAGTCACTCCGTCGTATCCGACTCTTAGCGACCCCATAGACTGCAGCCCACCAGGCTCCTCTGTCCATGGGATTTTCCAGGCAAGAGTACTGGAGTGGGGTGCCATTTCCTTCTCCGATGATTATACACTAGAAGCGACAAATAGATTTAAGGGACTAGATCTGATAGACAGAGTGCCTGACAAACTATGGATGGAAGTTCGTGACATTATATTGGAGACAGGGATCAAGACCATCCCCAAGAAAAAGAAATGCAAAAAAAGCAAGATGGCTGTCTGAGGAGGCCTTACAAATATCTGTGAAAAGAAGAGAAGTGAAAAGCCAAGGAGAAAAGGAAAGATATACCCATATGAATGCAGAGTTCCAAAGACTAGCAAGGAGAGATAAGAAAGCCTTCTTCAGTGATCAACGCAAAGAAACATAGGAAAACAATAGAATAGGAAAGACCAGAGATCTCTTCAAGAAAATTAGAGATACCAAGGGAACATTTCATGCAAAGATGGACACAATAAAGGACAGAAATGGTATGGACCTAATGGCAACCCACTCCAGTACTCTTGCCTGGAATATCCCATGGATGGAGGAGCCTGGTAGGCTGCAGTCCCTGGGGTTGCTAACAGTTGGACACGACTGAGCAACTTCACACAACAGAAGCAGAAGATATTAAGACAAGGTGGCAAGAATACACAGAAGAACTGTACAAAAAAGATCTTCATGACCCAGATAATCACAATGGTGTGATCACTCACCTAGAGCCAGACATCCTGGAATGAGAAGTCAAGTGGGCTTTAGGAAGCATCACTATGAACAAAGCTAGTGGAGGTGATGGAGTTGCAGTGGAGCTATTTCAAATCCTAAAAGATGATATTGTGAAAGTGCTGCACTCAATATGCCAGCAAATTTGGAAAACTCAGCAGTGGCCACAGGACTGGAAAAGGTCAGTTTTCATTCCAATCCCAAAGCAAGACAATGCCAAAAAATGCTCAAACTACCGCACAATTGCACTCATCTCACATGCTAGCACAGTAATGTTCAAAATTCTCCAAGCCAGGCTTCAACAGTACGTGAACCGTGAACTTCCAGATGTTCAAGCTGGTTTTAGAAAAGGCAGAGGAGCCAGAGATCAGATTGCCAACATTCACTGGATCATCGAAAAAGCAAGCGAGTTCCAGAAAAACATCTGTTTCTGCTTTGTTGACTATGCCAAAGCCTTTAACTGTGTGGATCACAACAAACTGTGGAAAATTCTGAAAGAAATAGGAATACCAGACCACCTGACCTGCCTCGTGAGAAACCTGTATACAGGTCAGGAAACAACAGTTAGAACTGGACATGGAACAACAGACTGGTTCCAAATAGGAAAGTATGTCAAGTACGTCAAGGCTGTATATTGTCACCCTGCTTATTTAACTTACATGCAGAGTACATCATGAGAAACGCTGGACTGGAAGAAACACAAGCTGGAATCAAGATTGCTGGGAGAAATATCAATAACCTCAGATATGCAGATGACACCACCCTTATGACAGAAAGTGAAGAAGAACTAAAGAGCCTCTTGATGAAGGTCAAAGAGGAGAGTGAAAAAGTTGGCTTCAAGCTCAACATTCAGAAAACTAAGATCATGGCATCCGGTCCCATCACTTCATGGGAAATAGATGGAGAAACAGTGGAAACAGTGTCAGACTTACTTTTTGGGGGCTCCAAAATCATTGCGGATGGTGATTGCAGCCATGAAATTAAAAGACACTTACTCCTTGGAAGGAAAGCTATGACCAACCTAGACAGCATATTAAAAAGCAGAGACATTACTTTGCCAACAAAGGTCTAGTCAAGGCTATGGTTTTTCCAGTAGTCATGTATGGATGTGAGAGTTGGACTATGAAGAAAGCTGAGTGCCAAAGAACTGATGCTTTTGAACTGTGGTGTTGGAGAAGACTCCTGAGAGTCACTTGGACAGCAAGGAGATTCAACCAGTCCATCCTAAAGGAAATCAATCCTGAAGATTCACTGAAGGGACTGATGCTGAAGCTGAAGCTCCAATACTTTGGCCACTTGATGGGAAGAACTGACTCACTGGAAAAGACCCTGATGCTGGGAAAGATTGAAGGCAGAATGAGAAGGGGATGACAGAAGATGAGATGGTTGGATGGCATCACCGACTCAATGGACCTGAATTTGAGCAAGCTCCGGGAGTTGGTGATGGACAGAGAGGCCTGGCGTGCTGCAGGCCATGGGCTCGCAAAGAGTCGGACATGACTGAGTGACTGAACTGAACTGAAATGTCACAGTCATGCGATCTTCATCATATCAAAGCTGAGAGTTCAGGATTTTAGAAATTATCCAGTTTGAGAAATTCACTGTATAGGTAGAGAAACTGGGCCCACTGGAATTGAGTGACTTGCTCAAAGTCCAATAGCTAAGGGGAGGACTAATATAGGACGAGGTCTTGGAACTTTGAAGCAGGGCTGTGCTTCCATACCAGTGGTTTTCAAACTGGTTTCCTCAAGGCACCAGAAGTCCTTAGAAATATATGAAGATAAGGTATGCCTCGAGAATAGAGATAAGGAAAAGGATGGTCAGAGAGTAGATCCTCAGGCCCTCTTCAACCAAAAACAGCTCTATTTTTACTCCATTTATATTGAGAATTGAGTAGTTGTCTTTTAAGAAGAGGTTCTCTGCCCCTGCCAAAGCTTCAAAAACCTCTGTGTGTATACTATCTTCATTAAATAATCATGAGAGGCAACAAACAAACAAATAAAAATCCCAAAACAAAAGCTCACCCACAGTCACAGTGGTACCAATGAGATCTTTAGAGATACTGGTTAGCAAAACCCAGATTGATACAAACATTCTGTTTCCTGTGGTGGCCGGGAGGAGGTTAGGACAAGAACTGTTTACAACAAAACATAGTCTAGAAATCTGCATCTGAGCTCACTTCTCAAATATAGCCTGGCAATTATAGGCTCTGGGCACAAGGAGGAAAAGAAAAGCCTGTCCTAAAATGTATTTCTGGCATCATATCAGGAACCACATGTATTTACAAGGAAAGCACACACTCCGTGGTTGATAATGATATGCCTGGAAGATTGGATCCTAGTCCTGATTAAGTTCTTCAGCTACACAAATAAAATCTCTCCATTGATTGAGACCAAAACTTTCAGTTACCACTCTCCAAAATGCACGTTTCCCAGCCTAGTGAGGCAACACCCCCAAAATTCAAAAAAAGTAACCAGATCAGGATTCAGAAAGTAGAATTCAACAAGAATAAATGGATTAAAAGCTGGTTGTGGAAAAAGCATTTGTCTAGGTCTGCAATGTCAATATTGAAAAGTGATAGAATTTTCATAAATGCACTTCTTCCACTCTAGGACACTGGGTGAACAGGGAATAAAGCCCCAGAGGAATCCATTCTTTTAGCTCGCTCAATTCCTCTTCGTGTCCTCCACCCTCCAATAGGTTGATTAGAAAGACACACATACAGGAACGTCCTTGGTGATCCAGTGTCTAAGACTCCTTGCTCCCGATGTAGGGGCCCAGGTTCAATTCCTAAACAGGGAACTACATCCCACATGCCACAGTTAAAGATCCTGGGTGCTTCTAAGTCCTGTTGCAAACAAAGAAAGAAAGACATGCAAAATGTGTTTATATATCACCTTGGTCCCCACAATGGGAAATCTTACTTCCACTTTGCTTGGGTCATTTTATTTCACTACAGTTCAGCATTTCTGTGACTGCTGAAAGATTAAAGATAAGAGATATTACCTATGAAAGCTAAGAGCAGAAGTAATTCTCAAGAGGGACAAGGCCCTACTTTTAGAGGCCTCTTTGCTTCTAGTGGGCTTTGAAGCAACCCTGTCCCTTTACTTTGTTTTCCTGTTTCTGGGTGCTTGTTTTTCACACACATTCAACTCAAGGGTCATGAAAAACCTTGGCCCACAAGGCAGAACAGCGTGTTACTTTTTTAGTGTGCTTTATTTTCTTCATAGCTGGCATGACTTGATAACTTAAAATCCAAATGACACTATGAGAATGAAAGGGGCACCATTAATAAATGGCTTGTAATGTGTACATTGCTTCGTCACTGTAGCATCCGAACAACGCGAGGGCAGACCGCCCCTTTCCTAGTTGCATTTTCAGCACCACGGACAGCAACCCACATAGGGTGCACTGTGGAGTGGCCCGCAAGGCAGTGGGCACGGTGGGAGGTGGCTAACGGGGTGGACCAAGTATATCCAATGAGAAACTTCAATGAGGAGCACGGATTTCCTATACGAACACTTGGGGAGAGAGTACTCCAAGTGGAATGTCTAGCTCATGTGAGAACCATGAGAAGAGCGTAAGACTACAGATTGTTGGAAAAGCTGCAAGAATACCAGCGTGGCTGCTGTGGAGAAGATGGATGGGGATGGAAGGAGGGACAAGGCACCCCACGCAGGCCTCCAGGAGGTCTAGACTATCTCAAGGGGACGTGGAAAGCTGCTGAAGTATTTTAGGGGAGCAGTGACTCTTAGCAACAGTCACTTGTTAGTTCCATCCACGTTGAATGGTAACTAATATTTCAGGATATTTTTGTTTTACTTTTTAATAGATGATTCTTTTCCATGATTCAAAATTTGAAAGGATTCATTGAAAAGTCTCTTTCCTCTCTCTTTTTCCCAGGAGTCAGCCAATGTTATTGACTTCCTTTTTCTATTTCTGGGGATGTCTTATGCCTATGGAAATATGTATATATATGCACTTCCATATACAGGGTTAGATCCCTGGGTCAGGAAGATCCCCTGGAGAAGGAAATGGCAACCCACTCCAGTATTCTTGCCTGGAGAATCCCATGGACAGAGGAGTCTGGTGGGCTACAGGCCACAGGGTCACAAAGAGTCAGACACGAGTGAGCAAATATAAATAGAATATACATATATATATATATATTCATGTATATTTTTCTACTCTCTTGTTTTAAAAAATGATGAAATACACCACACACTCTTCTGTATGTAGATTTTCTCATGTGACACAATATACCTAGGAGATCACCCTCATCAGTTCTATATATTAGTTTAGCATCTCTCTGAAATTGTTTCCCCCTATTTCTCATAATTTATCTTTTTCTGTGAGACCAATTAATGCATTTCATCTAAGTCTTTAGATTATTCTTTTCTAAATTGTGTTTCATATTCATGGACATTCTTTTCCCCATCTCATCTCCAAATAAGTTTGGGAAATGTCAGGTTAAAGAAGGATAAGTAAGGTTTTGTATTTTTGTTTGTTTGTTTGTTATATGACTTCTCTGAACTTCAGGGGACTTTATTTATTTTAGTATTTATTTATTTATTTATTTGACTGCCCCGGGTCTTAGTTGCAACATGCAAGATATTTTTTAGTTGCGGCTTATGGAATCTAGTTCCCTGACCAGGGATCGAACCCAGACTGTCTGCAATGAGAGCTCGGAGTCCTAGCCACTAGACCACCAGGGAAGTCCCTCAATGGGCTTTAGTGTCCAGATTGACTTTCACTGAGGGGATGTGGTGCAGCTTTTCCCAGCTGTTCTGGATTTTGAAACTCTTTCCCCAAGCATTTCAGGGAACTGAAGGGAGTTTATGAAAAGGCATTGAAAATGCTGCCTCAGTCTCTCTCTCCCTTGGGGAGTATTGAATAAAGGCTGACTAGTTCCTGCTATTCAACTCCCCTCCTTTCATACTTTGATGCTGACCAGTACTCTTCTGTTAACAATTTTCCTCCAGACAGGTTAGAGTCCAATCCGTTGGGTTACCACTTTCTTAGTCAGTCCTCATGACATACCTTGGTCACTTTGATTAGATTTGAGTGTTTCCAAGTCAGCAAGGCATTCACAGGTTATTTCTCAGAGTGAGTAAATGTCTATGTTTATATCTTCCATGCTGATCCTTACCAGATTCTTGTTGTAGAGGGTCTTCAGCTCCAAACTTGGAACACCTTACTCCACTCCCTAACGACTAACTATAGACCAAAGGGCTTTGGGTTCCACCTCCCCTATGCTCTCTGCCCTACAGCCTCCCCAGCCCCTATTCCCAGATTTGATCATGAAGGCTATTTTATTGGACACCAGTCTCTCTCTCCAGCATAACTAAACAATCTTGCAAGTCAGAAACTTTGTTTTCTTCTTCTTTGCACCAACACCCCCCCGGGACAGTGGCAGGCACACTAGAGTTGATTAATATTTAATTGCTTTTTTATTATAATAACTCTATGAGAGAGGATGGTTGTCATAGCTTCTCTGTCTACACAGAGAACAGAAGATGTATTGCTCAGTGACAACTCTGACCCGGCGTGAAGCAGGCACTTGGCAAAGGCTGAGGGACATAGTTTGCCTATCTAGTTGAATGGTCATGGAACTAATGATTGGAAAGGCTGGGTATTTTTTTCAGGGCTCATAGAGTCTGACTTCCCTCACTTTATTAAAAGGAAGCTGCCAAAGAGGGCCATAGCTTACCCCAGGTCCCACAGAGCTGAGGCTCGAGCCCGGGTCTGCTGCCCTGCCCTGGATATCCGTCACTGGCAATGTTGCCTTGTTTGTAAAATGGGGTTGATGATGCTCCCCTTGTAGGACTTACTGGGAGGTCCGCTCAGCTGACATGGTACATGCAGAGACGCTGCAGAAAACTCTTGAGAGTCCCTCGGTTTGCAAGGAGATCAAATCAGTCAATTCTAAAGGAAATCTACCCTGCATATTCTTTGGGAAGGCTGATGATGAAGCTGAAGCTGAAACTCCAATACTTTGGCCACCTGATGTGAAGAGCTGACTTATTGGGAAAGATTCCGATGCTGGGAAAGGTTGAAGTCAAAAGGAGAAGGGGGCAGCAGAAGATGAGATGGTTGGATGGCATCACTGACTCAACAGACATGAGTTTGAGTAAACTCTGGGAGTTGGTGAAGTACAGGGAAGCCTGGCGTGCTGCAGTCCATGGGGTCACAAAGAGTCAGACATGACTTAGGGATTGATCAATAACAAGAGTTCTTAGTGCAGAAGCTGGTACTGCTATCGCTCAATGTATGGTGGTCATTATTGTTAAGCAAATGTCCTTCCACCCAATACCTTGTAAGCTTGAAAGAGGAAGGCTGATTTCTCTGCATTTCTAATCGCTATCAGTCTCTTACACTTAATAATGCCCCACATTTGATGCCCATTTGATGATGACAACCAAGCAATCTGATTGCTCATGAAACTTCCATCTCAACACCCCAGGTGAAATGGAACATGTCCTCTTCTTAATGACCAGAGGGTTGACCCTGAAGGAAAACAATTCCTGCATGACTTTATAAGATAAGACTCTAAACTTCCTTCTGCCTCAATTTCCCCTGTTGGCTCGCTGAGCTGGGTCTGAGGAAGAAAATGCAGCAAGCCTTGATTGATGGATTCATTAGGGCTTGGAAGAGGTCTCTAGTCCTCAGATCCAAGCATTGTTATTTAAAGAACACTGATGGAAGAGAGGAGTTGAGTATTCAAATCGCCCTCGGAGGACTGACAAGGGAGCCAGTCATTGTAGGGCATTTAGAGAGCTAATTCCTTGCTTCAGTATTTAAGATCTTTGAAAAAGCTACATTCATCTTCCATGAAGGAAAAAAAATGTTCTTGCTTCTTCCTGCTATCTAGAGATTATTTAGTGCTCTGATATTGACACCACTTCTGTAGAAAGATTTAAAGATAAAAATGCAATGTATTCAAGTGCTGATCATTTTTCATTGTCACTTAGTGACAGTACAGCCTGGAGTCAATTGCTGCAGATTTATCTTTTGTGATATCGATTGTGTGCATGTGTGCCTAAGCTGTTTGCAAGTACCTGGCTCCATCAGTTGGCGGGGGCGGCGCCTGCAAGTGGTGGGGAACAGAGGTAGGAGAAAGAAGGAGGGGGCCCAGGGGGGACACCGCCCCTAGCTTTCTGCTGTACCAGGGTCTGGATGGGCATTGCCAAGAAGGTCCTGGATGAGAAGGCTCGAGACAGATGGGCCAACATGTGCTTGGGAAATGACCTGCTGTTTAATCATTGTGTAAAGCCCCTGAGGTTCAAGAGACAAAAAGATCCAGAAAAATCTGTGTCCTGAAGTGAAAGTCACTCAGTCGTGTCTGACTCTCTGCGACCCCAGGGACTATACAGTCCATGGAATTCTCCAGGCCAGGATACTGGAGTGAGTAGCCTTTCCCTTCTCCAGGGGATCTTCCCAACCCAGGACTCCCCCATTGCAGGCAGTTTCTTTACCAGCTGAGCCACAAGGGAAGCCCAAGAACACTGGAGTAGGTAGCCTATCCCTTCTCCGGAGGATCTTCCCGACCCAGGAAGTGAACTAGGGTCTCCGGATTCTTTACCAGCTGAGCTACGAGGGAAGCCCTAACCTGCTTCCTGAGGCGTATTAGAAGTGTGCAGAGGACTTCCCTGGTGGTCCAGTGGTTAAGAATCCTTTCCTGGTTCGGGAAGATTCCACGTGCTGCAGGGGCACTATGCCCGTGTGTCACAACTACCGAGCCCTGACGCTCCAGAGCCTGTGGGCTGCGGCAAGAGAAGCCGCCATGGCGAGCAGCCCGCAGACCACGCTAGCGTGGCCCCCGCTGGCTGCAGCTGGAGGAGGCCCGTGTGCAGCAGCAAAGGCCCAGCACTGCCAGCGATAAAAGAACTTTCAACACATATTTATTTCTTTAGGTATTTATTTCTTTTGGCATGTTGGGTCTTAGCTTGGGTTCAGTAGCTCTGTGGCACGTGGGATCTTAGTTCCTGGACCAGGGATCAAAACCACATCTCCGGCATTGCAAGGTGGATTCCTAACCACTGGACCACCACAGAACTCCCAGAAAGAATTTTTTTTTTTTTTTAATGTGCAGAGCTGGATTTTTAGGCTTCTTTGACATTCATCTCTCTTCCCTAAAGTGGTCCACAGCTTCCCAGTTTGGGAGGCAACTGAGCCCTGGCCCAAACACACTTTTCTTCATAATGACAGTGATGTCATTTACGGAGGACGTGTTACCCACCAGGCTCTCACTGAAAGTTTCCCCGCACCCTTTTTACAAGGAGCAGCCCCTGGGAGGCGGTGGGGGACTGCAGAAGTTGGAAGAGATTGGTGGTCATTATCACGTATCTTACAGAGAAGACTGAACCTTGAGAAGTTAAAAGACTTGCCCCAAACCATCTGCCTTTCCTCAGTCATTTTCATCTATCTCATCTCCCTGGCCGTCTTTCCTTTGAAGCTTGCCCCAAATCTCATGAAGTCTCCCTATTAGGAAGTGATTCTCACCAGACCTCAAGCCCTCAATTAAAAAATAAATGACACTGGAATATAATCAAAGAAGAAAAGTCAGAAAGAAAGAAAAGCGCTGGGGTTAGAGTTAGGAACATAGAACTCTATATTCGACTCTGCCACCAGCTTACCTAGTGACCTTGCTACTTAACTACCATGCACCTGTTTCCTCACCTGTAAAATGGAAGTGAAATGATACATCTCCTGTCACACAGGGTTGATACGAAAGAGTCCTGAGATAAAAGCGTCAAGTGCTATTGCTCTGCTCACTAGTGTAATAAAAACTTCCTGAGACAGTGAAATGGAGCAGAGCCCTGTGGTCCTTCCTCTGCCTGCCTTTTGTCTGTAGAAAACTTTAGTCAAAGAATAAGTTTAATCAGAGAAGTGAGAAATGAGGAAATAAAGGAAAACAATCGAAGGAGACTAAATAATGGTAATGTAGTCACTAAGCATAGTTAAGGACCTTTAGCTCTTTCTCAAGGGCTATAGATTATATTCTGAGCCATATCCTGTGACCTGTCTTATAGATCCTGGAACCCCAGGTGGAAGAAGTTAACTATATGATGACCAGACTCTACCCAGGACTTGAGCTGCCACAACGCCAAGAAGTGACCACAAAGAAAGGGGAACAAATGGACCCTAGAACTAAAGATTGACTGTACCTACAACAACCAAGATGACTCTGGCGAAACCACCGACGACCAGTCTGAAGATGACTGTTAGAGATGACTGTGCTGTTTCTGCATGTAGCACCCCCGCCCCGCCCCAACTCCGTCTGTAAAAGCTCTCACCCCTTGCTCGTTGGCAAACCAGGGTGGGAGTCAGACTTTGGACAGAAGTCTGGCACCTTCCCCTTCCCAGCTGCCGGCACCTGAAATGAAGCAAACTTCCCCTTCCACCAACCTGGCCTATGTATTGGCTTTTGAGCGGCAAGTGGTAACAACAGGACTAAGGTCAGGGCCTTAGTCCCCACTCTTTCGGTAACAAGAGGACTAAGGTCAGGGCACCCGCGCGGTTCTGTCCAGCTGGATGTGTCTTCTAGGACGGGGCTCCCCACCTCCCGGATCTAATGCCTGATGATCTGAGGTGGAGCTCAATAAATGCACAATAAATGTAAGACACTTGAATCATCCCCAAACCAACCCCAGGCCTCATCTGTAGACAAATCGTCTTTCCTAAAACCAGTCCCTAGGGCCAGAAAGGTTGTTCTAGGGCAGAGTGGAAACCTCCAGGCCTTCGGGTTTGAATCCCTCTGCCATCCTTGTTTGCTGTGTGATCCCAGGCAAGTCATTTAATCTCCCTGACCCTCAGTCTCTTTATCTGTACTGTTGAGATGGTTATTCCTGCTTCACAGGGCAGTTATGGGGACAGGCAAGCACTTGTGTAGAGAGTCTTGGGAGGGGGTGCCCAGTCCAATGGGACACAGGTGGAAAATACAGAAGATGCCAGAGGCCCTCAGATGGCTTTCATATTCAGGGCCTCTGCTCTCTGCCCACCCATGCCTGGCTTCCTGGTGGTTCCCACGTGCTCCTTCCCAGATTCCCCACACCTCTAGCCAGCACGGCTCAGGTCTCCTAGTGGCTACAACCCCATCCAGCAAAGGTCTGCTTGAGTTCCATTTCAGGATGGCTGGCTCATCCTGGCTGTAAATGCTGGGAACTTCTAAGAAGGCTGACCTCTCACTGTCAGAGAGCTTTCTGTTGAGATGTAGTCTACACCACCCATTTCTAAATTTCATCAATCATGCCTCCTCTGACCCAGCTAATCATTCCTCCCTCCTCCCCAGGACTCTCCATTTTTCAACAATGGTCCACTCATTTCATCTGGCATTGCTTTTGATGCTTCAAAGTCAACCAGGAAGTGAGGACCTCACTCTTGTTCTGCCCCAGCCATGGACACTGAGACTTGGAAGCTGGAGGGTCCATAGGAATGATTCGGAGTCCAGCTCTCTTATTTGACAGATGGGGAAAGTGAGGCCCCAGAGAAGAGATGGTCTCAATAAAGTTGCAAGATCAATATTTTCAAAACAGTTTGGCCCTTGGGATATAAATCCATAAAAATAGAAATAAGCCATAGGATTCTATTGGATAAGATAATGCACAATTACACACATAATTACAGCCATGGTTTAGGTCATGGCAGTTTAATACTGTTTCCTGAACCCGTCCCACTGCTGTGGAAAAGGGCTTCCAAGCTAGGTGATTTAAGTCATTCAATCTTCATAGCAATCCTAAGAGGTGGGCACTATTATCCTCATTTCCCTGTGAAGAAGACTGAGGTTCAGAGAGGTTACGTAACTTCTCCATGGTTACACAGCAAACTAGAAGCAGACCTGGGTTTCAAATCCAAGTCTTCCTAACTCAAAAGTCCATCACTTCAATCTTGGTAACATCTGAGACTGGAAATCAGAAGAATGGCAATAAAGTACGCGTGCACGCATGCTAAGTCACTTCAGTCCCGTTTGGCTCTTTGCGACCCCGTGGACTGTAGCCCGCCAGGCTCCTCTGTCCATATGAATCTCCAGGCAAGAACACTGGAGTGTGTTGTCATGCCCCCCTCCCGGGGATCTTCCTGACACAGGGAATGACCTGTGGCTTCTGCATTGCAGGTGGATTCTTTACCACTGAGCCACCGGGGAAACCTGCAATAAAGTATAAAGAGGCTCAAATCCCAAAGATGGGAGAAGAAAAGTCAAAGAGCTATCTTTAGGGAGCAAGCCTCTTGGCTCAGGCATCAAGGAAACAGGCAGGGCAGTTTGTTGAGTTGTCTGTTCTGAACTGGGAGCGTCCTGGGCACAAGGATGGGGCTTACTCTTCTTTGTCTTGGAGCTTGGCACGGAGAAGGAGCTCAATAAATATTTGGTTGAACAATGAATGAAAAGTTTGGAAAATAACTTTACCAAAGGGAAGACTGGAGGGGAAAATGTGCCATGCCTCCCCCGTATTGCACATCTGGGAGGATAAGTGTGCTGCTATCGCCACCGATAGACCACAAGTGTAAACAACTGGCTGGGACGCTGCCTCAAGCCGTGGTGTCAACTGTCTTGTGCAGTGGTTTAAGGTCATGGCCTAGGGTGTGTGTGTGTTAGCTGATTGGTCACGTCTGACTCTGGGACCCCATGGACTGTAGCTCCTCTGTCCATGGGATTCTCTAGGCAAGAATAGTGAAGTGGGTAGCCATTCCCTTCTCCAGGGATCTCTCCAAACCAGGAATCGCACCCAGATCTCTTGAATTGCCGGTAATTCTTTACTGTCTGAGTCACCAGGAAAGTCCCTGCTGCTGCTGCTGCTGCTAAGTCGCTTCAGTTGTGTCCAACTCTGTGCAACCCCATAGACAGCAGCCCACCAGTCTCCCCCGTCCCTGGGATTCTCCAGGCAAGAACACTGGAGTAGGTTGCCATTTCCTTCTCCAATGCATGAAAGTGAAAAGGGAAAGAGAAGTCACTCAGTCGTGTCCGACTCTTAGCAACCCCATGGACTGCAGCCCACCAGGCTCCTCCATCCATGGGATTTTCCAGGCAAGAGTACTGGAGTGGGGTGCCATTGCCTTCTCTGGAAAGTCCCTAATAAAGTCATTAAGAGTTACATTTGCTGAAAGTTGACCAAGAGTCAGATCCAGCACTAAGCCCTTTACGTGAACTATTTTATTTAAATCTCACGTCAACTCCCAAGAGTGATATGCTGTTGATGTTCCCACTTTATGAAGGAAAGAACTGAGTTTCAGAGAGGCAAGTGATTTGCCCGAGGTCACACAACTAGTAAGAGCTGAAGCTTGAACTTGAAACCCAGTCTGCTAATTTCAAAGGTCTATTAACTTGAAATTAACCAATTAATTCAACATTATCGTCTGGGTGTCCTTCTCATTAAAGTGCAGACTTGAGACCCAAACAGCCATCAGCCTGGGCGCCAACACTTGAAAAATATCGTCCTCGCATCAGAACTTGACAATGATCTACATCTTACTTTCTTGATCTTGTTATTCATCTTCATCTTTCTAGATCTCTCTCCCCACTTCTTTAATCACTGCTTGTCACCTGTCGATCTCCTGGACTTTTTTTTTTTCCTGCTTTTCTGGGGGTGGTGGGGAGGAATTTGTGTAATTGTCTGGAGGGTATCTTCTCAGAAAAGAATATAATCACAACACCACGCTCATCTCAATTCCTTTAGAGGTAGGTGGTCACTGAAGGACAAGTATTATGTCCACTAGAGTCTAAGTTCCCGGAGGACAGGGCCCATGTCTGCTGGCACTGCACTGGATGCTCACAGAATACTTGCTGAACAAAAGAATTTTATATCCAATGAGCAGAAATGGCACTGGCATCTCCACGCTGGGGAAGGGGCCTCCTGCAGAGCATCAACCTCCTGGATTTCCCGTCTTTGCGGAGCATTTCCGGAAGATGTAATTTCTATTTCTTTGGTCCAGAAAACCACAAAGGGCCATCTGCTGGGTCAACCTGACTGGCGCTCGTCCACTGACCTTCCAGGGGCCAAACGTTCCCGGTCCACAGTACCCTCCCAGTGGATAAAGACTCTGGGAAATGTTTGTCTAGTCTCCATGAAACCCGGACGACGTCATAAAGGAAACTCCCTACTGCCCAGTAAGGACCCTTTCCCAAGCAGAAGTTTTGGGGCCCAAGTGACCTGTGCGGCCCTGGATGGAGGCCTTGGAGCCCATGAAACTGGGGGAGCAGGGGCAAGGGGACCCCACCATCAGCGTGTGTGTCTTCTTTCAAACATCCTCCCTAATCTTGACCGTTTTCCCCCGCATCTCACTTCAGCTGTGGTTGCTCTCTGCCTGAACCTCTCTCAGCATTATTTTTGCATTGTTCTTCTCCCCAAGGAATATCCTGTTTTAGACTTCCCTCCCAATTGAATTTGTCTTTCTCCCTCTGAGCCAAATCTTATTTTTGTTATTTTCCATCGATATCTTTAACCTGCTCTGAGCCTCTGCATTACTTCTCTGCCCTTCTTGGCAATAGCAACGCCTCCCGATTAAGGACCTTATGCAAATTTCATCAGTGAACTGTTCACTCCACCTTTCAGATAATTATTAAAGATGTTAACTAAGAGTGGGACAGACACCAGTTCCACACACCTTCGCCGAGACCGCCCTCTGTCATTTATCCTTGCCTTGCGTGTGTACACAGTTCCATTCTCAGAATGAGGTTCTTCTCCATCCTAGGTTGAATTTATTTTGTAAGGAAAGTTTCATAACATATTATGGCAAACATTTTACTAAAATCAAATCTCATAGCTATCCACAGTTCCCCTGCATCTATTGTCCCAGCCGAAGGGTGGCTTACCTCGGCGGCCTGCTCACTCTCATAAGAAACATTGCCAGGGAAACTGTGGTCTCTGGGATGCTTGCTGGGCTTCAGCGAATCTCTCCATTCCTTGGTCAACCCGCCAAGACCATGCACTAAATACCTACTGGCTTCTGGCTTCTGAGATAACATGGAAGAAGTGAACCCTGTCCTCTAGGATCTCACAGTCCACCTAAGCAAACAGAACGTTCATATACACATGTGCCGAACACAGAGAGTCGTGGCCAGGTTTGGGTGTTCATGAATGCAGCATGCAGTCAGCCACAGGCTACATTTAAAAACACTCGACAAGACTTCCCTGGTGCTCCGGTGGTTAACAATCCACCTTCCCTCATATACACGCTGCTATATTCAAAACAGACAACCAACAAGGACCTGCTGCATAGCCCAGGGAACTCTGCTCCATGTTATATACCAGCCTGGATGGGAGGGGGGTTTGGAGGAGAAACAGTTCATTTCAGTCACTCAGTCGTGTCCAACTCTTTGCAACCCCACGAACCACAGCACGCCAGGCCTCCCCATCCGTCACCAACTCCCGGAGTCCACCCAAACCCATGTCCATTGAGTCGGTGATGCCATCAAGCCATCTCATCCTCTGTCGTCCCCTTCTCTTCCTGCCCTCAGTCTCTCCCAGCACCAGGGTCTTTTCAAGTAAGGAGAATGGATACACATTTATGGAGAGCTGAGTCCCTTCGCTGGTCACCAGAAATTACCACAACATTGTTAATTGGCTATACCCCAATACAAAGTAAAAGTTTAAAAAGAAAAGAAAGAATCCTCCTTCCAATGAAGGGGGTGCGGTTTAGATCCCTGGTCAGGGAACTAAGATCCCACATGCTGTGGGGTACAGCCAAAAACAAAGAAAGAAAATCTAATAGTACTTGAGTGTAAAAATGTGTTTTAAAACCTTAATTTTTTATTTTGGGAAATTTAAACATGCATGAAATGCAGCTTAACTATGATCTCCCAGGCGTTCATCATCCAGTTTCAACAGTTACATTTTACCATTCTTATGATATCTCCTCACCTCTCCTTTTGCTTTTTTGGCAGGGGAGGACACTTTAAAGTAAAGCCCAGACATCATATCATTAGCATCAGTAATGACTTTGCAATGTACCTTTAACAGATATTAAGAAAATAACCACAATACCATCATCATATCAAACACAACTGAAGGTAATTCCTTATGACATATTACCTAATACCTGGTCCTTGTTCAATTGTTCTCCCTGATTGTCTAAAAAACTGTCTTTTATACAGTTGGTTCATGTGGACCACATATTGTATTTGATGGACATGCCTCTTAGTCTGTATCATATCCTTTTTAAAATGCCATTTAGCTGTGAAAGAAAATAAGTCATCTATCTTGTAGAATTCCAAATGTAGTCCATCTTAAAGGACATCTGTTATGTAAAATATGAACACAGAGAAAGATCACGAGGAGATCATCTAAGATGAACTAAAGATAAAGTAAGAATGCCAACACATGTGAAACAAGGACCCTTCGAGTTGGACGGAAGCCCAGAGGTTGTTCACACTAACCCAGCCTCCACCCCATCCTTACCCTGGCCCTAAGTAGAGAAGCCTTGTCAGCAATGACCCTGCCAGATGTCCACCCTCTTCGTTTGCAAAGGAACTCACTTTAGGATACTTTTGTACAGCAAATGGTTCCTCTGTAGACAAAAAAATATATGTATATTATTCAGCTTAGCAACAATGGCAAAATAGATTCATACAGTCTATAACAAACATCTATTAACCAAAGTGTGCTGTGTCTGGGAAGGGCTCTGAAGAGAAGCAAAGAGGAAAAAGAGGGAAGGGAAGCTCAGACAAAGGAGAACAACGGGGCTTCCCTGGGGATCCAGTGGTTAAGAGTCCACCTTTCAGGCAGGTTCGATCCCTGGTCAGGGAACTGAGATCCCGCATGTCCTGGAGCAACTAAGCCCTCGCATTGCAATTCCTGAGCCCACTCACTGCAACCAGAGGGCCCATGTGCCACAGCGAAAGATCCTGCGTGATGCAAGGAGGACTCTGAATACCACAAGAAGATCCTGAATGCCCGATGCAGCCAAGTAAATAAATAATTTAAAAAAGAGACAGAGAGGGAGAGAAGCGGACCAGAGGTATAAGGAGATTCCAGCCAGCCTTGGAGAAGTTTAAGAAGCCCAGAGTGGGTGGCGGCTACAAGCAAAAGATGGCTGAAAACGTGGCTCTGCCAGGTCTAAATTCCTCTGTGTCTAAGACTCACAGGTCACTGGGGTGAGATGGAGGTGAGGCCAGAAGCATAATGGGACTGCTCAACCCGCTGGGCAGGAGCTGTGCCTCCATGTGGAGCAAAACCTTCAACCTTTGAATCCGAGTCTCCTCCCCAGACGCCTGAGTTGACAGCTCTCATCTTAAGGGTCGTTGAGCGTGTGAAGCCGAAGGACAGCAGCGTCTGGCGCTCAGCCAGGGCTCTGCGGGGAGAGCTGTGTCATGTGCCTGGCAGGGCTCAGCTCAGTCTGTCCCACGGCAGACAGACAGAAGACCTGTTCTCTTTGCCCAATGGCGGGTCGTCACCTGGGGAAACGCTGTCACATTTATGGGTTCTAGTCACAGGTTGATCGAGGGTGGGGTTGGGGTTGGGCATGAAACCAAGCGGGAAAAGGGAGCAATTTGTTCTGAGTCCTGCGGGGAGGTGGCCCGATGGCTGCATTCCAAGCACGGGCGAGTGATTGAAGAGCAATGCCTCTGTCTTCTCTGAGATATCTATACCACATTCACATCATCTTGCATTTCGGGTCTCAGCTTTACCCAGTATGATTTTCCCAAAATACTAAGTAGGTTAGGTGATTCCTCCAGGGCCCTCCACGCTCTGCCCTGACGTGCTGATGGAGCATTTGTTTACCCGGAGGGAACCAGGTGAGGGGAGAGGCTGGGGCCCCCCTTCCTGTGAGTCCCTCTCAGAATGTCTGTCACTTTCTTCCTCCTGCAGGGCAGTAGGCCTCGTTCGCTCAGCCTTAAGATGGGGGCAGGGGGACTCCCCTAATAGCTCAGTTGGTAAAGAATCTGCCTGCAATGCAGGAGACCCCCAGTTCGATTCCTGGGTGGGGAAGATCCTCCGGAGAAGGGATAGACTACCCACTCCAGTATTCTTGGGCTTCCCTTCCGGCTCAGCTGGTAAAGAATCCACGTTCAATGCAGGAGACTTGGGTGGGGAAGATGCCCTGGAGAAGGGAAAGGCTGCCCACTTCAGTATTCTGGCCTGGAGAATTCCCTGGACTGTGGGGTCCTAAAGAGTTGGACACGACCGAGTGACTTTCACTTTCACTTAAGTCAGGGAAGAAGGACCTCGGCCTTCCCCTCCCCGCTTTCCCTCCCCTCCTGCTCCTCCACAAAGGAATCTAGAAGGAAAAGTTGCCAGCCCGTGTAAAGGATTTGCGCCTATCACAAGACAGCAGCAAAAGCGATACAAGATGAAGCTACTGGTATCATCTCAACACTGACCGGGGCTGATAATGCTCAATTCCTCGCTGTTATCAAGACTTAACTCCCAGAAGTCTTCAGTCCTTGTTAATTTCAGCTTTCTGTGAAAACAAGGTCAGCACAGCACCTGCTGGGGTGTGGGGGGCCGTGTTTCACCCCCTCCTCCTTTATCAGCAGACTCTCCACCCCTCTGCTCCTCCCTTTTCCGTGGCAGGCCCCCAGCAGATGGTTTGGTTTCAGGAGAGACCACCAGAGACGCAACAAAGCTTTTCGATTAGAAACCCATTATTTAGGATGACCGCCCTACTTCCTTCCCATTCTCTCTCCCCTGACCACCAAGATCCCATATCAGGAAACTCAGTGTTTGGTTTCCTGAGGGAAAAAAGCCTGTCTGCCTCCAGAAAATGACTCCACGGGCCATCTGACGTCAGGTGAAGGTCTTCTCAAGGTCTTCCTGTTTGGATTCTCGGGAGGGAAATCACTGCTTGCACCCCTGCGCTCCATCGATCGGTCACGTCCGACTCTTCATGACCCCATGGACTGTGGCCCACCAGGCTCCCCTGTCCGTGGGATTTTCCAGGCAGGAATACTGAAGTGGGTTGCCATTCCCTACGCCAAGGGATCTTCCCCACCCAGGGATCGAACCTGAGTCACTTGCACTCAGCACCATCTCGATTCCAGACTCACCTGGCCCCTGACAAGAATTCTCCAAGTCCTGGCAAGGGAAAGAAAGCAGGAAGGGAAGCGATTTCTGAGTCCTTCAAAGCCAGTGATTCAGACACAACTCTCCCTCTATTGATTTCTAACAATCGATAACTTTGTTTCAATAAGCAAGTCTCAGAGTCTACCCTGCTCTCCACAAGTCCCCAAAATAAACCCAGCGCTCAGGGAAGAGTTTCCCTCCCCCGCTTCTTATTCTCAAAGCTGACTTGAGTTTCTTTTTGAAAGGTGAGGATTCCCTCCACCCCCTGCCAGCGACCCCCTGTTCCTGAAATATAAAGTAAGAGGCAGCAACAGAGAGATGAGGTCTGTACAGTTAATAAAAACAGCGACAGGCCTGACCTGTACACGCTCTTTCTCTCCAAGCAAGGCTCAGGGAGTACTCATTCTAGTTTCTCCAATCACATCGTCATTGTTTTAATAATTCAGCCCTGGGGTGGGGTTGTCTCTGCTGGTGAGTGGCTTCAGGGCCTGGAGTTATCAAAATACTAATGTTACCAATTTATCATCCTGGCTGATGGAGTGTCAGAGGTTTCTAGGGAGTTGCAGGGGAGAGGGGGCTGTAATAACCTCCAGATCTTGGCTGAATGGAATCTCTGAGACCGGGAACACAGGCCAGCTTGTCCTGCATCCCTGGCCTTCCTAGGACCCTAATGAGAAGACGTGCTTAGACCTTGGAGTCAGTTAGACACACACAAACACACCCTTCCCCACCCAGCCAGAAACCAAGGGCAAAGGGCGGATGGATGGGGTAGCAAACGCGAAGATTTGGACTTCTGAAATCTGACGCAGGGACCCCCTGAGTGGAGTCTCCTTAGGGATTATTTCACTGTCTGCCAATGTGTGGGATGCATGGCCCCGGAGGAAAGTGGAAGAGCTTCAGTAGAATCGAGCATGATGTTGAATAACGTCAAATCTCAGTGAGAATTACTCTCCTTCCAATTCTTTTTCAACCTCCGCCGTTGCTTAAAGGGAAACTTGTGACTCTGGTGTTCCTGCATCTTTCACGCCTCCCTGATACCTTCTAATCTCTCTCCTTAACAAGGCGATCTGTCCTCAGGCTCCCCCGCTTCCAATGGGAACAGTTCCTTCTGAAACTGACAGCTTCGTTCTGTTTCTGTTGTATTTATTTTTATAGTTACCTTGTGTTTGCAGCCAGTTATACTGATTTTCCATTGTAATATAAAGTTTCTTTTGAAAGCACTTATTATGAAGTTAAACATTAGATGAGTCAAAATCTTTAAATTAGGGACTTCCAGTGGTTAAGACTCTGCCCTTCCAATGCAGGAGGCTAGGGTTCGATCCCTGGTCAGGGAACTAACATCCTACACACTGCTTGCCTTGGACAAAAAATACACTTAAAATTTTTAAGTAAGTAGTAAAGCTGGGTAGTATGTGGATTTAGCAATACAGGCCCCAAGGCCATGGGAGCTCTTGGAGTTTAGGGAATCTGGCTCTGTTTGAGTTGTCAAGGGAGATAAGACCCTGAAAACTGTCCCCAGAATGGTGATGGGAGAAGGAATGGGAGCCTGAAGAACACTGCTTCTCTCTTGTCCTCCTTTTTTACTCCTTTCCCTCCCTTCCCATCATAGATGGGGAGAGCTGTGCTGAACAGACCCCTCCTCCCATCTCCTTGGGGTCAAAAACTCCCTGTCCTTTAGGAAACTGTAATGATTGGTCCATGAGTGGTCATGTGACCCAAGCCAAGCCAATAGAAGTCCTTCCCTGAAAGTTTTCATACTTAAGCTAAGGGAGAAAGCCCTCTTTTTCTACACTACCTTGGTGAGGAGTTGTAAGGCTGCAGCGGCCGCACAGCTGTTCTTTCTGAGAGAATGGAGCTTACCACAGAGAAGAGTTGAGAAGGGAGATAGAAATGGAAATCCCTGCATCTGTTCATGTCCCTGGATTAAGGGAGCCCTTTCACCAACCTCTCTGGTTTTGTTGGCTGCTGACCTGAAGCAATACATGCGTTTGGCTTACATTGGTTTAGGATACATTTATCCATTTGCCTCTAAGAGTTTCGTCATTGTTGCTTAGTCGCTCAATCATGTCCAACTCTTTTGCAGCCTCATGGACCACAGGCCCCCTGGACTTCTCTGTCCATGGAATTTCCCAGGCAAGTATACTGGAGTGGGTTGCCATTACCTACTCCACGGCATCTTCCCAACCAGGGACTGAACCCATGTCTCCTGCCTTGGGAGGTGGATTCTTTACCACTGAGCCCCCTGGGAAGCCCCACTCACAGTGCAAATCAGTGGTTTGGAGACGTGCTTTGTGTGTGATTGCTTCTAATCTTTCTAATTCCTGTGGGGGAGGGAAGTCCTCTAAAGAGAGCCCTAGCTAATTAAGCACATGAAAAGGTGTTTGGCAGTATTAGTCACCATGCCAACTTGCTTCAGTCATATCTGACTCTTTGCTTCCCCACGGGCCATAGTCTGCCAGGCTCCTCTGTCCATGGGATTCTCCAGGTAAGAACGCTGGAGTGGGCTACCATGCCTTCCTCCAGGGGATCAGCGCCCTCCGTATGGGCCAGCATGAGCGTCTGGAGCTGCGGGGCACAGAGGGCACTTGCTGCTGAGGTTGGTCTCAAGTCACATGGCCCCTGCACCTCCCATGGCACTCCTGGAAAATCTCTGGGGACCAGAATGCTTGCCCTGGCTCTCAGAGTTTCAGGCCCACCGGTTGCATACACGTGAACTGATTTTTTTTTTTTTCCTTTTTGAGCAGCAGGGGAGGAGGGATTGCATTGAATCTCAGTTTTACCCAGAAGTGCCCATCTTTTGTGGCATATAGGCTGAGGACACAGATTGGAGAGTCTCTCTAGGTCCCTTCTGGGTCCAGGATCTAAGATGTTAGGATTCTTTGTGTGCAGAGAAGAAGCCAATTCTGACTCCCTGTTGGAACCTTTCTTTGACTTGCTTCTCATTGCTTTTGTTATTATAATCATACAGAAGGGCCTGCCTCAGAGTTCTGCCCCTCTGCTGGACTGTTGAACTAAAACTAAAGTGCCTTTGTTCAGAACCCTGGGCACGTGTAGATGGAGGAAGGAAGAAATGAACACATCCGAACACATCCCGGGCCTGAGGCTTGCCATTCTAGGAGATGTTTGCAAGGTTCAGTTCAGTTCAGTTCAGTCGCTTTCGTGTCCAACTCTTTGCAACCCCATGAATCACAGCACACCAGGCCTCCCTGTCCATCACCAACTCCCGGAGTTCACTTAAACTTACATCCATCACGTCAGTGATGCCATCCAGCCATCTCATCCTCTGTTGTCCCCTTCTCCTCCTGTCCCCAATCCCTCCCAGCATCAGAGTCTTTTCCAATGAGTCAACTCTTCACATGAGGCGGCCAGAGTACTGGAGTTTCAGCTTTAGCATCATTTCTTCCAAAGAACACCCAGGGATGATCTCCTTCAGAATGGACTGGTTGGATCTCCTTGCAGTCCAAGGGACTCTCAAGAGTCTTCTCCAACACCACAGTTCAAAAGCATCAATTCTTCAGCGCCCAGCTTTCTTCACAGTCCAACTCTCACATCCATACATGACCACAGGAAAAACCATAGCCTTGACGAGACAGACCTTTGTTGGCAAAGTAATGTCTCTGCTTTTGAATATGCTATCTAGGTTGGTCATAACTTTCCTTCCAAGGAGTAAGCATCTTTTAATTTCATGGCTGCAGTCACCATCTGCAGTGATTTTGGCAAGGTTAATGGCCTTTTAATTTTGCTTCCTCACCCCCACCTCATCTCTGATCTATAAAAGAAACTGGCATCTGGACCCCAATAAATGGTTATCTTGAGGCGCCAGCCTGCTATCTTCTTAGTCAGCAGGCTCCCCGAAAAAGGTCTCTTCCTCGCCTCAACCCCTCGTCTCTTGGGTTCACTGGCCTGTCGTGTGGCGAGCAGAGCGAGCTTGGACTCAGTAACGTTTGCACAGAAGTGGCCTTCTCCAGGTCCACGCTGCTCCGGGAATGGGCTCCCCTTCTTCGGGGCTGGCACAGTGAGACGGGAGTCATTTCTCCCACCCAGAATGCTCTGAGCACTGGTCACCGCGGTGGACAAGGCTGTTCTAAGTTGGGCCAGACTGTGCTGTCCTGGCCTAAAGGATGGGCCTCCCTTTGGTCTCCCTGGCCCCTTCCCCATGGGCTCCTCAAAAAGAGACCTGGGGAGGTGAGGATTTTGTGGGATTTGGCCTGGCGCCCAGAGCTCTTGGAGGGGACCTTGGGTTTCCTTGTCATCCTATCATCCGTGGCTGGAAGTATGTTCTCACTCCATCCTTGACATCGCGTGCCTACCACACATCAAGTCCCTTAAGCTTGGCCCCAAACGCTCATTCTAGCCTTGGAAACTTGCTGGGGTCCAGCCCCGGTGGATCCAGGGAATTCGAAGGTGGGGATGGCGTCGGCATCTTTGGAAAAATACATATTTAATCACAGATATATAGACAGATTAGAAACGGATAGTGTAGTAGGAAAATTAGTGGAGAAAAAGAGGCTGAATAACTTGGTTTACATGGAATAGCATCCATGCTCCGGATGGGAATTCAGCCAGAAAAACGGGAGCAAGAATGAAACGACATGGGGGAATCAGTCTTTCCGGAAACTGATCCGATTTCTTTATTTTTGGGTTTGTTTATATACCTTTTGTTACATATAGGGATGAATACAGAGTCACATGGGGGTCAGCAGTCCTGACCTTTATCAAAATCAGGTGCTTCACATAAATGTATTAAAGAAAAGGTCTTAGGGAATTTACATCATCTTCTGGCCATGAGACCTGCTGACATTTTATGATCCTTTCTTTCTGAACCAAAAAATCTTATTTCTTCCAAGGATGTTTTTTCTTAAACCAGGCACCACCCTCCAAATAAAGTTACATTCCTATAGGGTGAGGATGTAGTGAGTTACAATCAAGAAAGGAATTTATTTAAGCCAAGGTTAACATGATTAATCTTAAAGGTTAATACTTATTTCTCCTATATGCTTAAAGGTTAATACTTATTTCTCCTATATGCTAGTTATATTCATTGTAAGGGCAGGGAACATGGAGATTTAGCAGCAAACATCAACCCAACAAATGAAAATCCCTTTCACCAATGTTCCCCTTAAGATCTATTTAGTCTTAAGATAGTGATAAAGTTACATTTTTACATAGCAAGGACACAGTGATTCATAACAAAGTACAGTGATCTATGACAAAAGAGAAAATTCATTAACTCAAAAAGTCTAGTATTGCTAACCTTCAAACTACTATATTTCATTTTCTATATTCCAAATACATTGATCAATATATTCCCAGGTGCCTAAGGATATGGAGGCCTGGCGGCAATCATTGACTAGACAATGAGAAAAGTCCTATGCTAATTAAGACTTTAAAATACTCCAAAACTCTCTGTGCTGTTTATGGTTGAGAGGTAGTAGACAGTCATGTGCTATGTAGTGGCAGGAGTATGGATAATCCTGTCATACAAGCTAGTCTGTCAGTAGAGAGGTTTGACCTAGGACACCCTTGTCACACCCAGGACAGGGAATTAGCAGCAATTATTGACACAACAAATGAAAAACCCTTCACCAATATAATTCCTCACCAACCCACTATACTAATAATTTCCAACTCCCCAAAAGAATTTGCCTTTAGTAAGTCTAAAATATCTCGTGCCTCCCACGTTGGGAGGCTGTAAACAATCACATGTGGCCAGAAGAACCTATACAGGTGAGCTAGATAACCTTCAGAGGAGTCCGTAAGCTAAAACACTCTTGTCATGCCCAGGAATTTTTATTGCCTTGAAGCTGCACGTTAACTCCTTCTCCGAGAGAAATGGTTATGGGGGAGAGCCCCCCGTAAAGTCAGAGGTGTAGGTGAGAGCATAAAACAGACTCTGGTTTTGGGGTAGATGCTCAGGAACAGGGGGCTTCCTGAGGCTTGGTCATGCCTTTGCGTATGCCANTTGAGAGGTAGTAGACAGTCATGTGCTATGTAGTGGCAGGAGTATGGATAATCCTGTCATACAAGCTAGTCTGTCAGTAGAGAGGTTTGACCTAGGACACCCTTGTCACACCCAGGACAGGGAATTAGCAGCAATTATTGACACAACAAATGAAAAACCCTTCACCAATATAATTCCTCACCAACCCACTATACTAATAATTTCCAACTCCCCAAAAGAATTTGCCTTTAGTAAGTCTAAAATATCTCGTGCCTCCCACGTTGGGAGGCTGTAAACAATCACATGTGGCCAGAAGAACCTATACAGGTGAGCTAGATAACCTTCAGAGGAGTCCGTAAGCTAAAACACTCTTGTCATGCCCAGGAATTTTTATTGCCTTGAAGCTGCACGTTAACTCCTTCTCCGAGAGAAATGGTTATGGGGGAGAGCCCCCCGTAAAGTCAGAGGTGTAGGTGAGAGCATAAAACAGACTCTGGTTTTGGGGTAGATGCTCGGGAACAGGGGGCTTCCTGAGGCTTGGTCATGCCTTTGCGTATGCCAAGCGTCCTTCCTCATGACCTTTGCCATGGGCAGAGTTCCTCACGCTGGCTCCCGGCAGAAACTCTTCCCTGTACACCCCATGCCCCAGTTCCCAGGCTGACCTTCAGGCCTCTGCATTCTGCCAGTGATGCCAGCCTTGGCACAGCCCTCTGGTTAGCACCCCTCTCGAGTCAGAGGTTCCAAGCTTCTCACCACCCCTGGGGCTGAAGCCGGGCATAGGTAATGGTCTCATGTAGACCTAAAACATGAGAGACAGCTCTGTAAAACAGGCCAGCATCTTCCCCTCCTGCCCATCAACCTGAGTTCTGGTAGAGGCCACACCCACCACACCTGTGCTGACTCACCTGGAACAGCTCCAGGACACCTTCAGAAACAGGTCCCTGAGCTGGGCCGGGCCACGCCAGGGCAGCCAGTTCCAGCCTCCAAGACAGCTGACTCCCCGATTCGTTCCATTCGCACAGGAATTTGGCTAATTTCAGCCCAGAAATGTCATGTCTGGAGCTCGCCAAGCCCTTTCAGAGTATTCCAGCCTGCACTTAGTCTCTCTCCCTTCCCTTGATAAATGGACTTCATCTCCTCCCTTTAGACTGGGATAGCGCTGATTTGTGTAAATCCTAGGTTATAAAGTATTCATACTGCTTGGTGCTGGTGGGGGCCTTTCTCCAGCTTCCTGGCTCTGTTCCTTCCCTGGAGGATGAGTGACTGGGCGAATCATGGCCAGTCATGGCTGGACACTGCCTTGGGCACCCTCCCTTCTTCTCCTGTTCAGCCCAGTCCCAAAGGTGTTCATTGAGCACACACTCTGTGCTCTGAGTTACGTGTTACGAGGGGTCCAAAGGCGAACAAAAGGTGCACCACAACTTGGAGACGCTAGCATCCTGGTGGGTGAGGCAGGGCTAGAAATGAGAAGCCCTACCTGGCCGACAGTGATGAGCTGTGAGAAAGACACAGAGTCATTCTTGAGTCCCAGCCTCAGGAGAGGTCAGAGAGGGCTTCCCTGGGGTCATGGCGTTTGACCCTGGGTAGCATCAGGGCACGTGGAGAGGAGAGGAGGTGGCAGGAAATAGCAGGGGCAAAAGTGCAGGACAGGGCAGGGGAACTCAGCGTTGTGTGCTTGAGTAAAGCCTGTCACATGATAGGAGGTTGAAGAGGTGGGTGAAGGCCACGGGATTTTCTTTTTATTTTAAAGCCAGTGGAGGGGGAGAGGAAGGGGCAGCGAGTGGAGACAAGAACATTCTGGGGTCATTCCAGGAGGAGAGAAGGAAACCAGTTCCTTTTCGTTGCTGCCGTCTTTGTTGTTTAGTCGCTAAGTTTTGCAACCCCGTGGACTGTAGCCCTCCAGGCTCCTCTATCCATGGGATTTCCAAGGCAAGAATGCTGGAGTCCATTTCCTCCTCCAAAGGATCTTCCCCACCCAGGGATCGAACCCTCGTCTCCTGCATTGGCAGGCGGATTCTTCAGCACCGAACCAGTAGGGAAGCCCCAAACTTGTTCCTACTAAGCATTTTCCTGGCCCAGTGTCTTAGTTTCCTGTTGCTTCTGTAACAAATTATCCCACTCTTAGTGGCTTAAAGCAACAGAAATGTGTTGTTTTACAGTTCTGAAGGTCAGAAGTCCAAAATCAGTGTCTGCGAACTAAAATCAAGGTGTGGACAAAGCTGCATCCCTTCACTCCCGGCCTCTGCCAGCGCTGGAGGTCTCCCGGCTTCCCTGCCCGACGGCCCTGCAGCCCTCTGACCTCTGCTGTCCTCAGCACATCTTCCCTGCCTCCGACCCTCCTGGTTACACTGGGCCCACCCAGACAACCCAGAACAATCTCCCCACCTCAAAACTCTGAATTTAATCGTGCCTAGAAAGTCCCTTCTGTTGTGTAAAGAAACATGCCCATAGCATCCAGGGATTAAGACAAGACCATCTTTGGGGGCGGCCATCATTCAGCCAGTTGCAGGCAGGGATTTATAATCTGCCTCACTTGTTCCCGCTCAAGCGCACCAGGCAGCTATTATAATTCTCATTGTACAGGTAGGGACTAGGGTCTTGAACGTCTTAATAGCACTTGGAGGTTACAGTTAGTGGGAGGTTAATGTGGGATTTGAACTTGCCCTGTTTGACCCCATGGGGACTTCCCAGATGGTAGAGCTGGTAAAGAATCTGCCTGCCAATGCAGGAGATACAAGAGATGCGGGTTCAATCCCTGGGTCAGGAAGATCCCCTGGAGAAGGAAATGGCAACCCCCTCTGGTAGTCTTCCCTGGAAAATGCCATGGACAGAGGAACCTCGTGGGTTATAGTCCATGGGGTCGCAAAGAGCCTGACACGACTGAGCGCGCGCAGACACACCGTCTGAGCCCAAAGCCCACTCACTTTCTGTGCACGCCGGCACCTCTCATGGGATGCTCTGGACAAGAGAGGATTTGCTGTGGGCATATCTTTAGAAGAGTCACCAGGAGCTCTGATGGGAGGTAAAGGAAACAGAAGTGAAATAAACTCCACACAAAAGGGGTGGGGGGCGGGATGAGAAGTGCTGCAGAGGGACGGCTGGGGCTTGGCCCCGTGCTCACTGCGGGGGGAGGGATCCAGAGCAACCGGGCCAGAGTCTAAGCTTGGGGACCTCGATGCTGGAACATCAACAGGACCTGCAGCAGGAGCAGGGAGAAGCTGAGGAGGGGGCTTGGAGGGAGTTCTTGGTCGTCTGGGGCCAGATGAAAGGGCCCGGAGGCAGATTGGGGCCGGAGGTGGAGCCCGGGCTGGAGACAGAGTTCTGATCACACAGATGCACTTGGGCCCCAAAACTTCTGCTTGGGAAAGTTACGGGGTAGAAGGGAATTTCCTTTATGAGGTCATCCTGGTTTCACGGAGGCCCTGAGATGGAGGCTGGGAGTTGGGGATAGAACTGGGGGAGGGCATGGAGCCGGGAAGCAGCGGAGAGGCAACTGAGGTGTCATGAGGAGGGGATGGGGATCGGTGAGGCTGGCAGACAGGGGAACACGGCAGCACCAGGCCAGGGGGCGAACCGTCAAGAGGGGAGACCCATTCCCCCACCGATGGACGTTAGGCTGCTTCCAAGTCCTGGCTGTTGTGAATACTGCAATGAACATGTACACAGTACATATGGAGAAGATAACTGACAAGAAGCTACTGAATAGCACAGGGAACTCTGTCTGGCTGGTGTTCTGTAATGAGTTATATGGGAATGAGGGTCTAGAAGAGAGGGGATGTATGTATATGTATGACTGATTCACTTTGCTCTACAGCAAAAACTAACACAGCATTGTAAATCAACTACACGCCAATAAAAATTAATTAAAAACAGCAACAATAGAAAGGAGTGATCAGCCACCACAAACATCAACCAAAACTCGTGGGTTTGACAACCGGTAAGTTACTAGCTGCAAATGTGTGGCGCCCTTCCCTCACCAGCTCTCAGGTGGTCTTGGGAAGGGCTGTGTTTGATGCTACCCGGGTCAGGGTCAGGCTGGAGACCGACCCAAACTTTGAGAGATACTTAAACTCAGAAATGAACCTTCTCGGTGGGGGATTGGGATGGGGCTGAGCAAGTGGATTGCAGTAGCCTTAAAACAAGTCCTCAAGTCCTCTGAAATCCTTGCTGTGAAAATCTAATTCTCTCCACCCTTGGGCTGAGGGGAGATTCATTTCCAATGGGTAGAATGAGGCAGAAGTGATGAGACTTCAGAGGCTAGGTCAGAAAACAGGCTGTCTCTCTCTGTCTCTACCTCTCTGCGTCTCTGTCTCTCTCTGCTCTGGACTGCCCAGTAAGAAATTGGATGACTGATGTTGGACTGATGCTTCAATGCTCTGGCCACCTAATGCAAGGAGCTGACTCATTAGAAAAGACCCCGATGCTGGGGAAGATTGAAGATGAAAGGAGATGGGGGTAGCGGAGAATGACATGGCTAGATAGCATCACCTACTCAATGGACATGGATTTGAGCAAACTCTGGGAGACAGTGGAGGACAGAGGAGCCTGGCGTGCTGCAGCCCATGGGGTCGCAAAGAGTCGGACACAACTTGGCAACTAAACAACCAGAACAATGCTGCCATGCCAAGGAGAGCAGTGGTGAGCATGCAGGGAGACAGACGCCCCAGGTGCCCCGTATGTCTGAGAGAGAAGTGTGAGTGAGTGAGACTCTGGAAGCCTCCAGTTCCAGCCACAGTCTAATCACCCGGCTGCCTGGGACCCTGAGCCAGAACTGCCCAGCTGAGCCCAGTCAGGCCCCACCATACGAGACCACAGTCTGGTTTGCATGCTGTGTAAGCCTCCAGGGTATGGAATATTTTGTTAGGCAGCATCGGGCAACATGGGTCAAGGATGCAGTTGGTAGTTTGGGATGGAAATTTGGCAGAGAAAGCAAATGTCTGTGGGCAGGACTTTTGTCCCAAGTAGCCCATGGCTATGGCTGATTGGAGCTGGGATTGTGAAAGAGAGGGTTTGTATCCCAGGCACTTGGCTGTTCCCTACCTGTACTCTGCGTCTCCTCCCTCCCCACCACCGGGACCCCGCCCCCAACCTGCCCACCCACCACCAGCGACTCCGGAGCACTCAGCCTTCGTCATCTTCACGAATCAAGTCTCCGTCAGGGGAAAAATCTGCATTGAATCTGTGTGTTTCCTTCTAGGGCTGTGAGTTAATCCTGAACCTTAAACCTGATCTCTTCTTTTGAAAGGACAGCTTTTACTTCCAGATAAAAGGACTGAAGAGGTCATTAAGCAGAGAGGGGAGGAGTGTCAGAGGCTAAGGGTAGGGTCAGCACTGCCCTGGAGTCAGGTCCCCAAGGCTGATCACTTAATTTTTAGGGATTTGGCGAGCTGGTTGCTGAACAGAGTCATTATTAAAAACTAAATCACAAAAGCTTATCTTTAGATCAATAGCATTAAAAAGCAAAGGTAACTATTACTGAAAACATCCCTTTGTAGCTCTTCCCCATATTTTACAACTGCCCGTGCCCTTGAGTTTATTTATATCTTATTGTGTGTGTGTTGGAAATACTGCATCAGGCTGGCAACCCAGCGTCTCTCCTTGACCCCACTGTCAGCGACATCGGGTCGGCAGCATGAAATCAGCCGCTGTGGGGGTATTTATACCATGGAAATTGGCCAACACGACAAACCGGAGCGTTGTTTTTCCTCCTTGAGAACAAGTTGCAAAGCCACTTTGATTCAGGGGACACGATTTGGAGACTGGGTTGGACCAGACCGACTCCCCCCAGCCAGGGTTCTCGTAGAGTTCCGTCTGGCAGCCCGTGATGTCACATGACATAACAAGAAGACATACCTGTTCTCAGCCAGGCCTGCGGAGCCGGGGGTCCCCTCCTCCCCCTTTAGTTTGGTGTAGTGACTTTTTCCTCTGGGCTCCTGCGAGCCGTCCTGGGCTGCGGGTTCAGCCTCCCTTCCCACGGTCTGCAAATACAGACGCTCTGTAAGCCACACACATCGGGATGTGGGGGACAGAAAAGAGGTGACGTCAAAGGACACCACCCCCCAAGGACTGGCTCTCCCAACCCTCTTATTTAAGCCTAACCCTCAGCATTACTGGGGCCATTTCAATGCAACGAAACCCACACCCACTCTTTATTTAAAACAATTTTATTGAAGTGAAGTTCACATAACATAAAATTAACCATTTCCAAGTGGCACTCCCTAGCATTTAGTACACTCATGATGTTATGCACTGACCCCCCCCATCTAGTTCCAAAACATTTCTATCACCCCAAACCAGGAGCCCTCACCCGTTATGCAGTTACACCCTTGGACCCTGGCGACGAGCAATCTTGTTTTGTATCTATGAATATGTCTTTTCTGGCCAGCTTCTGAAAGTGGAATCGCACAATATTTGTCCTCTGATGGCTGGCCTTTCTCACTGAGCGTATGTTTTCAAGGTTGTAGCATGTGATCAACACTTCCTTTATTTTTACAGCTAATTAATATTCCATCGTGGGCTTCCAGGGTGGCTCAGAGGTAAAGAATCTGCTTGCCAAAGCAGGAGATGCAGGTGTTTCCCTGGGTCGGGAGGATTCCTTGGAGAAGGAAATGGCAACGTTGGATACGACTGAGCGACTGACATAAACACCCCCTTTTGGTTTCTGTGACTAGCGCTACTGTGAACGTATGTGCGTGTACTTGCTGTTGTCTCTGTTTTCAGTTCCTTTGGGTCCATACCTAGGAGTGGAATTGCTGGGTCATACAGCAATTCCATGTTTAAGTTTTTAGGGAATCTCTGGGGCCCACACCGATTCCCGCCTACTGATATTGAGAGCAGAAAATTACTTGACTGGCCACTTCAATCACCACATCCCCAGAGTCACACAGATCATCCTGGTGTGAAACCCTGAGCTCCTCTTTAAATCTATCTACCATGTAAAGTGGGAATGATGTCAGAGCTTACCTGTTAGAGAGGTAGGGAGTGTTCAGCTTCATGAATGATCGTGGGTTCGCACTGTAATGTCCACGACTGTGGCTGAAACTTTGAATGCCAGGGCTGGGAGAAGTTTGGAGACCATGTCGTCTGATGGGACAAAGGGCCTGGGGGTGTTCACCCTGTGTGCCAGCTCTGGTAGCAGTCTTATTTACCTCCTCTCCTGGTGGCCTTGACCCCGATGGGGCTCTGACCAGAAGGAGCCAGTGGGGGGTTGGTGAGAGTGCCTGCCACCCCTGCTGACGCCTGGAATCCGTTCAGGGCTGAGCTGGCCACCCACAGCCACCCTCACCTTCAGCCCCAGGACCCAGCTCAGCCCAGAGCAAAGCACCAGGAGATTTAGCTAAATTGAGGGGTGGCTGAATTCACTGACCCCCAGAACCTGAGGCCACAGGAAGAATCAGAGAGGGGGCAACCCCTCTCTTGCTGGGTCACGTCTTCACTGAAGGTTGACTCCCAAGCATGGTGTACAGAAGCCGGGGCTCTGGAGTCCTAGGGGATGGAGTTTAGCCACCTGCCCCCCGACCCCCACCAGGCAGTGAGGAAGCTCCAATACTTTGGCCACCTGAATTTAGATGTGAAGGCCTGACTCATTGGAAAAGACCGTGATGCTGGGAAAGATGGAAAGCAGGGGAGAAGGAGGTGACAGAGGATGACATGGGTGGATGGCATCACTGACTCGATGCACATGAGTCTGAGCAAACTCCGGGAGATAGTGGAGGACAGAGGAGCCCGGCGGGCTGAGTCCATGGGGTCGCAAAGAGTCAGACACGACTTTGCGACTGAACAGCAACAAAGTGAGGCCCTGGGCTGGTGAGGAGGCCGTTGGGTCTCAGTTTCCCCGTCTGCAAAAGGAGAGCATAATACGACCAAGTCCATCATGTCTGAAAGGTTCAATCCTCATGCATTCGCATCAGTTCACAATTCACATAACAGATGAGCACACCGCCCAGGCGGGGCAGGTGCCCATTAAGCGGTAGATTTAGGCAGTTAGTAATAGACTGTAAGATGCAGACACCTCTTGACAGGATACAGCAAAGTGAGAGGGTCGGCCATGTTAACAGACCTTGAAAGGGAAAGTGACCTGTGCCGCGAGGCAGAGGCCTGGAACCTTCTAGCCGTGTGACCTCTTTTTCAAAAAATATTTATTTAGCTGTGCTAGGTCTTAATTGTGGCATGCAAACTTTTAGTCCCAGCATGTAGGCTCTAGTTCCCTGGCCAGGAATTGAACCTGGCCCCTCCCGCACTGGGAGTGGGGAACCTTAGCCCCTGGACCACCAGGGATGCCCCACCTCATTCATATCCTTTCCGCCATAGGTCTCAGTGTCCTTGTCTGTGAAATGGAAGGGAGGGGCCCTGAGGAGACCTCCGAGGTCCCTTCCAGGGCTGGGGTGTGAAGATTCCAGGACAGGTCCTGCTGGTGCTCTGGTGTCCCCTGACCCCCCAAGGCAGCTGGCCCACACTCAGCCCACCCTGCAGGCTGAGACTCGCTCCCCCAGGCTCTCCTCCCCGCTGGAGACAATGCTCCTGCCCAGAGAACGGTCCAAACAGCTCTTCTGCCACTTGTTTGCCACTGACAGGGGAGCGGGGATGGTGGAGAGGCTTTTAAACCTTCCTGGTCGAGGCCAGTATTGATTAGCCTTGCTCCTTAATGGGATTCTTCTGCGCTCACTGCTCGCCTCCCTCCTCCAGCCCCCATTACTCTGGCCTTCTTCTCTGAGCCATGCTGCTCCAAAGCCCACTGCTGTGCTGGGGGCTGGGGGGCTGGGGGACGTGCCTGGGTAGGAGCGGGGCGCTGGGGGCCTGGGGGCCCCGAGCCTCTGCCTGTCGCAAAGGATGGCTGATTGCTGAGCTCTCTGTCTGAGGCTGCTGACTGTTTGGTGGTTGCATTGTTGGGTTAAGTCCCCCGGGAAGTCTCTGGAGCCCCCTGAGCCTCGCCCCCCAGGAAAGACCCGGCAGCCCTTTCCTCCCTCTCAAACGTCCCAGCAAACGTGTGTGGGTGGTCTCTCCACAGCGCCAAGCCTGCCTTCTTTTCAAGGCCAAAGGCCCCCAAATATCACTTGTGAATGTTCCCCCATCTTGGTCCTGGGTTTCCTCGTCTTCAGGTGATGATGGTGGTTTTCGGGTCTGCCTGTTGCTATGGAATTCAAACTCATGGCAACTTGGTACCGTTTCATTACTCATCAGCCTTTGGTTCTTCTGACTTCCTTTACAATCGAATCAATAAAAATGTCACCTCACCCTCCTCTTTTTAGCATTTATATTTCAGATCGATGTGAGGCCCGAAGCCGTCGATTGCCCTCCAATGAGCTGCAAAAAGGTGCTGAAAATGGCTGGCTCTGAGATGGACCCGGGGAAGTTGCTGGTGAAATGAATCAAGTCTTTTTTTCCACACACAGACACATTCTCTTTTTTCATGAAAGTACAGTTGATCTGCAATGCTGTGTCAGTTTCTGGTGTGCAGCAAAGTGATCCAGTTATATATATACATGTGTGTGTATATGCATTCTTTCCCAGATTCTTTTCAGTTATAGCTTACTACAGGAAGTTGAATATAGTTCCCTGTGCTATCCAGTAGGACCTTGCTGATTACCTACTTTACATATCATAGTTTGTATCTGCTAATCCCTAGCTGCTACTTTATCCCTCTCCACCAGCACCCCCGCCCTTTTTTTTTTCACAAAGCAGAGACAGACTCACAGACATAGAAAACAAGCTTATGGTCACCCAAGGGGGAAAAACGAGGCAGATTCGCTTATTTTTTTTTTATTTTTTTTTATTTTTTAGATTTGCTTATTTCTGCGATTGTGACATCTGCCCCTGTTGCCTTCCCGTGGCGTTAGGGGCCCACACGTCCACACCTCGGAGCTCTGAGTCCTGCCTCTTTGTGCCCAGTTGTCAGCAGCGCGCACAGCAAGCTGGGAGGGAAACTGGCCTTGAGGGGCAGCGCAGAAGTGGCTCCTGGGTGGGTGCCCAGTTCCTGGCACACAAAAGAAGCTGAGCTCTCCTGCTCCTAGCTTTTCTGGGATGAAGACCTGCTTTTGCTTGGGGCATGTAATACTCCTGATGGCCAGTCAATGCACGAGTTAGAAAGTCCACTGCCCTGGGTGCACATTTCTGATAGCCCCTCCTCTGGCCGTCAAGAAAGTGGGAAAGATGGTCATCGCCAGCCTGGTACTGGCCCCGGGGCTGCTTCCACGGCGGCCAGCACATCTGCTGGCCCAGGCGCCCAGGCCTGGAAGAGAAGTCTTCTGTCTGCAGGCTGGACCTAGGTGTCCACACAGGGACATCTCACCGGGGCCGTGAACACACAGCGCAGAGACCAGAGCCTCATCCTGCTTCCATCCTGGATGGCTTGGCAATGGGGATTAAAAAAAAAGATGGCTGTCCGGTACTTGAAGCAGAGAGAGAAGTATCACGGCCCCATAGCCAAGGGGACAGAGCGGGGTCAGGGAAGAGATCGAGGTTTTCTGTTTGCTTGCTTTTTGTTTGTTTTGGCCTCAAGACATGCAGGATCTTAGTTCCTGGACCAGGCATCGAACCGGGCATCCTGCAGCGGAAGTGTGGACTCCTAACCACTGGGCTGCCAGGGAGACCCCTCATGTGTTATTTATTTTTAATTTTTTAAATTATTATTATTATTATTTTTTTTTTTTTGCTCTGCTGGTCTTTTTCGCTGGCTTCGGGCTTTCTCTACTTGCAGAGACAGGCTACCCCCTAGCTGTGACGCGCGGGCTTCTCACTGTGGAGGCTTCTCTTGTCAGGCGCCGGGTGCTCAGGCTTCAGTAGCTGTGGCGCGTGGGCTCAGTTGCCTCACAGCATGTGGAATCCTCCCGGACCAAGGATCGAACTCGTGTACCCTGCACTGGAGGCAGCTTCTTAACCACTGGACCACCAGGGAAGTCTGGATCTTTAGCGGTAGCCTGTGGGATCTGGTTCCCTGACCAGGGCTTGAACCTGCACCCCCTGCATTGGAAGCAAGGAGTCTTAGCCACTGGACCACCAGGCAAGTTCTGGCTCTTTTTAGTAGTTCATGATTTAGGAAGCAACAGACAAGGGTTAAGAGCGTAGACTTTGGAGTTGGACAGGCCCAAATTCCAGGCCTTGGTTCTCTACTTCTTCTTTGTGTGATTTCGGGCAAAGGACTTACCATCTCTGAGCCATCGATTTCTCTATCTGTAAGTGAGGGTGATGTTAGTGCTTGACTGATAGGATGGTGGCAGGGGGTTGTTAAATGGGATAATACAGGCAGGGTCTGGCCATCCATTTGAGCCAGAGAAAGTGCTTGATCCTTTTTAGATGGTACAAAATTTGGCCCTTGCCCTATGCCAGGCACTTTGAAGCATTTTTTCTGTACATTAACTCATTGGATCCTCAATAATGGGGTAGCTAGCCAGGCATCTGAATAGTTTCTAGAAAATTTCTTGCAAATCTGAGACTTTGACTGGTATCCATGCCAGGTTTAGAGACATTCCTCTCTTTTCTTGGGCTATTACGATATTTTTTTTTTGAGAATTATGTTTAACAGCAAGTGTGAAACACCGTGCCAAGTTGAGAGAGGGGGATCACAGTAAAAAGGATAATGCATTATATACTGGCGCTTCTTTTTTTAATTGAAGTGTAGTTAACTGACTTACAATGTGTTAGTTTCAGGTATACAGCAAAGTGATTCAGTTATACATGTATTTATTCTTTTTCCAATTCTTTTCCATTATAGGTTATTGCAAGATACTGAATATAGTTTCCTGTCTTATACTGATGGTCCTTATTAAAGACATTTCTCTTAGAGGGGATGGCGAGGGGCTTATGACTAGAAATGCAGGGGCAGGGGGCCAATGACTCCTTGCTGGAGGTCACCCAAAGGAGATGAACCACACACAGCTCACATTTTCTTGCCCGGCTGCTCACACGTGCTTTTTCTTCTCTCACCTTTTTTTTTTTTTCCTGGAGGTGAAATTCACATAACGTGAATCAACCATTTTAAAGTGAACAATTCAATAGCATGTAGCACTTCACGATGTTGTGCAACCACCTCTTGTGTCTGGCTTCAGGGCGCCCTCATCACCCCCTGGTAAAATCCCATTCCTGTGAGCTGCAGTTCCCAAGTTCCCTCCCCTGGCCGCTGGCAACCACCATCTGCTTTGTGTCTGTGGATTTGCCTGTTCTGGACAGGGCACATGAATGGCATCAAGCAGTGCATGGCCTTTTACGTCTGCGGCTCCTTGCACTTAGCATAAGCGTTTAAGGTTCATCCACGTTGTACTACGGATCAGTACTTTACTCCTCTCCATGGTAGAGATGACTACCTTTTGTTTTCCCATCACCCGCTGACAGAGCCTCGGGTCACTCCCACTTTCCACCGGTTGTAAGCTGCGCCACTGGGAAAGTGAGCGTGCAACTCCCATGCCCTCACTCTGGGCAAGGCCTGTGATCCTCAGACCTGCTCACTGCTCTCTTCTTGACTTTGCACGTGTCTGTGCACTGCCCACCCCCCACTCCCCTCTGTTGACTCCTACCCACACTTCAGGGCTCAGCTGCACGTCACTTCCTCCAGGAAGCCTCCCTGCTACATCTGGACTGGCTGGTGGTCTCCTATAAACACCGGACCATCTGCAGGCAAACCCTTCTGCCCGTGGTTGTTATTTCTGGAGCACCTATCTTCCCTGATGGCAATGAGATGGCTCTGACCATCATTGCATCCTCAAAGGCCATGAATGGACTGGATGCAATAGACATATTTCTTTCTTTTTTTTTTTTAAGATTTTTTTGGTATGGATCATTTTTAAAGTCTTTATTGAATTTGTTACAATAGTGCTTCTCTTTTAGGTTTTGGTTTTTTGGCCACAAGGCCTGTGGGATCCTAGCTTCCCAACCAGGGATCCAACCCGCACCCCTGCACTGGAAGCAAGGAGTCTTGACTGCCAGACCACCAGGGAACTCCTCACAGTGGATATTTCTAAAATGTTTGTTGAATGACTGCATGACCATCATTTCTGCAGTGGCCAGGTCCCTGCGGCAGCTTCATGGATTTTCTGAGCTGGGAGCAGTTGCCAGATCGCAGTGGGGCTCTTTGAGGGGAGGGGACCAGCTACCTTCAGTTAATATTCCCAGTGGCCCCATGGGAAACTTGTTAATTAAAAATGCAGGATGAAAATGGGAGCAAAGCTGCCATTAAAAATGATTAATTAGAGTCCTGCTCATTATTCTATTTGGAACGATGCTATTAATATTAATGACCCTTAAAAATACTTCATATACAGGCACTTCCTCTTTATTTGTGCCCCTCTTACCGTGTGGTCTCGTCCCTTACTCAGGCTCTCCAAAGCGTGGGTCATTCCCCCAGATCATCTCTCTGGTGGGGGGCGGGGTGGGCACCAGGACAGAGTTTCTGCCACTCGCTTATTCAGGGACAGCCACCATCACTCAATCCCCAGCCACCTGCGCCAGGCTACACAGTGAGAGCTGTGCCCCGCCCCCCACACCAGCCGGGAAGCAGGGAGTATGGGCCTTTGTACAGTTTTGTTTTGAAGTTAAACGCCACGGTGGCTTCTGGGGAGGGGAGGACGATGTCTGCCGCCAGGGACATCTTAGGGCGGAGTTTGCCCTAATCAGACGGCAATGGGGGGATAACAGATAGAATGAAAGGGCCGCTTCAAAAGGGAACTGGAAGCAAACCCATCTCGGGAGGGCAGCGTGCAATATCCCGTGCGGCTGCCTCTCCGGGAGCCTGTCAGCTCCGTGGCAGCTCCCGCTGAGGGCCACTGGACCACAGCCTGAGAAGCCTCCAATTAAAAATGTTAACCCCCATGCCAGGGCTCCATCCAAGGGTCTGGTCACGGCGGCGGCGGCAGCTCTGCTCTTGGAGGAAGATTCAGCGGAGATCCTGCAGGAAATCGAAGGGGAGACCGGGCAGGAACTCAGTCTTACCGGTCCTTTCGCCTGTCCCGGGGGTAGCGAAGCCACTCCTGGCGCCGCTGCCGCTTTCTTATACCCGTGGCATCTCGGCCACCCATCTACCACTCAGGGAAGCCTGCTTCTGAGACCAAAGGCATGGCCGGACCCCACTGAGAACTCCCAAGCATGGGGAAGCTGCCCACCATGCCCACTGGTGCCCAGCAAGGACACCGCATACAGGAGGCGCTCCGTAAACACTTCCTGGATGATCAGGTAACGTCATGACTGTGTTCCTTAGCTCGGATTCATTATGAGCAGCTCCCAGTTGTCTCTGGAAATGACTAAGGCAGGGCAGGGACAGAGACCATGTGAACATCATTATGTCTTGGGAGTGAGTTTCTGCAGCTTCCAGTTGGCAGAAACCATATTAATGTCAGGAATTATCAGGCATGTTTCTTGCTCCAGGTCCAACACGCAATACTCACCTCCCTCGCCTCATTCAATAGAACTGACATTTACTGGGTGCTGGGTACGCATCCAGGCTTGTTCCAAGGGTTTACTCAGTCCTCACACACCCTGGGAGGCAAGCCTGACGGCAGCCTCACTCCACAGCTAGTCAAGCGCAAATTAATCAGTACATCCGGAAGAACAGACCCAAACTCGCACCCCCTGCTCGCCACACGCAGGCCTGCATGCATGCACGCGTACACATATACACGTGCGTGCGCACTCCAGCTGCAGGGGCCTGTTTAGCAACTGGCTAATACAAAAAGTTTGTTACAAAGCCTCACCTGTTACAAGAATCCCTCACTTTACCCAACAAGGACACCCTGTGTCCTTGACAAGGCTACTGAGGCTCAGAGAGGTTAAGTAACATCCGGAAGTCACACGGCTAGAAACGAACAGATTACAGGATGCAGTGTTTGTTTAAAGGCAAACATATTTGCAACCTAGACCAGCTGGGATCTCCTTGATTTGCTGTCACGTGACCCGCCCCTGCCCTTCCCTGGCAGCAAGCTGGTGCTCTCCCCACCCCCTTGTCCATGGCGCCAGGACCGTACAGCTGGTGGTGACGGCTGGGGCACCACTCAGCGCAGCCCCTCACCTTGTCGTGCGGCTGCAGTCTCTCTAGACGATCAAGCCAGGCTCCCTCAGCTTCCTGGTTCTGTCTTCAGTCCTCTTTAATTAAACAGCAGCTCTCCCTGGAAAGCAATTGAATTATCCAATTACGCGCTCCTAACTTGATTGCTATCGTTCCCACAAGGGACTTGGAGACTCAAGTGTTGATGGGGCTCAACAGGACCCAGCATCCCTGAGCAGCGGTGATGGAGGTGACCCCCTCCCGCAGGTGTCTCGGCTGCCATGAAACTCTCCCAAGCAGCTACTTCTCCAGTGCCAAATGGCTGCAAAGGACAGGGCACTGGCACAGCTCCAGGGTCCCCCAGCACACAGGCTGGGCCCCTCAGACCTCTCTGTGGCCCCTACAATATTCAGCTCCTGGATCTGATGATTTGTTTGTGTATTTCATCCAGCAGCTTTCTAGCAGGCACCTCCTGTGTGCAGGTGCCCGGCCAGCAGCTGGGCAGGGGAGACAGAACCTGCTGTCACCTGACCACAGCTCCCAGGCACAGCCTTCACCCTGAGTGACCAAGACGGGCACTGCCCGGTTCACCCTGACTCTGCCAGGGCCCAGCTCAGACCTCCACCCAGAGGGGGATTCAAGAGGTTACTGTGAACATAAATGATAACCATTCACATAAAATTCTAATGCTGTGTGCAGATATAGTGATAACTCCATTGAGAAGGCAATGGCACCCCACTCCAGTACTCTTGCCTGGAAAATCCCACGGATGGAGGAGCCTGGTGGGCTGCAGTCCATGGGGTCCCGAAGAGTCAGACACGACTGAGCAACGTCACTTTCACTTTTCACTTTCCTGCATTGGAGAAGAAAGTGGCAACCCACTTCAGTGTTCTTGCCTGGAGAATCCCAGGGACGAGGGAGCCTGGTGGGCTGCCATCTATGGGGTCGCAGAGAGTCGGACACGACTGAAGCGATTTAGCAGCAGCAGCAGCCATTACTAAATGAGTTTCCTATAGGTAGCAAGTGCTAGGCTCTTTAAAATAAATGTGATTGTTGTTGATTTTTGCCTTTATTTTTTTGACGTACAGGATCTTAGTTCCCCGTGCTAAGTTGCTTCAGTTGTGTCTGACTCTGTGTGACCCTGTGGACTGTAGCCCGCCAGGCTTCCCTGTCCATAGGATTCTCCAGGCAAGAATGCTGGAGTGGTTGCCATTCCCTTCTCCAGGGGATGTTCCCCACCCAGGGACTGAACTCCGGTCTCTTACGTCTCCTGCATTGGCAGGCGGGTTCTTTGCCACTAGCCCTAGGGACTGAACCCCTGCCCTCTGTGTGGAATCTTAAGCACTGGCCCACCAGGGAAGTCCCCCATGCTTTTTGCTTTTTAATTTGAAAATATTTCAAACCTAAGCAAGAATAGTCGGAGAAGGTGATGGCACCCCACTCCAGTACTCTCGCCTGGAAAATCCCATGGATGGAGGAGCCTGGTGGGCTGCAGTCCATGGGGTCGCTAGGAGTCGGACACGACTGAGCGACTTCCCTTTCACTTTTCACTTTCATGCATTGGAGAAGGAAATGGCAACCCACTCCAGTGTTCTTGCCTGGAGCATCCCAGGGACGGGGGAGCCTGGTGGGCTTCCGTCTATGGGGTCTCACAGAGTTGGACACGACTGAAGCGACTTAGCAGCAGCAGCAGCAGCAGCAAGCAAGAATAGTAAGATTAATCCCTGTCTGCCCTTCACCTAGTCTCACCAGTTGCTAACTTTTTGCCTCATGTGCTTTATGGTTTCTTTATCTTCCTTTCTGAGCATACATAATCCACTTTGTGTTGGTATTGTTGGTGTTTTGCTGACCATTTTAGAGAAGGATGTGGAGTCATGTCCCTTCACCCATAATTACATGCAGCTGTGTCTCCTAAGAAGAGGGACATTTCCCTTTCTTTTATAAAACATAATTTAAATTTTATGGAGGCAAAATTCACGAGACGTAAAATTAGCCATTTTAAAGTGAACAATTGGGTGGCATTTCGTACACTTGCAGTGGTGTGCAACCGCCACCTCTACCTAGTTCTAGAACATTTCCATCCTTCTGAGATAAAACTCCTTAACCATAAAGCAACTGTTCCCATCTCCGTCTCCCAATCCCTGGCAACCACCCGTTTTCCTTCTGAGGGACATTCTCTTTAACAGCCTCAGGACGGTGATCAGACTCAGGAATTTAACACTGAGAGGAAACTGCTAGCCGATATACAGCCCACGTGTGCCCTTTGCTAAGTTTCCCAATACTGTTCTTTTCAGCAATTGTGTTGCTTCCCTCAATCCAGGACTAAGGCCAAGAGCCCACATTGCATCAGATTCTTCAGTCTAATCTTCAGGTCCCTTAAGATCAGTTGCTCAGCCTAGATATGTATATGTGTGTGTGTGTGTGTGTGTGCACGCGCGCGCACATATTATATATATGTGTGTGTGTGTGTGCACATATATATATTCGTGTGTGCTCAGTCACTTCAATTGTGCCCAACTCTTTGCGACCCCATGGACTGTAGCCTGCCAGGCTCCTCTGTCCATGAGATTCTCCGGGCAAGAGTAGTGGAGTGGTTGCCAAGCTCTCCTCCAGAGGATCCTCCCTGATTCAGGGATTGAATCCAAGTCTCCCGTGTCTCCTGCATTGCAGGAGGATTCTGTGCCCACTGAGCCACCTGGGAAGCCCATGATTTCCGTAAATCATATATAGGAAAAATGTTATATTTACAGAAAAGTTGAAAAGTGAATAGAGTTCTCTATACTCTCCACCCAGTCTCCCCAATGTTATCATCTCATACAAGAAATTAAGATTTATCGAAACTAACATTGGTAAACCACTAGAAACTGAACTTCAGATTTTGTCTGAATTGCACCTGGCCTTCTGCTAACGTCCTTTTTTCTCTTCTAGATCTAGCTTTGCGCTGAGCCATAACTGCTTTCTGTCCTTCAGGAGGATGGTTGATGTTAATGGGTTCTTCATGTGCATACGTCATTTTGTTTATTTTAAAAAAGCTTTTGGCCACACCATACAATCTGTACCCTTGGCAGTGAAAGCGAGGAGTCCTGACCACTGGACCACCAGGAAATTCCCATGTGCGCGTGTCATTTTAGGCAACTCTGTGATGCGAGTGTGGCACTGCCACTCTGGAGAGGAGAGCAAACTGAGATCAGAGGTGAAGTGACTTGTCCACGATCCCTCAGTAAACGGAGAGGCAGGACTCAGACCCCATCAGCCTGGGTCTGCCGTGCTTCCTCCTTCTGCATTACGAGCGGCACACACATACACACACTCTCCCTCACACACACACGCACATCACACTCACACACACACACACACACACACTCACTGTCCCTCACACAGACACATCGCTTTATGACTGTATTTAGCAAGTGGCTAGTGTGAAATTTTTTCACATAGCATCAAATGTTGAAAGAATCCTCACTTTCCCCAATAGGGCCGTTCCTGAAAAGTTGACTATGAAAGTGAAAGAAAGTGAAGTGGCTCAGTCATGTCTGACTCTTTGCGACCCCGTGGACTGTAGCCTACCAGGCTCCTCTGTCCATGGGATTTTCCGGGCAAGAATACTGGAGTAGGTTGCCATTTCCTTCTTCAGGAGATCTTCCAGACCCAGGGATGGAACCTGGGCCTCCCACATTGTAGGCAGATGCTTAACCGTCTGAGCCACCAGGGAAGTCCAAGAACTCACTGGGAGTAGGTTTTAGCAATAGCTTGCTAAGTGCTTTGCGTGTGTTTCTTCACTGGATCAGGATAGAATCCTTGGTGGAAATGTGTTGTTATACCCATTTCATAGATGTGAAAATGGAGTCACAGAGAAAGGAATGGACTCATTCTGAGTCAAATAGCAAGGTCTCTGAGCTGAGCCGGGATTCAAACTCAGTTCTTTTTGTCCCTGCTGCCCCATCCGTAACCACTAGGCTCAACTCGCTTTCAGATCTAAAAGACCCTTCTTCCTCTGCATAGGAGCCCAGAGGCCCTCGGGGATGAGGGGTGGAATGGCCACAGGCTCCGGGGTCTGGCCGTTCGAGGATGCTCAGTCTCCTGCGGCGGGGGCTCCAGTGCCTCCTGAAGCCGGTTTGGCTGATACAGGGCAGCCGGTTCACTTTGTCATCACACAAACATGCTAATCCTGCGGCTCCGCTTTAATAACGGGTCCAGCTGGTTGGAGCTTTTCTTTCAGCGAAGTGCGAATGCTGTTGCCATGGAATGCAGCCCATACCCAGGGAGCAGGAGTTACCGGGAGGAGAAGCCGCTTAGGGTTGTTTTTCCCTTTCTCCGAATTTCATTTCCCTCTGTGTGTTTCACGGCCGATTTTCATCTCAGTCTGCACGGAAAACTGGCACACGGATGACAGTTTGAGTCAAAGACGTTCGACTTTCCCTTCCCCGTTCTCCATATGTTTACAAGCCACCCCTTCTGAGACGGGAGGGGGGACGAGATGGTTATTCTCCCCACCCTGTGTGAAAATAACATCCAAGCAGAGAGTGCAACGGGATTGGTCCAAAACCCCAAACATCAGCTCCTCTTTTTCAACAGGATGGTGGTCCCCAGACTTCTGTGATGCCACCCCTAGCTCCTGCTGAAACTTGGTTTAAAAAGTCTCTTACCGTGGAGAACTGACCTGTGGTTGCCAAGGACGAGAGGCGTGGGGGAGGGAAGGGTTGGGGGCTTGGGATTAGCAGATGCAACCTGGTGTATATAGGATGGATAAACTACAATGTCCTACTGTACAACACAGGGAACTGTATTCAATATCCTGTGATAAACCACGATGGAAAAGAACAGGTACATGTGGATAAGCGGATCGCTTAGCTGTACAGCAGAAATCAACACATTACAAATCAACCATATTTCAATAAACTTTTTTTCATAAAACATTTTTAAAGTGCCTTATGAGAAAGATGTGGCTTCCCAGGTGTTGCCGTGGTAAAGAATCTGCCTGCCCATGCAGGAGATGCGGGTTCAATTCCTGGGTCGGGAAGATCCCCTGGAGTAGGAAACGGCAACCCACTAGTCTTCTTGCCTGGAAAATGCCATGGACAGAGGAGCCTGGCGGGCTACAGTCCACGGGGTCGCAAAGAGTTGGACACGACTGAGCATGCACGCACCACGAGGAAGATGGTTTGAGGACCGGGATCGGGTTTGGTCTGGTTCGGTGTGTACACGAATGAGTGCGCCTCTCTAGCCGCGGAGTGCATGGCGGCCTTGGGGAGGCAGCGGTCCCGGGGGCCGCTTCCCACTAGCTGGGTGATCTTGGACCAGTGACTTAACTGCTTTGTATCTCAGTTTCCTCCTTTGTGAACAAGGAGGAGCAAACGGTCCCAGCATGGGTAGGGCAGTGGGTATCGAGATGATGGTTATAAAGCACAGAGCCTGGCACAAGCCAGCTGCTTGGTGATGGGAGCTGGTAATGGCATCGCTTGTTCTTCCTGTTGCCACTCTCTCCTCCCTCCTGTGACAAAGCAGGTGGGGGGTGTGAGGGTGGAGAGGGAGGGGAAGGAGTAAAAGACTCAAATGAGTCATAAGAGGTCCCTGCCTTAAAGTTCTTCACAGCCTAGATGAGAACGTGAGCCATATGTCCAAATAGCTACGATGCAAGTCAGATCGTGACCACGATGCTCACAGCCTGTCTGCCGAGCACTCACAATGTGTGCGCGTACACTCCGTCGCTCAGTGGTGTCCGACTCTTTTCGACACCATGGACTGCAGCCCACTAGGCTCCTCTGTCCATAGGACTTCTCAGGCAAGGATACTGCAACGGCTTGTCATTTCCTCTTCTGGGGGATCTTCCCGACCCTGGGATTGAACCCATGTCTCCTGTGTCTCCTGCGCTGGCTGGCAGAGTCTTTACCACTGAGCCATCTGGGATAATACGGTGTTTCAGTTGTAGCTGATGAACCCTTGTTGTTGTTTAGTCGCAAAGTTGTGTCCGACTCTGTGACCCCATGGACCGTAGCCCGCCATGCTCCTCCATCTGTGGGATTCTCCAGGCAAGAATACTGGAGAGGGTAGCCATTTCCTTCTCCAGAGGGTCTTCCTGACCCAGGAATCAAACCCGGGTCTCCTGCCTTACAGGCATATTTTTTACCAATTGAGCTATGGGGGAAGACCTAGTGATGTCGAGGAATACACACAGATCTCTTCACCTCCTATCAGAACGCTGAGAAGATCTTTCAAAGTTGTGCTTATCCAAATTTACATGTATCAGCAAGAGCTGACACTTGAGACCATTCTATTCAGGAGACAGAGAGAAAGTGGGGGTGGGGTGGAAAGATGAGCTGGGG
>SJYQ01003717.1:11994-97191 GCA_006410935.1 Redunca redunca | reverse complement strand
CCGACACTGGTGGCACCGCCGGGTCGGGTGGGCGCAGCTGTGCTGTACAGGTAGGATGTTTAACAGCATCCTTGGCCTCCAGTCTCCGGGTGACAGTCGCTTTCCCTCCCAAGTTGCGACAACCAAAAGTGCCTCCAGGCATTGCAAATTGGTGGAGAATGTTCTAGGTGGAAGGACTGGTCTACCCAGTTAACAGAGAGGGAACTGGAGGCTCCGATTTGGGAGGTAACTTGCCTGAAGTCACACTTGCTAAGAAGCAGGGGCAGGAAGTGATTCAGGATGGCGAGAGTGTGAAGCCCAGGGCGGGGAAGGGGGTGCGGGGCGTCCACCCCGCAGGGCCTGCAGCTCTGGCCCAACCCCCTCCTCCGCCCCTGCAGCGGCTCCAGGACAGAGCGAGGTGCCCTGGGGAGCCACGTGTCATCCAAACGGCCTTGCTGTCAGAGAAAATGCCTTGCCCGCTGCCCCCACGTGCCCTCTCTAAATAAGCAGGCCTGCTGCGTCGGCACTTTTAGTTAGGAGGCGTTTATGGGCGCCTGGGGAGTGGCTGTGGGCATCTCCCCGAAGGCCTGGGCAGGCAGAGCTAAGAGGGGGCTCCCCCCACGCCCACACCCCTGTCCCAGGACGGCACCTCCAGCTAGGCCAGTCTCCCCAGTCCCTAAGGGACCCCTGCACATCTCAGGCCAGATGAGCAAAGGGTAAAAACCCAGGGAGGAGAAGCTTGACTTGTTTTTGTTTCCTTATAAAACACAAATCACAACTTCAGGGAAGTTAGAAAAAGCAGAAATGCTAGATAAGAATTTTTAAATTAAAATCACCCACAATCTTCCATCCAAAGCTACTGACTGTTAATATTTTCTGATGTGAATGTCCATCACCTTTTCATAAAACACCCCCTGCCCCCACGCAGTCTGCCCAGCATTTGTTAAGACTGTGCTAAGTCCTGTGCTGAGGCTGAGGCTGGATACACCTTCTATCATGGACCCCCGAGATGAAGTTGAGAAGTGGACTCTGGGAATAGAACCATTTTACAGCTGAGAACACTGAGGCACCACAAGTATCTTGGTCAGAGAGCTTGGACACGGCATCAAAAGTCAACTGGGTGATTTTAAGTGGAAAAGATGATTCGAAAGATCATAGGACCCACATGGGGCTTCTCCGGCAGTCCAGCGGTTAAGACTCTGAGCTCCCGGTGCAGGGGGACCAGGGTTCAACTGCTAGTCAGGGAACTGGATCCCACATGCTTCAACAAGGATCCCGAATGCCACAGCTAAGACCTGGCTCAGCCAAGTAAATAATTTTATTAAAAAGGATATGCAAAATCCCCACCCTTTTACTTTTTGCCCCTGCCAATGGCCCTCTTCCCCACCCACTGGCCCACCCATGCGTCTGTACATTTCATGGCTGACCCAGGGCCCACGAAGACCCTGCCTTCCTTGAGTGGAGGGCAGGAGGCAGGGAGGGGCGTGTTTCCAGAGGCAGAGGGATGGCACTGAGGGGCTCTCAAGTCCCACCATGTGGGTTTGAAGCTGTCCTCTACTACCTGGATGAATTTGGGGAAGTTACTCAATCCTTCTCTGCCTCAGTCTCCTTATCTGTGAAATGGGGATGTGAAAAACAGCATCTGGTGGTCCAGGGGCTAGAACTTTGGGCTTTCTCTTGCTGAGGCTGTGGGTTCAAACCCTGGTTGGGGAACTAAGATCCCACCAGCCGCACCACAGGGTGAAAACCAAACCAAACCAAACGGCAACAAAACCTAGCACCTGTGTCACAGGGCTGCCACGAGGGCCACCAAAGCGCAGCGCTGGCCCAAATACGTGACCAGCATCCGCTGTCATCCACTTCTTCCCTCTTTCCCCCGACCCCGAAACCTGTCACGTAGGTGTGGTGTCACATATACACACACATAGAGCAAAGCTGTAACCCTCACCTTCCCGCGAGATCACAGACATCTTCCTTCTGCCACGATCTGTTTCTAGCGGGGTCTGCCCTTCTGCCCCAAAGAGGTGCAGTCATTAGCCATCCCCTCGTGTTAGCTCTAAGGCCATGTCGAGGAGTTCATGATGATGCTAGGACTGCAGGATGGGCTTGTCTCTAGACCCCGTAACTCCCTGAGGGTAGACTGCTAGGTAAGGGGTATTCTAGTTGAGGCATTTCAGTTGCAAAGAATGGAACCCACACAGGCTGGCTCCTGTGATCAGGGGGTTACTGGTGGGATAAGGGGATGTGGGTGCAGGCCAAGGGCAGGACTCCAACCAGGCCCCACCTGGCAGGGTGTCCTTGCCACTCAGTTGCCGGGATAGGGGGCAGCTGACCATGCTGTTGTTTGGAGCCCTGTCATAGCCTCAAACTAGAAGCACCCATGGCCAGGTGTCCTGGAGGGCCTTCCGGTCCTGTGTCCCTGCGTGACACAGGTCTGAGTCCTGCGTGGGAAGGCTCCCATGTGTGTGCATCAGAATGGAATGGACAGACTCTGGCATGTTCCTAAAACAGAATACTAGCCTCTACCCAAAAGAGTGGACGACCACTACAGCTATCTCAGAAATGTAAGGACGAGGGAGAGGAAATTCAGTCACAGGATATCCACTGTATATATTACATCAAGTACAAAATTGAGTGAATATAATTTGGGGGTATATGTGCTGGAGCGGCAGCTGCATGGCGCTGGAGCGACTTTGAGGAAATACCCCACGTCTAAGGGCCAAGGAGAAGCCCCAGCAAGACAGTTCAGTTCAGTCGCTCAGTCGTGTCCGACTCTTTGCGACCCCATGAATCGCAGCATGCCAGGCCTCCCTGTCCATCACCAACTCCTGGAGTTCACTCAGACTCTCGTCCATTGAGTCAGTGATGCCATCCAGCCATCTCATCCTTGGTCATCCCCTTCTTCTCCTGCCCCCAATCCCTCCCAGCATCAAAGTCTTTTCCAATGAGTCAACTCTTCGCATGAAGTGGCCAAAGCAAGACAGTAGGAGGGGCAAAATTGCATTTAGAATCAAACCCCATACCTGCCAGAGACACTCAGAGGGCCCAAACAAACCTCGTGCCCACGAGGACCCAAAGACCCCACAGAGACTGAGCCAGAACTGTGTTTGGGTATCTCCTGAGGAGATCCGGGTCAGCAGTGGCCTGCCGCAGGGGCAGGGGCTCTGGGTACAGCAGACCTGGGTGTGGCATAAGCCCTCTGGGAGGAGGTCGCCATTAACCCCACCATAGAGCCATGGAACTTACCCAGGACTGGGAAACAGACTCTGGGAGGGCACAGCCAGAATCCTGTGCACCAGGACCCAGGAGAAAGGAGCCGGGAGCCCACAAGAGACCGACCCAGACGCGCCTGGGAGTGCCCAGGAGTCTCCGGGGAGGCGTGGGTCAATGGCGGCCACGGGATCTTTGGAAGGAGACTGCCATCATCTTCATCACTTCCACCACAGTTTGGCCTCGGGTCAACAACAGGGGGGGAACACAGGCCTGCCCATCAACCGAAAACTGGACTAAAGATCTACTGAGCATGGCTCCACCCATGAGAGCAAGACCCAGTCTCCCCCACAGTGAGTCTCTCCCATCAGGAAGCTTCTGTAAGCCTCTTATCCTTCTCCATCAGAGGGCAGACAGAATGAAAACCACAATCACAGAAAACTAACCAATCTGATTGCATGGACCACAGCCTTGTCTAACTCAGTGAAGCTATGAGCCATGCCGAGTAGGCAAGACGGACGGGTCACGGTGGAGAGGTCTGACAGAACATGGTCCACTGGAAAAGGAAATGGCAAACCACTTCAGTATTCTTGCCTTGAGAACCCCATGAACAGTACGAAAAGGCAAAAAGAGAGGACACTGAAAGATGAACTCTCCAGGTCAGTAGGTGCCCAATATGCTACTGGAGATCAGTGGAGAAATAACTCCAGCAAGAGTGAAGAGACGGAGCCAAAGTAAAAACAACAACCAGCTGTGGAGGTGACTGGTGATGGAAATAAACTCCGATGCTGTAAAGAGCAATATTGCACAGGAACCTGGAATATTAGGTCCATGAATCAAGATAAATTGGAAATGGTCAAACAGGAGATGGTAAGAGTGAACATTGACATTTTAGGAATCAGCGAACCAAAACAGACTGGAATCGGTGAATATAACTCAGATGACCATTATATCTCCTACTGTGGGCAAGAATCCCTTAGAAGAAATGGAGTAGCCATCAGGGTCAACAAGAGAGTCCGAAATGCAGTACTTGGTGCAATCTCAAAAACAACAGAATGATCTCTGTTCATTTCCAAGGCAGACCATTCAATATCACGGTAATCCAAGTCTACGCCCCGACCAGTAATGCTGAAGAAGCCGAATCTGAACGGTTCTACGAAAACCTACAAGACCTTTTAGTTCTAACACCCAAAAAAGATGTCCTTTTCATTATAGGGGACTGGAATGCAAAAGTAGGAAGTCAAGAGATACCTGGAGTAACAGGCAAATTTGCACTTAGAGTACAGAATGAAGCAGGGCAAAGTCTAAAAGAGTTTTGCCAAGAGAACACACTGGTCATAGCAAACACCCTCTTCCAACAACACAAGACTCTACACATGGACATCACCAGATTGTCAACACCAAAATCAGACTGATTATATTCTTTGCAGCCAAAGATGGAGAAGCTCTATAGAGTCAGCAAAAACAAGACCGGAAGAGGACTGTGGCTCAGATCATGAACTCCTTATTGCCAAAATCAGACTTAAATTGAAGTTAAGTAGGGAAAACCACTAGACTGTGACCTAAATCAAATCCCTTATGATTAGACAGTGGAAGTGAGAAATAGATTCAAGGGATTAGATCTGATAGACATAGTGCCTGATGAACTATGAATGGAGGTTCGTGATATTGTACAGAAGACAGGGATCAAGACCATCCCCATGGAAAAGAAATGCAAAAAAGCAAAATGGCTGAGGAGGCCTTACAAATAGCTGTGAAAAGAAGTGAAAGGCAAAGGAGAAAAGGAAAAATATACCCATTTGAATGCAGAGTTCCAAAGAATAACAAGAAGAGATAAGAAAATCTTCCTCAGTGATCAATGCAAAGAAATAGAGGAAAACAGTAGAATGGAAAAGACTACAGATCTGTTCAAGAAAATTAGAGATACCAAGGGAACATTTCATGCAAAGACGGGCTCAACAAAGTAGAGAAACGGTATGGACCTAACAGAAGCAGAAGATATTAAGAAGAGGTGGCAAGAATACACAGAACTGTACAAAAAAGATCTTCAAGACCAAGATAATCACGATGGTGTGATCACTCACCTAGAGCCAGACATCCTGGAATGTGAAGTCAAGTGGGCCTTAGAAAGCATCACTACGAACAAAGCTCGTGGAGGTGATGGAATTCCATTTGAGCTATTTCAAATCCTGAAAGACGATGCTGTGAAAGTGCTGCACTCAATATGCCAGCAAATTTGGAAAACTCAGCAGTGGCCACAGGACTGGAAAAGGTCAGTTTTCATTCCAATCCCAAAGAAAGGCAATGCCAAAGAATGCTCAAACTACCACACAATTGCACTCATCTCACACACTAGTAAAGTAATGCTCAAAATTCTCCAAGCCAGGCTTCAACAGTATGTGAACTGTGAACTTCCAGATGTTCGAGCTGGATTTAGAAAAGGCAGAGGAACCAGAGATCAAATTGCCAACATCTGCTGCATCATCAAAAAAGCAAGAGAGTTCCAGAAAAACATCTATTTCTGCCTTACTGACTATGACAAAGCCTTTGACTGTGTGGTTCACAATAAACTGTGGAAAATTCTGAAAGAGATGGGAATACCAGACCACCTGACCTGCCTCTTGAGAAACCTATATGCAGGTCAGGAAGCAAGTTAGAACTGGACATGGAACAACAGACTGGTTCCAAATAGGAAAGTACGTCAAGTATGTCATGGCTGTATATTGTCACCCTGCTTATTTAACTTATATGCAGAGTACATCAGGAGAAACACTGGGCTGGATGAAGCACAAGCTGGAATCAAGATTGCCAAGAGGAACATCAATAACCTCAGATATGCAGATGACACCACCCTTATGGCAGAGAGCGAAGAAGAACTCAAGAGCCCCTTGATGAAAGTGAAAGTGGAGAGTGAAAAAGTTGGCTTAAAGCTCAACATTCAGAAAACTAAGATCATGGCATGGGTGGTCCCATCACTTCATGGCAAACAGTGACAGACTTTATTTTGGAGGTCTCCAATATCACTGCAGATGGTGACTGCAGCCATGAAATTAAAAGATGCTTACTCCTTGGAAGAAAAGTTATGAGCAACCTAGACAGCATATTAAAAAGCAGAGACAGTCCCTTGCCAACAAATGTCTGTTTAGTCAAGGTTCTGGTTTTTCCAGTAGTCACGTATGGATGTGAGAGTTAAGACTGTGAAGAAAGCTGAGCACCGAAGAATTGATGCTTTTGAACTGTGGTGTTGGAGAAGACTCTTGAGAGTCCCTTGGACTGCAAGGAGATCCAACCAGTCCATCCTAAAGCTAAGTCCTGCATATTCACTGGAAGGGCTGATGCTGAAACTCCAATACTTTGGCCACCTGATGCGAAGAGCTGACTCATTTGAAAAGACTGACGCTGGGAAAGATTGCAGGCAGGAGGAGAAGGGGACGACAGAGGATGAGCTGGGTGGATGGCATCACCGACTCAATGGATGAGTCTGAGCAAGCTCCGGGAGTTGGTGATGGACAGGGAGGCCTGGCGTGCTGCAGTCCATGTGGTCACAGAGAGTCGGACAAGACTGAGCAAATGAACTGAACTGACATGACAAGACTTTATGCAAACTACAGAATTCGGGATGATGTTTACAACTAGGTGGAAGGGGAGGCAGGATGTCTGGAAGAAGCATGGAGTGACCTTTCCAGGTGTCAGCCGTCTCCTGCTTTCTGTGATGGGGCAGTGGTACACAGGTGTTGATTATGTCTTTCATTTTCCATTAGCCTCATATACACTCTGATGTGTACAATTTATTTCACAAGAGTTTTGAGAGCCAGGTCTGTGCCAATCAGTGGTCTGACAATCACCGTGGACACACGCCATCGCCGGGTCACAACTTTAGCTGCTCTACAGCCCAACTTGCTTGGGATGCCAAACTGAAGTCACTAGGGAAGGTAAAAACCATCCCATCTTGGCTGCATTCTAACTTTGGGAAGACTGAAAATTAAACGATAATGTAGTAAATTGAAACCATCCTAATGCTTTTATATCAAATTATGTTTGTTATTTAGAATGTATTTGATGGCTCAAGGGTTTTTAACATTTAAGAAAATTTGGCATTTTCATCAGATGAGTTATTTCAACTTGAAAACTACTGAATTGCTCAGTTTAGGATTAAATGGAACAGTTTAAGACCGTTTTATTAAATGGGCTTTTTAAAAGAACTGTAGAGTTTGATTAGATTTACTAGACTGGTTTAAATACTGTTAGAAGAGGTGGCATTTGAAGGTTTAAAAAGAAAATCAGGGAACAGTTCCGAGAGCTTTCTGAGATGCTCTTCCTGGGTGGTTATCCTCAAATTTGCCTGGAGTAAAATTTCTCAACTCTTTTTTTAAAAAATTAAAAAAAACTAAACAGATTTAATTTGTAAAAGCAGCTTATAAAAATGCCTTTTTATGACAGTAGACTTACAAGAGTCTTCCCTGGTGGCTCAGATGGTAAAGCATCTGCCTGCAACGCGGGAGACCCAGGTTCGATCCCTGGGTTGGGAAGATCTCCTGGAGAAGGAAATGGCAACCCACTCCAGTACTCTTGCCTGGAGAGTTCCACGGACGGAGGAACCTGGTAGGCTACAGTCCGTGGGGTCACAAAGAGTCAGACACCAGAGTCAACTATTTCAGTCACTCACAGATACCAGGGGCGGATGTGGCAATGGAAGCGCTGGCAATACTTTGCCGTTTTCTGGAGGACCAGAGGAGAGGCCCCAACCTCATAGAAAGCCCACCCCTCCGCCCAGAGGAGCCTGGGTAAGACGTCCTGGGGGCCTGAGGAGTGACGTGTGTGCGGAGCCCCTGCTGTTATTTCTGAAATCTCTTCTCTCTTGCTGCTTCCCCCAGAGGGGGAGCTCTGTTGAGCAGATCTCTGTTACAGGGCAGGGGCTGACAATGTGATCTGTACAGGGGACCTAAGAAAGTTAGTTTTAGGTTCATTTGTTGCTTTCATCACCTAACGTGAAGGGGATGACAAAGGACGAGACGGTTGACAACATCACCGACTCAATGGCCATGAGTCTGGGCAAGCTCCGGAGAAGGTGCAGGACAGGGAAGCCTGGCATGCTGCAGTCCATGGGGTCACAGAGTCGGACGCACCTGAGCGACTGAACACCGTTGTCATGAAACCCAAGGAACTATAAACGTTAAGTACAATCTTTGAGGACATTCTCCACCAAGATGTGGGCAAAGGCAGGTGCCATCGGCAGGCTCCCTGCCCAGCTGTGTTGGGGTGATTCTGGGTCAGTATCTGAGATGGGGGCAGTGGGGGTCTGTGAACGTGGAGCTGCAGGAGCTCAGAATCAGGAGACCCCTTGGCCGCAGGACCACCAGGGAAGTCCGCACTGTGCTCTTTAGCCTCTTCTCTTGTACGTCAGCGTTTGGGACTTGGAATTTTAAAACAGTGAAACAGAACTAACACCCCGACCATCATTTTCAGGTGGAGAAAGCAAAGCCCACAGGAGGTCCTCGGGAGCTGTCCACAGCCAAGGGCAGAGCTAAGGCAGCCCCCCTGCCTCACTCCCGGTGACCACCAACTCCCTGCTCAGGCCCCTCCACGGCCAGCTCAGTGGGCACTCCTGCTCAAACCTGACGCAGGCTCACTTGGCTCTTGCTAGACTCCATAGGCAGCCTTCTAACTCCTCCTCTCTACGGCATCAAGAACCCCCCAATCCCTGACTGAGCTGTTCCCAGCTCTCCTTCCCCAGTCCCACTGCAGTGCCCTTGGGAATCTCAACAAAAGGATGCCTACCCAGATGGCTTCTGGGGGTGGGCCGTGCCCCCTCTAGAGCCCCTGTAGGGGACAAGGTACTGAAGGCGGCAGACTGGACCCCAATTGGCCCCACGGCTGTTCCTCTTTCCTCCTGACCCAAGGAGCCAGGCCTCAAGGCTGGCCACTCACTGCAATCACCTTGCAGTGAGTTCAACTTTTAAGATTTTTTTTTTTAAAGGCAGCAAGTACTTTCTCCCAGACCCAAGAAATTAGCAATTCTAGGGGACAGCCCAGGAGAGGGAAATTTTAAGTTCTCTGGGTGACTCCCAGATACACCTCCCAGGCTGAAAAGCACCAACAATTCGATTTGCAACATTGCTTGAGAACAAAGGCTACAGCGGCCACAAGCAGAGCTGGCCCAAGCTGGAGGGAGGGAACAGAGACAGCTCCTGTGGGTTGGGGCACCGTCCACCTGCAGACACCATTTACACAGTTGGACTTGGCCAACACCTCCTGTCCAGTAGGACAGGGTGACAATAACTCAGGTCCCTTAAGTTACTGAAGAATCCTTTGTTACAGAAACTGCCTTCATGGTACTACACAACACTGTAAATTCTGCTTAAGCTGAAGCTAAATTTTAGTTTCCTTTTTGAATTATTTATTCCTCAAACAATAAATGGTGAAACCCAGGAGGTGGTGGTGATTACGCTGTATTGGTCAGGAGAGATTTTAAAAATCCCCGCGGCAGCTGCTGCAGGAACCAACTGCATGGATAAAACGGCCATCACGGAGAGCCCGCCTCTCATCAGGTCTCCTGGCAACTTCACCTGGCCCCAGGACTTCCCTCCGAGGCCGTGTCTTTGCCCTCACAGGTGGTGGGTGCCTCCATCCCGGATGAGCGGGGGCCCAGGGAGGCTGGTGGCCCACATCATGGCCGGGCTCAGCATCTCCAGCTGTGCTCCTGAAGCCGCTGCTTTTGGAGAGCGTGCTCTCCTCTGGAACCACCAGCGCTTACCCCTGGCCCGGTCATCTGCCTCCAGCCCCGCCACTGGGGGCCCCGCAGCGCCTTTTGTGGGTCCCTGTTCATCTGCTCTGCTCTCCCAAGCCCAGCCTGGAGGTGAGCATGTTTCTGGACCAAATCTCCAGGGCAACTGACACCACAGTTGGCCACACGCACCTCATTCACTACCTTATGGATAAGATTCCAAGAAGAGGTGAGAAGCTAGGAGCACTGCGGGCGCAGACTGGAAGGAAACATCAATCCAATGGCAGGTGAACCGGGTTATCTGGAAGTTCCTCGAATCGTCATTCAGTAACTCCTAACCCGCGTCAGCTTTCTTGTTTCTGCTTTTAATTCTGCCATTTTCTCTTAATATTCAGGTCTTAACAGAGACAACACAGCTCCTGTTTGCCAAATCCTGGCTAGGAATTCAGGGCATAGAAAGAAAACTACAGCAAAGAAAACTATAAATCTGCACAACTGACTTTAGAAAATAGTTTAGTACAATTTTGTTATAAAACTCATTTACAGGAGGTTATTCACATGTACTTATCAAATCTGCTCCTGATAATGCATGAAAACAGAACTAAATAAATTGCCCACAATAATTTCAAGGCAAATCATATACAAAGAAACAAAACAAGATTTTAAGTAGAATATTTTCATGTTGAAAGAATTAAGACTGAAAGAAGACAGGGCACTGTCTTATAATGCCATGGCAAGGACAAAACTAACAAGCTGTTATTTTTCACCTGCAGATTAACTGCCCATCAACAACACTGCTGTGACAGCGACATCAAGAAAGGCCACACGGTGCATGCCAGGTGCTTCGTGCAGACACACAAGCACACCAACTGGAGCCAGAGTGCGCCTCTGCGCCACGTCTGGTATGGCCATTTCTGCTGGGAGAGGCTGTCAGGACACACGTGCTCAGTAGATTTTCCATGTGCTACTTCTTGCATTCCCAGACTAGGTGAATGGTGAGCCAAAAGGTGGACACGACGTATGAGAACAGGGAACAAACCCTTCCTTATATTCACGTTGTGTGAGCATCGTGGGGAAAGCTCCTGGCCCAGCTGTGTCCATCACACCTCTTCTATAAGCTAACACCTTCTAGACTCTCTAAACCGTGATCCCTACGACTGTCTGCTAAATCAAGCATTCTACCAAGACAGGAGGAAAATAAACACAGTAATAATGGGCTTTCTTGCCAAAGGCCAGGCAGGAAGCTTACAAAGCCCTGGCCCCAAGTAGGGCTCGGCCCGCCTCCATGACGGGGGAGCAGGGGCTGACTCTAGGGACAGAGTGCATGCTCCCCAGGTGACAGGGAGCATCCACACCCATCAGCAGAGGTCTAGATGCCAGTGAGAGGGATAAGGGAAACAGAGAAGTAGAGTGTTTAAACCATTGGCAACCACATGCTCTTTTAAAGCTCTTAATAACCTGCTTCAGGACAATTTCTGATGAACACAAAGCCCTTTCTGCTTAAAAAGCAGAAGAGCAGAGACACTTCAGAGGGTGCACGTTCACACTCAGGGATGTGCTTGCTACCCCCACGTAGCTGGGGTGCTGCACGGTGTAAATGACCAACCACAGGTTCAAATGCGGGTCAACTGTTAACACACGCTCACATCTGCGAGACTTCAGCACTACTGTGTGTGTGCAGGGAAAGCCAGACTTTGAAATTGGGCAGCCCTGCCCACGTCCAAGTCTGCAGACCTCCACCCACCACAGCCACTTCCTTTTGCAGAAGCACAAGCCCTCTAACCAGATGCCCCCCAACAGCACTGCGTCTGCATCAATTACAATGGTCCCCAGGGACGAGAGGAAACCTGTCAACTCTCTCCTTGGTTCTGAACTTCCAAGTACCTACGCTGCTCTTCCAGCCTGCTCTTTTTAAAGGATGTCTCTTTCCTGTCTAAAATAGTGTCTCAAGTCCCCAGGAACCCCTTGGGAAGATGGTGAACACCCAGTTTTCTGGCTCAACCCAAGAAATGCATGCTTTCACACAAGCCACATCGCCACTGATCTTGCACTTGGCAACCGCTAGATTTCTAACCCACGAGTTGCAAACTCATAATATGCTGGGGGCATCTGAAGGACATGTCAAGAACTACACTTTCATTTCATATTCTCCTAATTCAAGAAGAATGAGACTAGAGAACTATGTGCTCACTACTAGAAGATGAACTCGTCACAGAGATGCACTATCCTGTGTCAGGGGGCCTGGTCTACAAAGGTCATCAGTGGAACTTAAACTAACGTGATCTTCTGCTTCCCAAGTTTCCCCCAGAAGACTCTAGCTGCTTTTAAAAAACAGAACTAGAGACCTCTGACCCACCAGCACTAAACTCAGCTCCTTGCCAGACTACCTGGGCGGTTAAACATCTGTTTTGCCATAACAATGGTTTAAAGGACCTGCCTTCCTCACACTTTTTTTTTTCTAAATATAAGGTTTGTTCTGTTGAAAATGATTAACATTTTAAGCAGGGGAAAGAAAAGCCGTCTACCAGATTAAATTTTAAAAGGATTTTGTTATTTGCTATACAAATATACATTCCAACTTCTACCACCTCTCCAGGCTGACCTCCTTTTCTACAAGAACAAGAGATCAACACTGCAAGCCTTCTACTTCAAAGACATAATTACTGATACACAAATGTCCTCTGAAAGCTTTTACAACTGACAAAAAGGACCAAGAGGCCCATGTGTTATAATACATTTTGTTTTCCAACAACAACAAACTCCTATAAGGAAGAAGCAGTCTTATCTGGACAAGCCTGTTAGGTGGTCATCAGAGGTCTGCAGCAATGGCTGTGGCTGACAGCCTCTGCTGTTCGGCTATACTATAAAACCCGTCTCTTCTTTGGGTGGCTGTCCTCCTCCAGGCCCCTCTCATCCCAGTCTGAGTTCCTCTTTGTGTGGGAGCTCGCCCACCACTCCTGATCGCCTTCACTCAAGGCCCTGGTCTCTCTCCTGTGGCCAAGCACCCCCTCTTCCTGGTCACACTTCTTTTTGCTTGTGCAAGTGTCAGTACAAGCAGCTGGAGAGTCACACTGCATGTGAGGTGTGTGGTTGTTCAGGGTGACTCCCTGCTGCCTGACGGTGCATGGCTCCTGGGGACTCCCAGGGCAGCCTGGCGTGCCTGAAGGAGGCGCTGCTCCGGAATGCTGGGGGCTCAAGGGCTGCGGGTCCCTGAGGCTTATTCCTTGGGCATCAAAGGCTAAGCCCATCCTCCGCAGCAGTCTTGGGTCCCGAAGCCGGTCCTGAATGGGTGGCCTTTCAGGATCCTTTGCAGCCTCAGTAACTGTGGCTTCTTTGGAGTCAGAGGGTGAGTGATACAGAGAAGAAGCAAAAGATGTCTTGCTGAGTTCACCATCTTGCTTGCTGCTGGCTAGGCCACCCTGGGGTTTGGATGCCTCTGGAGCGACAGCAGGAGGGTGAGTAAGGCTCCTCTGAAGCAATGGTTTGAGCTTCAGGATCTTCATTGCATCATGTCTGTAGTTCTTGTCGCAAGTCTTAATAATGGCGCCACGTTTCTGTGCATCTTGAATCAAGTGATACCAATGCCTATTTTCCTTGAAACAGAGAAGGAAGAAAATTACATCCCCAAAAAACACTCACATGCTTGGAAACAAACAGTTTAAGTATACCCTCATGAACGGATTCTCAAGAATCCATTACTTGACAAAGCAGAAAGAAAAAACAGGATGGAATACAGACAATAAAACAACACTACAAAACAACACTCAGCACCACCTCTAAGAAAGAACTTCTGCCATTCTGTCACTGCTACTCAAGCCACGTGGCTGAATTAGCTGTCATGCAATTCTGTCTGCCGTTGGTAGCCTTGTGCAGCTATTTGAATTTTAGTTAATTAGAAGTTCATTTCCTCAGTCACACCAGGCACATTTCAAGCTCGCTACCACACACGACTGGGGTTAGTGTCCTGGATGACGCAGTCATAGGAGGGCCCCGTCACCCCACTGGGTTTCCTGACACTGCCTGCCTCCGGAAGACGGCAGGCAGGCTCAGTTTCAGAAAACTCTAACTTTTGAGTGCATGCTGATTGTTCTACAAACAGGTCTATAGCTGTCACCAAATTCCCAAAGGCTTCCCAAACTCCAACAGGCGAAACCATCTTAATCCACTGAGATACTAAAGATATCATGAAACTTTCTATCTCTTCTAGAAGAGCTCTAAGTTATGAAAAGCACATCTGAAGAAGGTGGAAAGAAAACCCAACTCATGCATCTCTCCTCTCTTCCTTTTAGAGGAAGAGAGGCAATAAACTGCTTATTTACAATCATCAAAACTTGGGCTTCCTTAGAAGAGAGAGTATAGTGGAGGGAAAAACGATGAAGACTTTTTGACAAAGGAGAGAGAAAAAAAAAGGATGGCTACCCAGAGCCATACACGACTCAGTGACTGAGCAACAACCCTCCTGTGGGCTCCTGCACTCTAGGCGGCTGGGGGTGGAGAGTCAGTCTAAGTTCAGTCATGTCTCACTCTTTGTGACCCCATGGACTATACATATACAGTCCATGGAGTTCTCCAGGCCAGAATACTGGCGTGGGTAGCTGTTTCCTTCTCCAGGGGATCTTCCCAACCCAGGGATTGAACCCAGGTCTCCCACATTTCAGGCAGAATCTTTACCAGCTGAGCCACCAGGGAAACCACAGTATTTATTTGCTGTGTGACCATGCTCAAGTCACTTGACCTCTCTGAGTCTGCTCCCTCAACTGGAAAACATGCACGGCTATTTTATTTCAATGCCTGAATTGCACTGTTTTCACAGTTTATCATTTCTGACTGTAGGGTGTCTTTGTAGCACTCTCCATGCATACAATCCTGGAGAAATTCACAGCTGGGTGACTACAACCTCTTGCCTTTTAGGCAAACCATCTTTAAGAAAAGCAAGTCCGGGCCCCTGCCTGAGGCCTTCCCACAGACGCCTTACACGGTCAGGTGCCAGTGCTACAGCCTGGAACTCAGGCGGCCTCGCTGTGCCTTTCGCTGAGCCTCATGCACCTAAACATAGTGCTTAATTCAAGCCCTAGACCACAGAAACAGCTCTGAGGAAGGGCTGTTAATCCTCATTCCACTCCCATAAGGGAAACTGGGCTGAAAAACCAGAAACGGTGTCGGGGGAGAAGCCCAAGAAGAAACGTGTAAACTGGACTGGAAAGTCCAAAGGTCAGACTGGGAGCTTTTCTCCCCGGCTCTCTCTGTTCTCTAGCTTCCCAGAGTGGGACAGCGGCGCTCTGCAAATTTGCATGTGGGTGACGCTGGTGGCTCAGAGATGCCCTTGGTGGGGGACAGATGTGGGGCCATTCTCTATTCCAAACTTCAGCTTTCAAACTTCAGTTTCCCACCTCCTCTCCTGGGGCTTTCCTGCCATTCTACTCCACCCTTCCCAGTCACCATCGCAATTCTCACCCGTCCCCAGGCTGACTACAGAGCAAGCTGCCAGGGGCAGGTACAATCATCTGCGGTAAACATAGGGGTGCCCAAGAAGGCTTTGGTAATCCAGGCACCTAAGACACACAGTTCTATAAACATTCACTTTTCAGGTTTGAATATTATCAGAATTCAACTGTATAATAATAATCATTGTTAATATGTTCTTCAACTGATATCAGTTGTTAAACACTTTGATCCTTATGGTCACAGGAAAAAGAATTTTTAAAAAAATCTTAATTTACACGTACATGTATGGCTAGGTCCCTCTGCTGTTCACCTGACACTATCACCACACTGCTTGTTAAATTGGCTATACTCCAGTACAAAAGAAAAAGTTAAAAAACCACCTTTATTTTGAAGTAACTATAGATTCACTATAAATTTGCTAAAGCCTTTAACTGTGTGGATCACAACAAACTGTGGGAAATAGAGATGGGAACAGCAGACCACCATACCTGTCTCCTGAGAAACCTATATGCAGGGCAAGAAGCAACAGTTAGAACCAGACATGGAACAAGAGACTGGCTCAAAATTCTGAAAGGTGTGCATTAAGGCTGTATATTGTTACCCTGCTTATATAACTTATATGGAGAGTATATCACGTGAAATGTCAGGCTGGATGACTCACAAGCTGGAATCAAGACTGGCAAGAGAAATATCAACAGCCTCAGATATGCAGATGCACTCTAAGGGCAAAAAGAGCCTCTTGAAGAGGGTCAAAGAGGAGAGTGAAAAGTGAAAGTCGCTCAGTCATGTCCAACTCTGCGATCCCATGGACTGTATACAGTCCATGGAATTCTCCAGGCCAGAATACTGGAGTGGGTGGCCTTTCCCTTCTCCAGGGGATCTTCCCAATCCAGGGATCAAACCCAGGTCTCCCGAATTGCTGGATTCTTTACCAGCTGAGCCACAAGGGAAGCCCAAGAATACTGGAGTAGGTAGCCTATCCCTTCTCCAGGGGATCTTTCCAACCCAGGAATCAAACTGGGGTCTCCTGCATTGAAGGCGGATTCTTTACCAGCTGAGCGATGAGAGAAGCCCGGAGAGTTAAAAGGCTGGCTTAAAACTTAACATTCAAAAAACTAAGATCATGGCATCCAATCCTACCACTTCATGGCAAACAGATGGAGAAAAAGTAGAAACAGTGACAGATGTTATTTTCTTGGGTTCCAAAATCACTGCAGTCAGTGACTACAGCCATAAAACTAAAAGATGCTTGCGCCTTGGAAGGAAAGCTATGACAAACCTGAACAGCATATTAAAAAGCAGAGACAACACTTTGCCAACAGTGGTCTGCACACTCAGAGCTCTGGTATTTCCAGTGGTCATGTACGGATGTGAGAGTTGGACCATAAAGAACCGATGCGCCGAAGAATGGGTGCTTTGCACTGTGGTGTGGAGAAGACACTTGAGAGCCCCCTGGACTGTGAGATCAATCAGTCAGTCCTGAAGGAAATCAACCCAACCCTGAATATTCATTGGAAGGACTGATGCTGAGGCTGAAGCTCCAATATTTTGACCACTGGATGTGAAGAGCCAACTCCTTGGAAAAGATCCGACTCATTAGAAAAGACCCTGCTGCTGGCAAAGACTGACGGCAAGAAGAGAAGGGGGCAGCAGAGGATGAAATGGGTTAGATAGCATCACTGACTCAATGGACATTCTGAGCAAAGTCCCAGAGACAATGAAGGACAGGGACGCCTTGGGTGCTGCAGTTCACTGGGTTACAAAGAGTCAGACAGGACTTAGTGACTGAATAGCAACAAGCTGACAGGAAGTTACCAAAAAGTACAATTCTCAGTTTCCCAAATAGTCATGAAAAACAACTCTTTAAACGTTCAACTTATATCGTAAACTGTTTTGTGGCAGAAAAGCCTAATAGTCATATTAACAGCCTTTTAATTATGAAAATATATTCATTATCCCCACTGAATTGTATCCTAAACAGTACCGATGACAATTCAATTTTAAAGAGCAGAAAGAATAACACTGCTCTCTACCCCACTGGATACACTTAAAAGAGTGACATAATAGATTTATTTTTATTAGCCTTACTTTAAAATGTCAGTATTTACAACATATTATAAACAAAATCTTTATCAATCCTTCTGATAAAAGGTTCTCAGTATCAACTTAAAATGGAGGATACGCAGCTTTTAAAAATTATTTCAAGGAGGTACCAAACAACGAAAGCTGCAGACCACAGACCTGGCAAAGAGCTGAAGGAGGAAGATTGTATTTGAGCGCCCTCTGGTGGAGCTAGCCAAGATAGGGGGAAATACTAAGTCAGCTTCCCTTGGGGCTCAGCTGGTGAAGAATCCACCGGCAATGCGGGAGACCTGGGTTCAAGCCCTGGGTTTGGAAGAGCCCCTGGAAAAGGGAACAGCTATCCACTCCAGTATTCTTGCCTAGAGAATTCCATGGACTGTACAGTCCACGGAATCGCAAAGAGTCAGATATGACTAGGCAACTTTCACTTCACTTCAGTAAGTTATCAGGAAAGTTATGACCCACCTAGACAGCATATTGAAAAGCAGAGACATTACTTTACCAACAAAGGTCCATCTAGTCAAGGCTATGGTTTTTCCAGGGGTCCTGTATGAGCGTGAAAGTTGGACTATAAAGAAAGCTGAATGCCGAAGAATTGATGCTTTTGAACTGTGGTGTTGGAGAAGACTCTTGCCTTGGACTGCAAGGAGATCCACCCAGTCCATCCTAAAGGAGATCAGTCCGAGTGTTCACTGGAAGGACTGATGCTGAAACTGAAACTCCAATACTTTGGCCACCTGATGCGGAGAGCTGACTTATTTGAAAAGACCCTGATGCTGGGAAAGTACCTTCAAGATTGAAGGCAGGAGAAGGGGATGACAGAGAATGAGACGGCTGGAATGCTATCACCAACTCAATGGACATGAATTTGAGTAAGCTCTAGGAGCTGGTGATGAACAGGGAGGCCTGGTGTGCTGCAATTCATGGGGTTGCAAAGGGTTGGACATGACTGAGCGACTGAACTAAACTAAGTTAGCACTTCTCCTAAGATAAACCAAAGACTGTTAAAATTAGAGAAACTGAGTTATTACCCCTAAATGAGACAAAGCAGCAAATACACATTTATCCAGCTATAGTTCACCCAACTAAGCTATACTGTCTGTGGACCACAAGTGGAACCTGACCCTTCTGGAGAAGCATCTGCTCTGACAGAGGACTCTGATGGCACTCATCTCTCAAGGGAAGCAGTAAGTGGTGCGGCTCAAAGTGCCAGGACAGAAACGAAGATCCATAAACACACCTGCAAACTCCCACTCTCTCCTGGCATTAGGCTGAGCTGAGACCACATTAACTCAGAGGTTACTAAGGGCTGTCCAATCCCACGATGTAGAAAAAATTTCTTAAAGGTCATCTTGCGAGCACACTGCGACTACTTGGGTACTGGGCTAGGATAAGAACAGTCTGGGTGTCTAACGGCTCCCATGAAGAAGCTGCTGCGGGACTAACGAGGTGGGGGGTCGGGTGTGGGGGTAAGAGGAACACTGTCATTTGTGACCCCTAAATCATTTCCATCTTAATGAAACGTAAAAACAAAACCTAAACCCAGTATGAGTAATCAGGGCAACCTTCTGAGATCCCTGGTCCTCTAGAATGCACCTACCACTAGAGTTCTCAAGTGCCCCAGGATGAAGAGGCTGTACTTGGCTCGTGTGATGGTGACATTCAATCTCTGCAAACTTGCCAGAAATCTAAGCAATAGAAGAAAAAAAAAAGTTACTTCTTTGTGCATAATGACTCGGCAGTGTATCAGTGTACGTGAGACACAGGCGTTATTTCAGACAGCTTTTCCTGGCTCCTTCTGCTTTAAAATCACAATGCTTTTGCACCCCTTCTCCCAACACAGGGGATCTGGCATAGGGCAATTCTCATCAAAAACAATAAACAGACGATGTCTGGAGCTTTCCTTCAAAGTGAGGCACCTATTTGCTATCGTGACTTAGATGTTAGAAATTTTAATGCTGTGATTTTTAAGTCTTAAAACATCCAAAAATATGACAGTAGGTCAGTTATGACACATGCTGTGGAGAGGACCACGCCCCTGCAAAATACACTGGATTCAATCATCTGCTTCACTCTTCTCAAGTGAAAATACAGATTCACTCTGTGACATGGACATATGGAACCAAGAAAAGCAGACCCAACAGCGGATCAACTACACGGCTTAAAAAACAACTTCATGACATTACGTAATTTTCTATATAACTGAGCAAACGATGGTACTCTCAGCAGCGATTAAAAACAGATCTACTTCTGGACTATAAACAAAGCAAAAAATCAAGGATGACAGTTACCCACCCAATTGAGCCTTGTGTGGCATTTGCTCTGACGCATGTAACAATAACACAGTCTTTCTGACGACCCTGGAAGGCATCCACGGTATCTACTTCTGCTGCCCTATTAATGAAAGAGAAACATATTTACTGAAAAAATTATTAAAGCATGTCTATTCCCAGTAGAGAAGCCCTGTGCCCATTAGCCATCAGTCTCTTTAATTTCCTCCCTGCCAGGCCCTGGCAACCACTAATCTATGTTCTGTCTTTATGGACTTTTCTCCACGGGACATAGCTAGCATATAAATGAAGTTATAGAACGTATGACCTTCTGTGTCAGGTTTCTTTCACTTAGCACGATGTTTTCCAAGGTTCACGTGTCACAAAATATCCCACTACTTCATTCCTTCTACGACTGCATAGTTGCTTGTACAAATACACAATTTACCCATATACAATTTTTGGAAGTGTGAGTTTTCTCTGCTTTCTATCATGAATAATGTTGCTATGAACATTCACGTACAAGCTTTCCTGTGAACATTTTCCCAACGCAAGTATGTACCTACGAATGAAACTGCTGGTCGTGTGGTAATTCTATGTTTTATGAGGAACTGCCAAACTGTTTTCCACAATGATTTACCATTCTATCTTCTCACCAGCAATGTATTGTTTCAATTCCTCCACATCCTTGCCAAAATATGTTAATGCCTGTTTTTTAATGACAGTCATCGTGGTGGGTATGAAATGGTTATCTAATTGTCGTTCTGATTTGCATTTCCCTAATGCTTGGACTGCAAGGATATCCAACCAGTCCATCCTCAAGGAAATCAGTCCTGAATATTCACTGGAAGGACTGATATTGAAGCTGAAGCTCCAATACTTCGGCCATCTGATGCGAAGAGCTGACTCACTGGAAAAGACCTTGATGCTGGAAAAGTTTGAAGGCAGGAGGAGAAGGGGATGACAGATGAGGTGGTTGGATGGCATCACTGATCTCATGGACATGGGTTTGAGCAAGCTCCGCGAGTTGGTGATGGACAGGGAAGCCTAGTGTGTTGCAGTCCACGGGGTCGCAAAGAGTCTGACACGACTGAGCAACTGAACTGAATGATAAATAATGTGGAATACCTTTTAGTGTGCCTGTTGGATTTTTATCTTTTGAAAAATGCTATTCACATTTTTCAGCAAAATAAGACTGTCATTTTATTATCAAGTTGTATGAGTTCTTTATATTCTGGATATAACCCATCAGGTAAATAATTTGCAAGTACTTTCTCCCATTCTGTGGGTTGTCTTTTCACTCTTTGATAGTGTCATCTGAAGCAAAGGGTTTTCATTTTTATGAAGACCAATTTAATTTTCCTCTGGTTACTTGTGCTTGGATATCACACCTAAGACTGTTGCCTAATCTGGATCATATGAATTTACACATTTGTTTCCTTATACATTTTATAATTTTGTCTCTGAAGACTCAGGGCTCTAATTCGAGTTAATTATTATATACAGTGTGACAGGGGTCAAAATTCACTCTTTTGCAGGAGGATACCTACACTTATTCAAGCACCATTTGTTGAAAAAACTATTCTTTCCCCACTGAATGGTCTTGGCACCCTTCTTGAAAATCAACTGGCCACAAACATATGGATTTATTTCTGGATTCTCACTTCTATTAGTCTGTATGTCTACCCTGATGACACCACCACAATGTTGATAGTTTTGTAGTAAATTTTGATAAAGTGTGAGCCCCCCCAACACTGTTCTGTCAAGTTCTTTGGAGAGTATCTTACACTTCCACATGAACTTTACAATAAGCTTTTCCAAAACTGTAGTGCTAATTTTGATGGAGATAACGCATCTGTAGATCAGCGTGGGGAAAGGTGCCATCTTAATAAGTCTTCCAATCCATGGACATGGACTGTCTCCACTTATTTTGGAGTTCTATTTCTTTCAATATTTTGTAATTCTCAGTGTAGGAGCTTGTATTTCTTTGGTTATATTTATTCCTAAGTATTTTGTTCTTTATGATGCTACCATAAACGGAATTAAAAAATTTTTTTTTCCAGATTTCTTGTGGCTCGTGAATGCAACTGATTTCTGTATACTCATCTTGTATACTACAACTCTGCTGAACTTGTTTATAAGGACTAGCAGTTTGCACAAATATTTCATTTTCTTAACTGCTCTGCACAGAATTTCTAATACAATGCTGCACAAAAGCAGTGAGAGCAGACATCCTATCCTTCCTGATCATATACGGAAAGTTTTTGAGCTATGGGTTTTTCATAGATGCCTTTTATTAGCCTAAGGACGTTCCCTTCTATTCCTAAATTTGTTGAGTATTTTTTTTTTTTTTTGTTGAGTATTTTTATCATGAAAGGTTGTTGTTGCAACTCAAATGCTTTCACTCAAATAAATGAAATCTATTCAGATGATCACAACCATGTGGGATTTCCCTTTAATTATGGTACAGAACACTGATTATCATATATTGAACCAACCTTGCATTCCTGAGATAAATTCCACTTGATCCTGGGCTATAATCCTTTTAATATGCTACTGAGTTCAGCTGCCATTATTTTGTTGAGAATTTTTGCATCCACATTCATAAAGGATATATTGGTCTGCAGTTCTCTTTTCTGGTGATGTCTCCATGGCTCTGGTATCAAGGTAATAGTGGCCCCATAAAGTGAGTAGTCGTCCCTTCTATTTTTTGGAAGCATGTGCAGAAAGACTGGTGTTAATTCTTAACATTCGATAGAATTCACTAGTGAACCCTGGTCCTGGGTTTGTTTTCTGTTGGTAAGTGTTTGATTACTAACTCAATCTGTGTGCGTTTAATAATCTATCCAATGTTTCTGGTTTCTTCCTAGTGTCAATTTTGGTAGTTTGTGTGTTTCGAGGTGCAGAAACTGTGGAGTTACTGGATTTCCAATATTTAATTTTTAATTTTACTGTTGAGGTAAAACGAGACAAAGACATGATCTTCACCTTATACATGAAGGCACTAGAAGGTTTAAATAATTTTTTCTAAGTGAAAATGTGACTATAGGTATCTCGGTACAATTAGAATTTAGATTAACAAGTCATCTAACTAAATGGAAAGGCCTGGAGAGTTTCTCAGTCAACTCCACTGTCAAGTATAATGGTGAAGGCCTTCGAAAAGGCAGCAACCACTCCGTCTACAGGTGCTACAAGCATAACCACACTCCCTTCTCAGCCCAAGTCTGTGGAGCCAGCGTCCTGGTCTCCTTGTTCTACGTTACCAGGGTCTATGACCATGCCCCAGGGGTTTCATTTTCTTCTTTCCTTCCATCCCCTCTTTCTTCTTTTTAATTCAACAGAGAAACTGGGAAGAGCCATAAAAACAGAGATGCCTCACCCTTTTCTATCAAACTCTTTGTCCAAATCCTTCTGAATCATCGTCTTCTGAGCCTTGTAATGGGTTATTATGCCAATGTTTCGGAAATTAATGTCCCTTCTTTTGTCTTTAATAAGTTTAATTAGTTCCATTACCAGTTTTATCTCTTGAACATTTACATATGAGCTAAATAAGATGGGAAAAAAAATACAAGACATCAAAACCAAGAGCAGTCCAATTGTTAAGTTCCACTTTGTTTTCTATTACAGTAAACGGTAGATTGGTAGGCTTTATCTTTATTCAGTCAGCAGTGATTCAAAGAGGCTGTTATAATGACCATTAACACTGTATATAAGAATGAACAGAATAACAACTGCCCAGTGAAACATGAGCTGTATGACAAAAAAGAGCTTGGAGTCAAAGAAGTGTAGACACCAGCTTCTTCATTTGTTATAACAGGACAGCCACAGGGAGAACAAAGGTATTTATAATAATGAAGACATGACTAACGAAGAGCTCCTATTACAGATTTATTATCTTCCCAACACTGAGAAAAGTGCTTCAGATGTATCGCTTTTCTCACTCCCCACCACAGGCCATGTGGACCATGCACTAGCATTCACAGACCACACGATTCACACAGCCCAGCATGCTCCAAGCGCTGTCCACCCTCTGCCTCACACCTTAACTCAACTGTGCCTGTATTTCTCCTTCACAATATTTAACCCAACCGGAATAATCAATCACCACAGTAAAAGTAACGGCCTGGTTAATGTCTGCCTCGCGTTAGACCACAATAGCCTTGTACTAGGGCCACGCCTATTTTACTCACAACTGTGAGTTCAGCATGGATCTACTTAAGTGCTTATCACATGTCAGGTAATATAATCCCCACTAATACTATTCAGAAAGAAAAACTGAAAGACTGAAATACATAAAGAATCAGTAATTTTATGATGAATTTATCAATCCAGCTGAAAGAAAATGATTGTGTCCTGGCACTAGGCAGAGAGATTTGTATGACAAGTATTTTGAACTTAAATATAAACAAAAACAGTATAAACATTCTGACACCATCAGCGAGGACTGAAGTATAAGAGAACATACTCATTATCCCGTCTTTCTAAGCCATCTCCAACATCAAACACGAGGTAGGGTTGAAATGGCCAGTCAGATGAGCACCGACTGGTCTCTGTCCCTCTATAAAAGAGCAGCACCATTTAGAACACAAGTCAAGTTAGAAACATTTTTTAAAATTATTACTACCATTTTTCTGTGTGTATGTGGTAAGGAGAGAGCTAGGGAAAGTAAGGGGACAAGAAGGACTCTTCTTTAAAAAAATAAAATTTCAATACACTAAAAGAAAGTGAATTTTATTTCTATTCTAGTGCTAGGGAGAATAATCTATGTATTTAAGATATAACAATTATGATTGGAAAATTACTCATAATACAGTACATGAAAAAAGCAAGGTATAAAATACTAGGTAAAGCATGGTATGATTCTTTTTTCCCAAAAAGAGAAAAAGGAAACAAACAAAAAAAAGATGTGCATAGTACAAGGACTGGAAGTAGATATACTAAAATGTTACTAGTGATTATTTCTGGGTAGTATAAATAGTGGGGTTGGTTTTATCCCCCTTTTCATTAATCTGCATTTGCTACAATCAACATGTTTTTTATAATTTAAATTATTAAACCTTTATCTTTTTAATAAAAAGACTTAAGAGCTCTGTAAAAGAGCTATTCTTCCTAAGCAGACAAACCTACAAATAAAACAAGCTAACACGCAATGAAAAGAACCCACCTGTTTGTTTTCAAGGTTCCGTCATAAACGTAGCTGGAAGGAAAGAGGCATATGTCCGGGTGCATCCTGTACTGGACGGTGAGCTGCAAGACGGGCAGCCTGCCGATCACGTTGCGCTCCACACTCTCCTCCAGGAGCTGGTGGAAACGGGCCATCATCGACTGGTCATAGCCATAGTCCTGTGCCTTCTGAAATGGGGAAGACAAAGCAATAATCTCTAACGATTCATCTGTACTTCTCCCACTATTAATAAAACAATTACGGAGCTCTACAATGCGCACAGCAAACGTACATCTAAAATGCACATGGCATTACCAACAACCAAACATTCAGAGAAAGAAGATGTTTCTGACTTCCACCTTTGAAAAGCCACAGAGCGTGACTTCAAAAGCTGAGGCATATTCTCCTTATTTAGAAATCCCACATACTGTTGATGAATGATGTGATCTTGTGAATGATCACAACCATCACTATTTTGGTGCTAACAGAGGTCCCCTGAAAGAACTGATGAGAAAAGCACCAAAGAATTTTAACACAGATTTTAACCATTATTTCTGGTCTGCGCTCCCAGCTTGAAAAAATGAATGTCATTGTAAACCAGCCTCTTAAAGACCAATTTCTTCATCCATCCATCCAGGCAATATGCACCAAGCGTCTAAAGCTTCGGGTGCTGAGGGTCTGAGGTGAATGAGATCAAGTGTCACAGAACTCAACATTCTAATGGAGGCGACAGACAACCAAGCTGATCTCACAGATCCAATGAAGGGTCACAGCAAAGCTGCAGCCTGAGACGAGCTAACTGACAAACGAAGAAGAGGGCCTTCATGTGATCACAGCTGAGACACACATACATTTCAATGTCAGCACCATGTCAAACTGAGAAAGAACAGTGGGATCTTTATGAGTGTGTTGCAGATATGAGCACTGAAGATGCATATGCAAAGTTTTAATAAACCTGTTTCACAAACTATCACAGTGGAGAAAGAAGACATTATTTCCTATTTGTATTATTTATGCAAGTGATTATATACATATGCAATTTTAAATAGGTTTGTGTAATTAAATAGAATAAATATTCTTAGTGGACATTTGGCATTATCATCTATACCTCAGAAGTTTATCTATTCAAGTTAGCAAAAAAACTCATTTACTTCACTCTAGCAAAAAAAAGAAAATGGATTTATGAGGTAACACATTTACTTACAGAAAAAAAAAACAAACAAACCTGAGTCCATCCTACAATATGAGAGAGATTTTCATGTTTTGACATGAATGTACATTCCTGATCTATTTATTGACTGGAAAAAAGGCAGTGTGACACAGACTGATTCTGCCACCTTTACAAGGTCAAAGTCGGCACACACAACTGCATACACTCCCTGTAACTACCCAACCTTTTGAATTTAGTAACTTATTGTCTGTTACCCACTATAATGTCAGCTTTGTAAGGGCAGAGATTTTTGTCAGTTTTCAACACTGTCATAATCCTAGAACTTAAAACGGTGCCTGAATTAGGCTAACACTCAATAAATACAGACTGGAAAAAGGGCAACTTTGTACACCCATGACCACAAACTGTTCAAATTATCCACTACACTATTCATAGTAATTATTCCTAGAAATAGGTGGTCAGAAAGGCATTTTGAGAAAAACTTTATAATCATTTTCTGAAAATTTCTCAATAAGCCTGTTATTATTTTTACAACACTAAGAAAAGCCCAAATAGATTCTTCTCATTTCTGTTCTTAATTACCAAAGAAGGCAGTAAAGCTGAGGACTATCAACAACCCTCTTTCGCTAACTACATGCTAAGGCCCTGCGAGAAGCCATCAGTCCGTCTCTGAAACGCTGTCTTCTTCACATAACGCAGTGCAGAGCTGGCGGCTCCTAACTCCCCACGAACCCTGGGGCAGCAGCTCTTCCCCACGGACAAGGTTTTCACTCCAGGTCAGGGGTGCTCCTAGCTCCTAGCCCACCCCCTCACACGGTCACGCACAAGTGCTCAGACATAAACAACTGCTCGATCATGCTGATGATTCCAAAGTCAAAAACCAGTAACAACAAAATACAGCAACAGGCTTTCATTCCATAACCAAACAGAACATAACTGAACAGAAATGCTGTGAAAATGGTCTGTTCTCTGGGACTGGTCATGAGGCCACTACTCTGCACACATACTCTCTGTATCAGTAAAATGCTCAAATGTTATTCAGTTTCAAAACCTAGGTGGAGACCTGTGCAAGATCACCCAAAACATCTGGATCCTGACTGTGCTGTGCACTTCCAGGAGCAGTTCTAGTGAGTGTTCACACAACAGGGAAGGGGACACAACCATGCCGCTCCCCTTCCCACAAGCAGAGCCCAGTCTTCTTTCCCTTTCAGAGCATGTGAGGAACATTATAGGACACAGAACCCTAATACTGTACACATTACTATAAGAATAACTTATCTTCTTACCGTTTTCCTCAAAATTTGCATATACATAAACATAAATTAGGAGGTTGGGATTCTTTCCCTTGCTTTTTTAGAGTTTTTCTTTTATCATGGGTTTGGTGGCTATGTTATGAAAACAAATCAGCCCTTAGAAGAGCTGCACACTGCCTTTCTCAGAGGGACAGCACATTGAGCATGGGACATCCTGTTCCTCAGCTTCTGGTCTTTTGATACCCACATGCTCCTGTCACACACACACAAGCTCATTATGAACAAAGAATATTTTTGGAGATTTTACCATGAAGGCTCTAAACAGTGGCTGTTCTCTTTCCTCAGCCATTCTTTCTCCCTGCAAGTTAAGAGATGTTGATCCAAGGAGGATGCCCACCCCCAAAAACAAAAAACCAGAAGACCCCTTCCACTTTAGAGCAACACGAACATGAAAAAACATACCACGGAAATGACTGTGGGAGGGAGCTGCTTAGGGTCTCCTACAAGGACAAGCTTGTTGCAACGATGGATGAGCGGAGTAAGAGTTTCAACTTCACAGGACTGTCCAGCCTTGGTAAGAAAGTATAGAATGGAGATATAGTCATGGTTTTCTCTGTTATTTTTTATCCATATACAGTCTAATTCATAATGAAAGTCTTACCCATCAAGAAACATACACCTTCTTCTTCTACACCAAATATCAAAAATAAAGATTTTCTTTGGTTGGAAAACAATAAAAACATTCTGAACACTTGGAGGGAAAAAAAGCCCCCAAACCACTCCCCCGCCCCAACACACATACATTTTGGAAGTCAGCCATCTTTCAGGTGCCACTACCACTTGGGAAACAGCCATACACTACAAGGGCCAAGCCCTGTCCCAGGGCAGTCTGTCTGTTCCCACTGGACATGCGCCCGACAGGGTTGTGTTTCTGTGTGTCCCACTCCCGCCCGCCTGCCCGCCCGCCCGNCCGCCCGCCCGCCTGCTCTCCTCCTCAGGAGGCCGCTTTACATTTGCAACCCTCAAGCTTCACTTCAATTTGGCAACATTTCCTTCAATTATTTCATCATCTTTTCTATTCCTTCATTTTGGTGAATACTGGATATCGGATCTCTTGAACAGGTTCTCTATCCTTCCTTTTCCATCTCTTTTTGTCTTCTGGCTCTAGATTCTAGCAAACGGTAAGTAACCAATAAATACTTGCTCAATGAATGAACTAGGAATTAGGATGATAAGCTGAAAATATGGCGCTCAGAGCTATCCAATTATATTAAAAATGCTTCAAAAGGTAACCAGAGATATTCTAAGCAGAAGCTAGACAATCCTTGGGATGGATTTTGTTAAGATCAGGAATCCCTAAGACTATAATTCCAATACTAGAAAAGCAGTTTTCATCACGGTGGGTTATTAGCAGCATATTTCAACATACAGGAATACACATGTTTAAGAGCAGGTCAAAATCAGATGCAAAAAGATCACTACGTCCACATCTTGGCAGCCACTCTTTCACCTAGGACTTCCTCCTCACGGCACCAGGCAAGAGCTGTATGGCCAACTGCTCACTGACCTCATCAACAATGACACAGCTGAAAGGGACGCCTCCTTGCCCACGGAAAGCAGCCTCGAGCAGCAAGCCACCACTCGTGCTCAGCGTGCAGCAAATGACGTGCGACTCTAAGATGATGATGCTCTGTGTCTTCTGTGGGCGTCCTTGAACCTAAGAGAATAAAAGTTCATCAATGTTCACTTGTGTCCAAAAACTTCTTGACTATGATAGGCCTCTTTGTACTATAACACACCTGCCACTTATGTGGCAGAATAATGTTCAGTAAACGTCAGGTGGGAACCTGCACTCTAGAAAACAGCAGCACTCAAGGTACTCAGAAGCCATCAGAGAGAACACTCTGCAGGGGAGTCTAATTCTGGAACATGATTTCAACACATTAAGAAAAATTTATTCAGGGTTTAATTTGGTCCAAGTAGACTTACAATTATTACAGCTTGATGTATGTGGGAAGGTATCAGAATACGCAAAGACTAAATAATTCTACTGAACTGTGAAGCAATTATCTCAGTAAAACCAGGAACAAAACTAAGCCTGAACATACCCTTTTCTGTTTGTTTTAAGCATGTAAGCTTATTCTTTCTTTTCTAAGAGCCAGTACCAACACAAACACCTGTGAAACTGATGAGCATCCTACTTCCCCAGCAGTAACGGCCACCCTGGTCCAGGTCTATATAACGGAATAAGCTGAGATAGAGACCGAGTCTCCTCAGCGATTCAGTTAGCCTATTTCTGCTCCTGAAAAGCTGGAGCTGAGCATACGACAGACTCAAGCCTGGACTCTGAGGCAGGTCTGAGAGAAGGTGGCGGCACCTGTGGCCTTCTATCCAGTGCTGACATGGTAACTGCCACATCCCTCTCCTTACAGCCAGCATCATGGTAAAACCGCAAGTGCAATTAATTTAATGACCCCACAGAACAATGTGATCAGTGGCAAAAACCCTAACACCGGTAAACAAAGACTTCATCCTGACATATGAGAAGATTAATTTTGGGCTTAGTTTAAACTTTAATAGCTTTCCACATAATTTTTAACTGAAATAAACTGCTAGTGGAAATATGCATTAAATTCAACTATATTCATTTAGCCACACAGAAGTCAATAATACATTCAAGAGAAAAATCTCAGCTCAAAATTACAAATGCAATTACCGGTTTGTAGTACCCTCTTCTCCCCCTCACCCCCAGTTCACTTCATTAGGGCTCTATGCTGGCTCATTCTAGCTTCGACTCATCTAAATGTGAGTTGATATCTTTATATCCAAAGAATAATGGGGAAAAAGTTACACATGCTATAAAAGGATTTTTGTGATCAAAAACAAGTAAAAAGAGCTTATGCTTTCAGGTAGAACTGAGGAGAAAAGGCACTTTCCATGCGCCACATCCCAGCCACTGCTGGTCTGCCTGAACTCAGACACGTAACTTTCTTCCTTCTTTATTTTTAATATAGGAAAACCCTACACATTTAGTTTCATTAATTATTCATATGACAATTACCATAAATTTCTGGGTGGGAGGGCAGAACACTGAGTTTCAGAGAAAGCTATAGATGTGCGTGCAATGACACCACTTTCTCTAGTTTTGTAAATGCTTCAAATCTTTCATTATAAAAACATTATATTGATATATATACATTTTTGACCACACAGGCAGCTTGAGGGATCTGAGTTCCCTGAAAAAGGGACTGGACTCACATCCTCTGCAATGGATGTGCAGAGTCCTAACCACTGGAACGCCAGGAATTCTCAAACTTTAAATGTTAACTGAGAAAAGACCATAGGCTGTCTGAACTACTTTATAATTTAAAAAAAGAAATGCCAGGAAAATGCTATGGATGAACTACTTACCTCTTTAATTTTAGAAGCAAGCTCCTGCCTTTCTTTTGAAACTCTGGCAATTTTTCCATCTAATTCTTGCCTCTGGAAAAAATTAAGACTGCTATCATTAAACTAAGCATTTTAAAATGCTTTCCAATGAACTGCCTCACATTTCAAAAAGGACAGCCAGTACCTTACCAATGAAAAGCTGATTCACCCAGTGTGTTTCCTCTACCAGTCTCTCTATACTACTGGGTATCAGAGTTCAGCTAAGCTACTCCAGGGCACTGCCGCCCTGACACCCACTGTGTTTGGCCAGGTGCCCGCCGTGACTTCTGACTGGCACTAGCCCCTCATTCCTGCAAATGTCTTATATAGCACCTAGAGAGTCACCAGCAAACGTTCGCTCTTGTGATCAATGGTTTCCGTTGCCTTCCAGCACCTGTATGCCTTATATGTGACCCTGAGATAAGACCCTCCAAGAAACTTAGCAAAACCCTGCTCTTTCCATTCAAACTGCCCAATCCAGCCCTAGTCTGGATATGTCAAAACACTCCAACCAGGGACCCTGATAAAGATATGTGGCCCAGGACCTGCTTCTGTCTGCACTCTGCATGGACCTCCTACATGGCCCCTCAAGGTATGCTATGTACCTCCTCAAGGACCTGTGAGTAATAAATCTATTTCAACTTCTCCCGTGGTCAGTTTTTAAACCTCAGCTCATTATCCAGCAACCCAACAACTAGCACTCCACGTTCCATTTAGTAGGTGTTAATCAGCCAGACATCCTGGAATGTGAAGTCAAGTGGGCCTTAGGAAGCATCACTACGAACAAAGCTAGTGGAGGTGATGGCATTCCATTTGAGCTATTTCAAATCCTGAAAGACGATGCTGTGAAAGTGCTGCATTCAATATGCCAGCAGATTTGGAAAACTCAGCAGTGGCCACAGGACTGGAAAAGGTCAGTTTTCATTCCAATCCCAAAGAAAGGCAGTGCCAAAGAATGCTCAAACTACCGCACAATTGCACTCATCTCACACGCTAGTAAAGTAATGCTCAAAATTCTCCAAGCCAGGCTTCAGCAATACGTGAACCGTGAACTTCCAGATGTTCAAGCTGGTTTTAGAGAAGGCAGAGGAACCAGAGGTCAAATTGCCAGCATCCGCTGGATCATCGAAAAAGCAAGAGAGTTCCAGAAAAACATCTATTTCTGCCTTATTGACTGTGCCAAAGCCTTTAACTGTATGGATCACCACCACAAACTGTGGAAAATTCTGAAAGAGATGGGAATACCAGACCTGACCTGACGACCTGACCTGCCTCTTGAGAAACCTGTACGCAGGTCGGGAAGCAACAGTTAGAACTGGACATGGAACAACAGACTGGTTCCAAATAGGAAAAGGAGCACGTCAAGGCTGTATATTGTCACCCTGCTTAACTTCTATGCAGAGTACATCACGAGAAACGCCGGGCTGGAAGAAGCACAAGCTGGAATCAAGATTGCCGGGAGAAATATCAGTAACCTCAGATATGCAGATGACACCACCCTTATGGCAGAAAGTGAAGAGCAACTAAAGAGCCTCTTGATGAAAGTGAAAGAAGAGAGTGAAAAAGTTGGCTTAAAACTCAACATTCAGAAAACGAAGATCATGGCCTCCGGTCCCATCACTTCATGGGAAATAGATGGGGAAACAGTGGAAACAGTGTCAGACTTTCTTTCTTGGGGGGGCTCCAAAATCACTGCAGATGGTGACTGCGGCCATGAAATTAAAAGATGCTTACTCCTTGGAAGGAAAGTTATGACCAACCTAGATAGCATATTCAAAAGCAGGGACATTACTTTGCCGACTAAGGTCTGTCTAATCAAGGCTATGGTTTCTCCAGGGGTCATGTATGGATGTGAGAGTTGGACTGTGAAGAAGGCTTAGCGCTGAAGAATTGATGCTTTTGAACTGTGGTGTTGGAGAAGACTCTTGAGAGTCCCTTGGACTGCAAGGAGATCCAACCAGTCCATTCTGAAGGAGATCAGCCCTGGGATTTCTTTGGAAGGAATGATGCTGAAGCTGAAACTCCAATACTTTGGCCACCTCATGCGAAGAGTTGACTCATAGGAAAAGACTTTGATGCTGGGAGGGATTGGGGGCAGGAGGAGAAGGGGATGACAGAGGATGAGATGGCTGGATGGCATCACTGACTCGATGGACGCGAGTCTGAGTGAACTCCGGGAGTTGGTGATGGACAGGGAGGCCTGGCGTGCTGCGATTCATGGGGTCGCAAAGAGTCCCACACGACTGAGCAACTGAACAGAATTAGCTAAACTGTTTTTTTTTTTTTTTTGGACCACACAGTGAAGCAAGTGGTATCTTAGTTCCTCAGCCAGGGATTGAACCCGTACCCCCTGCAGTGGAAAGCTCAGATTCTTAACCACTGGACCGCCAGGGAAGTCTGATAAATTCTTAAATGCTGTATTTAAGATGTAGATCTGTCCAAGGTATTGTAGGTTGGCTCTTCCTGTCTGTCTAGCAGGCCAATCCTCGGCACATCATTTACATGTTACCAACTGCTGCTGTCTTCAGGCTACAACAGCAGAGTTGAGTGGCTAAAAGAGACTCCACATAGGTCTGTAAACTTAGGTCTAAAATATTTATTATCTGGTCCTTTAAGATACCATTTTTGTATACATCTTTTACACAAATTATATATTATTTCACAACAAAAGAATAGCATCAAATACTCAACTAGTTCATCTATGAGCTGTCATAAACACTGATCCAGAAATGTCTAGATACCTGTGATTCCCTTCCACCTCGGCATAAAGCACGCTGGCGGGAAAGCTCATCAAGTTGACGATCGAGAAATTCCTTTCTTTTGTGCATCTCCTGAACATGAGATGGTAAGTCTTTTTCTTTAAAGAAAATAAAAAGACAAAGAATTGCTCATTCTAACAAATATACACATATTCACACACAATGAGAAGGAAAACTAGCTTTCAAAACCATACTATTTCTAGGGTCTCCAAATTACCTTTAATGCCCAAGCCAACTATGCAACAAGAAAAAAATAAATTAGTGTATACCTTTATTCCATACTTACTCATTCTGTGGTTAACTTGACTGTCCAAACTGAATTTTAGGACCTCATTATTAATAGACTTTTCTGGACCTAGACGTACTAAGTTTATATCTCCACAGTTTCCTGTTGATAAAAGTCACACAGAGATTAGTACGAACACTGTCAATCTCTGTACATAATAACTGTTTTTTAGCAAAATATTAACAATCAGAGAAGGGAGCTAACATGAACTATTAATCAACCAGACATCTGGAATTGCGCTAGAGGCTCCACATACATCCTTTTAGATAAAGCTTCATTAAAAACCCCTAAAAAGCAAGGACTTATTTCCACTTAATAAAAGCTAATGGGGTTGCACAAACAGTACATAGCAGAGATGAGATTCTACCACATTAATGTTCCTCAAACTATGTTCTATTCAACGATCCACGATAAAATTTGTTTGGAAAATGGTTGAGTCAAAAATAAAACAGATTTCTTAACCACAGGATATTTCAAAGATGAAGATGTTTATCTTTTAATACATGTCTGAATTCCCCAAATGAAATCTTATGGGACCACGAATCAAATCCTTTTCTGTGGAATACTCAGAACCAAGGTTTTGAAACTCTGCTCCACATCACAATGTCACCTCAGGATCTAAGGGACAGAATGTGCTGGAAATTCTGGTAATTTCAAAAACTGTCAGCATCATTTAAACTGGTTTACTAACCATTTTTAATTCTAGGTTAGCATACTCAGGTATTTAGTCTAAAAATCTCCCACTGCTTCACTGAACTAAATAGCATCAACCACACAGTGTTTATTAGCACCTATCCCAGCCTGTCCGGTACTTGTTTGCTGTCTCCTTCCACTGAAGCCCAAGCCCCATAGAATCAGCTTTTGTTTTGGTCACTGCCTATAACAGCAGCTAGCACACAGTAAGTACAATAAACCTGCTGAATGAATAAATTAACAATTTATTATACAGTTGTCTGCATGTATCTGTATTCCTAGTTCAGCTCCTCCTTCTAATTTGAAGCCATCTTCTCTGGCCAACATTTACTTGAAAGTTTCAAAACTGCTAAGGTGTGTTATCTGCCAGAAGGGTGATGAGATTTATACCCACTCTAAGCACCTCAAAATGCTCCAGAAATTAAAACAGAATCCTTTAAATTGCAGGGTGAGCTCAGAAGGATGTAAAAGAAATTCCTAGAGGTGAAAAACAGAGAAAGTTGAAAACCAGACATGAAAGCCCCTGAGCTGCTATGGCTTCCCTGGAGGGAGAAGGATTAAGAGCCGGTCACTGTCCAGGTGCTGAGGTGTTGGGTTTTTTAATTCACATACAACAAAACACAAGGATTTAAAAATCAGCGAAACTCACTCAAATGCAGAAAACTTGAATAAATCAACAATTAAAGACATTCAGCAGACAGAAACTTATCCATCTGTCAAAAAACAGACCAAAAAGAAAAAAGAGAACAAAACAACAAATACCAAAACAATACTAAAAACAGATTAACGTTCAAGGAACAGATAATCTCTTACACAAAACACTGCAAATAAATGTCTGTATAACATTCAGCACCCATTCATAAAAAAGCTAATGAAAAAGGGACTTCTTTAACCCAATGAAGGGTATATACCAAATCCCACAAACATATATATCACATGCAGTGAAAAACAAAAAAATCAAAGTACTGAAAAATAAGGATAAAAGCTCTTTTTACTGACAGACATGTCATTTTCTAACAAATAAAAATCCAACCTAGACCCGGCTTTTGTCCCACCTTCATCCAGCCTTGTCGTGTTGTCAATGGACACCTGAAAAAGTGCTTATCACCACTCCCCAGGAAAAGGAAAGTGAAAACAGTACCCCGCCCACTGTCTGGGAACTGTTCTCACTGTGGGATCTGACACAACCACTTTCTAGAAGAATCTGGCACTATCTAGAAGACGCACAAATCCTTCAACCCAGCATTTTCACTTCTAGGTGTACAGATGCTAGACCAGTGCTTTTCTGAGGCACACTTCACACTGTATTGAAAGCAGCACACTCACACTTCACCAACAAAACAGGTTTCACAGATTACTACTTATCCCCTCACTACCTATGTTCCAATTCTTGCTGCTTCCCTCTGTTCTGCTCTAGGATATAAGTATGCCGGTTCTGATTTCCCTAAACTGATTTCACAACCCACTGACTGGTCACAAGCCACACTGTGAGAGAAGCACTGGAGGGCCACATGACCCAAATTCAGGAGATGTGAACAAGCCAGAACTGGCTCACTTTTTGTTATTCAAAGCTCCCCACAGTAAACACTGAAAACAAATTAAAAGCCCACATAAATATCATACCCATAGGATTCTTCTTGTCTTTACACTTTTCTTTGAATTCAAGGATAATTTTTTTCATAAGTTCATCAACAGCTGCATTGGAAGGTGCACATACGAGGACACGGTTTTGCTTGATTTTGGCATTGGAGTTTTCATCCGAATGCCCCCTTCTTTGGTTCTGCATCAAACAAAAAATGCTGATAAGTTCTATTACACAATGTTATAGTCCTTCCCTACTTTCACATATATTCAAAAGTTCCTATAATAAAAATAAAAAACACCTGCCATCTTCAGTCGTGTCCAACTCTTTGTGACCCTATGAATCGCAGCACGCCAGGACCCCTGTCCATCACCAACTCCCAGAGTTCACTCAAACTCATGTCCATCGAGTCAGTCGGTGATGCCATCCAGCCATCTCATCCTCTGTCGTCCCCTTCTCCTCCTGCCCCCAATCCCTCCTAGCATCAGTCTTTTCCAACAAGTCAACTCTTCTCATGAGGTGGCCAAAGTATCGGAGTTTCAGCTTTAGCATCAGTCCTTCCAATGAACACCCAGGACTGATCTCCTTTAGAATGGACTGGTTGGATCTCCTTGCAGTCCAAGGGACTCTCAAGAGTCTTCTCCAACACAATTCAAAAGCATCAGTTCCTTGGCACTCAGCTTTCTTCACAGTCCAACTTTCACATCCATACATGACCCCTGGAAAAACCATAGCCTTGACTAGACGGACCTTTCTTGGCAAAGTAATGTCTGCTTTTGAATATGCTATCTAGGTTGGTCCTAACTTTCCTTCCAAGGAGTAAGCATCTTTTAATTTCATGGCTGCAATCACCATCTGCAGTGATTTTCAGTTCAGTTCAGTGGCTCAGTCGTGTCGGACTCTGCAAACCCATGAATCGCAGCACGCCAGGCCTCCCTGTCCATCACCAACTCCCGGAGTTCACTCAGACTCGCGTCCATCGAGTCAGTGATGCCATCCAGCCATCTCATCCTCTGTCGTCCCCTTCTCCTCCTGCCCCCAATCCCTCCCAGCATCAAAGTCTTTTCCTATGAGTCAACTCTTCGCATGAGGTGGCCAAAGTATTGGAGTTTCAGCTTCAGNTAAGCAGGGTGACAATATACAGCCTTGACGTGCTCCTTTTCCTATTTGGAACCAGTCTGTTGTTCCATGTCCAGTTCTAACTGTTGCTTCCCGACCTGCGTACAGGTTTCTCAAGAGGCAGGTCAGGTCGTCAGGTCAGGTCTGGTATTCCCATCTCTTTCAGAATTTTCCACAGTTTGTGGTGGTGATCCATACAGTTAAAGGCTTTGGCACAGTCAATAAGGCAGAAATAGATGTTTTTCTGGAACTCTCTTGCTTTTTCGATGATCCAGCGGATGCTGGCAATTTGACCTCTGGTTCCTCTGCCTTCTCTAAAACCAGCTTGAACATCTGGAAGTTCACGGTTCACGTATTGCTGAAGCCTGGCTTGGAGAATTTTGAGCATTACTTTACTAGCGTGTGAGATGAGTGCAATTGTGCGGTAGTTTGAGCATTCTTTGGCACTGCCTTTCTTTGGGATTGGAATGAAAACTGACCTTTTCCAGTCCTGTGGCCACTGCTGAGTTTTCCAAATCTGCTGGCATATTGAATGCAGCACTTTCACAGCATCGTCTTTCAGGATTTGAAATAGCTCAAATGGAATGCCATCACCTCCACTAGCTTTGCTCGTAGCGATGCTTTCTAAGGCCCACTTGGACTTCACATTCAGGATGTCTGGCTCTAGGCGAGTGATCACACCTTCGTGATTATCTGGGTCGTGAAAATCTTTTTTGTACAGTTCTTCTGTGTATTCTTGCCACCTCTTAATGTCTTCTGCTTCTGTTATTTCTGTCCTTTATCAAGCCCATCTTTGCATGAAATGTTCCCTTGGTATCTCTAATTTTCTTGAAGAGATCTCTAGTCTTTGCCATTCTGTTGTTTTCCTCTATTTCTTTGCATTGATCGCTGAGGAAGGCTTTCTTATCTCCTCTTGCTATTCTTTGAAACTCTGCATTCAGATGCTTCTATCTTTCCTTTTCTCCTTCGCTTTTCGCTTCTCTTCTTTTCACAGCTATTTGTAAGGCCTCCCCAGACAGCCATTTTGCTTTTTTGCATTTCCTTTCCATGGGGATGGTCTTGATCCCTGTCTCCTGTACAATGTCATGAACCTCATTCCATAGTTCATCAGGTACTCTATCTATCAGATCTAGGCCCTCAGATCTGTTTCTCACTTCCACTGTATAATCATAAGGGATTTGATTTAGGTCATACCTGAATGGTCTAGTGGTTTTCCCTACTTTCTCCAATTTTAGTCTGAATTTGGCAATAAGGAGTTCATGATCTGAGCCACAGTCAGCTCCTGGTGTTGTTTTTCTGACTGTATAGAGCTTCTCCATCTTTGGCTGCAAAGAATATAATCAATCTAATTTCAGTGTTGACCATCTGGTGATGTCCATGTGTAGAGTCTTCTCTTGTGTTGTTGGAAGACGGTGTTTGCTATGACCAGTGCGTTCTCTTGGCAAAATTCTATTAGCCTTTGCCTTGCTTCATTCCATATTCCAAGGCCAAATTTGCCTGTTACCCCAGGTGTTTCTTGACTTCCTACTTTTGCATTCCCGTCCCCTATAATGAAAAGGACATCTTTTTTTGGGTGTTAGTTCTAAAAGGTCTTGTAGGTCTTCTTAGAACCATTCAACTTTAGCTTCTTCAGCATTACTGGTTGGGGCATAGACTTGGATAACTGTGATATTGAATGGTCTGCCTTGGAGACGAACAGAGATCATTCTGTCGTTTTTGAGATTGCATCCAAGTACTGCATTTCAGACTCTCTTGTTAACCATGATGGCTACTCCATTCTTTCTGAGGGATTCCTGCCCACAGTAGTAGATATAATGGTCATCTGAGTTAAATTCACCCATTCCAGTCCAGTTTAGTTTGCTGATTCCTAGAATGTCAACATTCACTCTTGCTAATACTAAAATTACTGTGAACAGCTCCACCCCAATAGAAAATAAAAAGTTTAAAAAAAAATTACTTTGGCATCAAATTTTATCATTAACTTTTCTGAGCCTTACCTTATTATCCACTGATTTTATTCAATACCCAATCCAACCAAAATGCAGCCCAGGGATAGATATATCCAGGATGGTTTCCTGGTATCAGCTATGACCACTAACAAAGCCAGAAGACCACCATTCTAGCCCTCAGGAGTGATTGCACACAAGATAGTATTTTCTGCCTTTTTATTTCTTATAACCTTCTCTGCTACTCCTTTATCTGGTATGGTTCCACGCAGTATCAAAAGATACACAAAAGTGAAGGGGGAAAAGGCACTTTAGTACTTATTCACACATTAGTTAAATCTAGTGACATGAAATGATATATTCGATTAAGAACGCTGCTGCCCTCACAAACACTTTACCTCGGTCAGCAGGCGGTATAGGATGCCAACAATGGTTTTTGATTTTCCTGTTCCAGGTGGTCCATGAATCAGACAGATCTTGGCAACTGATGGGGAGTGTTTCACCATGGCATATGCAGTTTCTATCGCTTTCTTCTGGTCTTCATTGAAATCTTTTAAGTAGGCAACCTATATGAGAGACATTAGTGAGAATGACTTTTCCTCCTGTGGTGGCCCAGGAAAGCAAGACAGTGGAAAAATCTGTGTGAACTGCTCCTGTCCTTCATCAGACAGAAGCTTTATGATCAGGCAAGACTCCAAAATGACCTTTAATCTAAGAAGCACATTCACTACTGGAAAGAGTCACTGATAAGTGTCTACAGGCTTCAGTCCATCTATAAATAAAACTATTTTTATTTGTGATTCTTATAAAGATCACAAACTGTTTTGTACTCTTTTTATTTATTCTCTGATTCTTCCCATTTTCTGATCTTCCTGGTGGCTCAGACGGTAAAGCACCTGCCTGCAATATGGGAGACCCGGGTTCAATTCCTGAGTCAGGAACATCCCCTGGAGAAGGAAATGGCAATCCACTCCAGCACTCTTGCCTGGAAAATCCCATGGACAGAGGAGCCTGATGGAGCTGAGAGCATGGATCTTGGTTCAGCTCCAAGTCTACACCTCAGTTTCACTCTCAAGCTATGTCTCCAAACTTAACCCTCTGGACTTCAGCCTCCACCGATTTTTATATAAATCCCTTTATAGGATCCCTTAGAAGGTGAGAATTGACTGAGAAAACACACATGGAAGCCCGAACACAAGGAAGGGGTTCAAATAACATTTCTTTCCCTTCACCTGTCTCTGTGTTAACTTCCTGGAACTAATACACAATTTTATAATGAGAAATATCCGTTCACACAATAATAACTTCGTCTTCAAACTGGCAACAGTACCAAAAGCTCCACTGGTCATTCAAATGCAAAATTCAATCCATTAAACCTATTCCTACTTACTCCTGCATTTTAACCACCTAAAAAGTTAAGTAGGATGTTCACCTAACATTTTAATGTTGTTCTTCACGAATGTTTTCAATCACTTATTGCACTCTACCTTCTTCCTGAGGTAAGCTGACTAACACAAAGACATACTTTACAGCATTAAAGAAGACTAGGCACTAAACTGGGCATACACTGTGACTAGTCAGTCTTTGCTGTGGACAAAAGGAACATGATGCTTTAACGTCGTGACGTGAAACGTTCTGACTTTCCTGTTTATCAAATGGTCATCACTCACAATTCTCTCAGACGTTGTAGTTAGTAAATCTTTTGTACAGAAGTCCATGGGGTTTGGATTCAGAATGGCTCTGGCCAGTTGGTTCCGACCACTCAGCAAAGACATGGCTTTCAACTTCCTTTGTGTAGTCACCAGAGAGCTGATTACAAAGCATTTCACGAGTTCATTTAAATTGACTGGTAAATTATCTTGAGTCTGGATGGAAACCGAACACTCAGATTTCCCATTATGCACTGTTACCAAGACAGAGAAAAAGCAATCTCGGTTACCAGTGAATGCAAGGTGTCCTTTTAAAAAGGTTATTCAGAACAAAGTGTTTTATAACATGTTTTCTGCACATCATTCAAATAATTTACTCAGTGAAGGTAAATTACTATTTATCTACTGAATGGCCCCTACAAACCAGGCAACATTCCTATTCTCGGGAGGCTTATTTTTTAGGAGGCAGCGGCAGGTAATCAGATAAACATGCCAGGTGATGCTAAGCAGTATGAAGAATGCAGAGGAGGGGGATGAGGAAGTGAAGAGGGATGTAAGGGAGTGTTATGCAGACAAGAGTGTCAGGGAAGACCTTCCTGGTAAGATGACATTTGGGCATGGTCTTAATACAATGCAGCCATGTTGATAACTGGAAAACTATGTTACAGGCAGAGAATCAGCAACCTCAAAGGCAGCAGGGTGCCTGGATTATTGAGGAACAGAGAAAAGGCTGGTGTGCCAGGAAGAAGTGAGCTCAAAGCCTGAGAAAGCACTGGTGGCTACTCTTCACAGGGCTCTGCAGTAATGACTCTGAGTCAGGTCAAGGGCTACAGGACAGCTCTGTGTAGGGAAGGGACCTGCTCTAATGCCCACATTACAAGAATCACTTATGGTGAATGAAGAATGCACTATAATGGGAAAAGCAAAAAGACCACTTAATCCAGGTGAATCCAGGTGAAATTGAATGGTCCTGTGGGCCAGAACGTAGTGGGAGAGGTGGGGCCAGGATGGAGGATACACTGCAAAGGATGGGCCAGTAACAGGACTTCCTGATGGACTGGTTGGAGCCTGTGAGGGAGAGAAAGACTCAAGCATGACTCTGAGGTCTGGGGCTGAGTAACTGGGAGAATGGACGTACTGCATCCTATGATGGGAAAAACTGAAGCAACAGCACATCGGGCAGTAAATCAAGTGTTTCTTTTTGGAGTAGATTTTAAATGTCTAATAATCTCCAAACGGAGATGGCAGAGTATTAGATACATGAAGAGCTCAGGGAAGGAGGCCACCTTTGAAACAGAACTCTGGCAAATGTAGCCACCTGTCGGAGTCAAAAGCACAGACAAAGCCATGTATCCCCACAGCTCCTCTTCTACACGCATCCTACATGAAAAGCTGAGCTGTGCTCACATGAGAGTAAACACAGCACACTGGTCACGACGCGGCACACTGCTGAACTCCAACTGCTTTGTTGCTGTTTACAAGATGTAACGCAGAAAGGTGAAGGAATAATGAAATCACATTCTCTCCACATAAGAGAGACTAAAAAAAGCAGCAATGTCAAAAGGGCAGCTTGGCATATATAAAGAATGTGGACTTCGCAGTCAAATAAAATTAGGTTTCAATTCTGAACCTACCGTTTAATACTAAGGGTGACCTTGGATAAGTTATTCCACATCCCGACCTCTGATACCCCAGTAAGCAGAGAATAGCTAATTCTGCTTTGCAGGGCTCTGGGAAGACAGTCAACACGCACAGGAAGGACAGGGCACACCGTGCGGCACACAGTTGGTACTCCTTAAATTCAAGCTAACATTATTTCTGTTATGCTCCCTTAGGGAGAGAAGCCCCCACAACACAATGGAGGACAGCAACAGAAACAGTAAAGCCCTCAAGGTACCTTACAGTTAGTTACATCTTTGGTCTGCTCATTAATCATTAGCCAGAAAACCAAAGCTGGAATGTGATTTAACAAACAGATGGCTAGCAAATTATCTGTTTTATAACAAACACTGATAGATGAAAGAATTTACTAGAAGGAGAAGACATTACAAAGAAAGCTTTTAAATCTGAAGTCTAAAGCAAGAAATACTGGGCCTTTTCCAGCTAAGTCTAGAAAATCTAAAAAAGGTCTCGGAAAGGTAAATCATCAACCTCATAAACTCAAGTCTGATAAATGTACACCAGCTAAATGCACAGCAAATACATGGCTGGTAAAGCCTAATCTAGAAGGAAACGAGAAGACAAGTTTCTGACAGACTTCTCTAGAGTCTCACGAGGTACTCACTGACTGAAGTACGGCGGAATTTATGAACATAGCCACAATAATATTCACAGGCATCCTCCAGGTGACTCCACTCTAAATCTTTCTTCTCCTCATTGAGTCTTTCAGGAACCAAAAACACCAAATCATTTTCCCTTGGATGAAGCTGTTTAGCTAGTTCACATTCCTCAAGATAAACTGTAAAACAGTAAGAAGTCAGCATTTATTCTAACAGAATAAATTTACTTAAGATTAACTAAAGGGATATTAAACCCTTGTACTAAGAGTTCAAGCAAGTAGATAGCGCTGGTAGACTTTGCATACACTTCAAAAATGATGGTCTAAGCCAGTGGGCATTTTCAAATATTGATCACAGAGTATTATAAAGTTTTTCTTAAAAATTTACTGCTATAACACCAAAACAGATGAAGTCATAATATTCAAAAGGAATTAATAAATTTCCTTTCCTTGAAACTTACCTTAGTTTTAATCAAAAAATTCTCACTTTTGTGTTATACTTTCAAAATCCCCAGAGAAAACCTGGCAACAAATCCAAGTACATAGAAGCATTTTGAGCCTACTGGTGGCATTTCAAACAAGGGGAAAGGACAGCAGTAAAATAAATGGGGCTGGGAAAACAGCAAGCTCTAATTAAAAAGTTTAGTCCCAACTTTGCCAATTCGCAACAAACTTCAACATTTTTTTTCCTCTAAAACTTACACAGGAATGCAAAGGGACGAGAAGAGCCAATGTAGTCATAAGGCGAAACAAGCTAACAGGACTTGTTTACTAAACTTATTCTAAAGCGTAACTAATCAAGCAACCTAACATGGGCACTGAGGTAGGCAAATGATCCAATAGAGAAAGGCGTCCAGAAAATATCAGTGCATTAAACAGCCACTAGATTTATGGCAAACATGGCACTACAGACCATGAAGAAAGTATAAGTCTTTTCAATTAACAGTAGTGGGATAATTACATCTCCATCAGGGAAAAAAAATGAAACATGGCCCCTACATCTTACTCATGCACAAAATCAATTCCAGGTTGACAAAACAGTGAAGCCTCTAGAAAAGGGATTGGTAAACTTTCTGTAAAGAGCCAGATTTTTCTTTGCAGGCCACATATGGAATCTGCTGCATATCCACCATCACCATCTTTTTTTCAAAACCTTTAAAAAAGATATAAAAACCTTACTCTAGGGCAATATAAAAACAGGATATAGGGTAGATGTGCAAGCTGTTGTTTGCTGGCACCAGCTCTACATGTTAAGATAATATATTTATGACCTGCAGCAGGAAAGGTTTCTTCAATGAGTCATAGGGCATTCCATAAAAAAATACACAAATGTATTTACGTTAAAAATAAATTCTAAACAAGAATTTTAAAGACATCTCTACGAGAGTCAAAATGCAAGCCAAAGTGGGAGAATGGTTTATATCCAAATTATACAAAGAACTTGCTGCAAATCAGTAAGAAAAAGACAACAGAAAATGAACAAGTCTTTTGGCTTCCCCAAAGAGGTTACTTAAGCATCTACCAAATGTATGAAAAAGGGCTCAAGCTCATTATAGCAAAATAAAACCACAAATGGCCATCAGTATGCACTGTAACAGGTTAAATTAATAGCACAATTGATACAGATGTGTTGCTATAAACATGGAACAATGTGACTTCCATACACTGGTGGGGGTGCATAATTTCTGTATAAACTGGCTTGGCATTATCTACTTCAGTTGAACTGATACAACTCATTTCAGGAGACAAGAATACAAAAATGCCTTCACATGACGCTAGAGACACATGAATGACCACAGTGGCATTATTCATAAGCTGCTGTGCGTAAAGAGTTATTAACACAGCAGGCCTGAGGCTTCTGTCCTTAGAAAGCTTACAAGTTGCCCTCCAATTGGCATCTGAGAACTCGGATTTCCAGACAGTTCTCATTCACTGATGACAATGGTGCACTGCATCTAACCTGTTGGCCAAATGCTTTCCCTGTGGTTTATGTCACCCAATTTGCTTCAGGAAAGTGATGAATCTGGAATGGGCAGAGGGTGTTGCAGGCACTCAGTCCCTCAGTTTCCCTGGTAGGTAACATGTCACATGTACTGTCATGCCTCACTAGTGGGACAATTAAGTGCCTGTGTGTGACTCCACTGGCAAAGGACTCCTGAAGGTTGCTCCTGGTCTGCTTTAGACTTCACCCGTGTGCTTAGTCCCCTTTGCTAATTTTGTTTTGTATCCTTTCACAATAAGAAGTCACAGCCATGTAATTCCTGTGAGTTGTCCTAGTGAATCTCTGAACCTGGGGTTGGGCTTGTGAACTCCTGATACACAGACCAAAACTGATGGAAAAAATGCCCATTAATGGAAATTCCCTGATGGTCCAGTGGTTAGGACAAGCCACATGGCTTGACCAAAACATAAAATAACAATCTCCATCAACGGTAAAACTGTGATGTAGTTATACACTGAAATAATACCACAGTGATGAAAACAAACACTGAAGATACACACAAAATTGATGAATTACACACATGTTAAATGAAAGAAGCCAGAAACAAGAAAAAAAGACTGTGATTCTATCATATAATCAAGATAAATGGCAGATAAATCAGTTACTTAAATATTACAAAGAAATATAAAATTACAAGAAAATATGAAACTATTTAATTTCTAAAACCAAAATTTGAACAGTAAAGTTTATGAACATAAGAAGATAAAAACTGCCTCAAAAACGAAACATGAAACTGAATGCAAATAATGAAACTAAAAAAAAAGTTACAACAAATGCACACAAATAAGAAGAAAACAAACTTCCTAACAGAAAAATTACAAACAGTATGCAGAGACAATTATGTGACTGTTTCCTACCTCCAAGAATACAAAAGACCACTAAAGACCTGGGGACAAAATGTATAACCTCAAATGAGATACAGTTCCCATGTAAAACTGGGGAAAAGTGTAAACTAGCAAATGAGGAGAGATACATTATGTTCTTATGTTAGACGTGACAATGGAATTCTTTTTGGTAGACAAAGGCAATAAGAATCAAAGTCTTTTTTTTTTAAAATTTTACTTTATTTTACTTTACAATACTGTATTGGTTTTGCCATACATCAACATGAATCCGCCACGGGTGTACACGTGTTCCCAATCCTGAACCCCCCTCCCCATACCATTTCTCTGGGTCATCCCAGTGCACCAGCCCCAAGCATCCTGTATCCTGCATCGAACCTAGACTGGCGATTAAAAATGCATACACTGTGATCCAGGCAAAAGGATTTATTCAGTGTAATAGTGAAAAACCACAAACAATATACAAATCTAACTAGAAACTGGTTAAACAGAACTATGGAACATGCTAACGATACTTACAAATACTGAAAAGACATTTAACAACAGATTAAGTGAAAGTAAGTCTAAATGTAAGCTTTGTGAAGACAGAATTTTATGTTCTCATCCCAGCTACATATCTGGCATCTAGAATCACACACTATCAGGCAGTACACAGTCAATAAATATTTGCTGAGGTAAGTAAATAAAAAAAGTCACAGAACAGGTAAAATAACCCTACCCGCTCACCACCTCTCCACATTTCACACACAGATGAGGAGCAAGTCTAGCAGTAATATATGCACTACTAATTATCCTCATTAAGTAAGACTTTAAACATATTCTACGTAAGATTCAACTTAGGAAACCTATATCCCAGAAAATTCAAACAATTATCCTGTTCCCTCAAAAGAAATCTCTCCAATTATTACATGACACAGCACAAGTTACTTAAGAAAGAACTTACCCACAAACTCCCAGTATTTTTTATAATCACCAGGAAATTTTCGTAAATGCAACTGATGGAATTTCTCTTTGTTTGGAGAGCTGATCCATTCCTGTGCCACCTTAGCAAAGCAAAAAAGGCAAATTAAGAAAGCAAAGACATCTGAAAATTTTTCCAAAGTAAGCAACAACAAACTCCAGAACCCAGAAGTTCCAGGCGACAGAAGCAGCAAGAATTAACTCGGGACTTCTGGGTTCCAGCTTGGCATGCATGGACTTAAAAATCGCCAGTCCATCCCAATAAGTATAAAGAGACAAAAAGGTGGGTACAGACAATCAAGCCTTATCAGAGCAGAAACCCTTAAGCAGAAACCTCCATGCCAGGGAGAAAACCTGAACTGGATTTGGCAAACTGTTGGGAGGCTCAGTATAAACGACTCTGAATGCTTAAAAACCCTAGGGCAACCCAGTCATAAGGGACATCCCACACTCTACTGAGTTTCACATCTAGGAGTTCTAATAGGCCCCCACAGTAAATGTAGGAGAAAATTCCCTGTGTCCTTTGGTGGGGGAGGGGGAGTGGATATGGCAGTGTTGAGGGTTAGGAATTTTAGAACCATTTTAAAGTACATCAGAGCATTCTGACCTTTTAAAAAATTTTTTTCACTGGAGGATAACTGCTTTACAATGTTGTGGTGATTTCTGCTGTATAACCACCTGAATCATCTATTAAATATATATCCCCTCCTTCTTCAGCCTCCCTCCCACCTCCATTCTAACCTTCTTAACACAGCTTTGATCTATACAAAAACTATTTTACCAGAGCCAAACGTGCTGGATGACAACGGGTGAGATGCCTGGATGGCATCACCAACCTGATGGCCATCAGTCTGAGCTCCAGGAGTTGATGATGGCCAGGGGAGCCTGGTGTGCTGCAGTCCATGGGGGTCAGAGTCGGAGAAAACTAAGCAACTGAACTGAACTGAACTTTGCTAGGCTTTTATCAGAGCCTAACCTACTTGGGGAAAGAAAACCTACTCCAGACCATTCTAGTCATCCTGTCTCACCTGAGGTGGCAGAGAGAAACCAAGATGAAAGAGTGTGAAAGCCAGAGGCAAAGGCTCTCTAAAAGACTGACACCTGGGCTTCCCTGGTGGCTTAAGAGGTAAAAAAAATCCTGCTGTCAGTGCAGGAGACATGGGTTAGATCCCTGATACCTAGGAAGATTCCATATGACAGGAAGCAACATGGGTTAGATCCCTGATACCCAGGAAGATTCCATATGACAGGGAGCAACATGGGTTAGAACCCTGATACCCAGGAAGATTCCATATGACAGGGAGCAACATGGGTTAGAACCCTGATACCCAGGAAGATTCCATATGACAGGAAGCAACATGGGTTAGATCCCTGATATCCAGGAAGATTCCATATGACAGGGAGCAACATGGGTTAGAACCCTGATATCCAGGAAGATTCCATATGACAGGGAGCCACATGGGTTAGAACCCTGATATCCAGGAAGATTCCATATGACAGGGAGCAGCTAAGTGCTTGCAGCACAGCTACTGGCCCTGTGCTCTAGAGCCCAGGAACTGCAACGCCCCCTAGAACCTGAGCTCTGCAGTAAGAGAAGCCACTGCAATGAGAAGCCCTTGCACCACAACTAGAGAGCAGCCCCCACTCGCCAAAACTAGAGAAAAGCCCGAGCAGCAACGAAGACTCAGCACAGCCAGAAAGTAAAAAGACTGACCGCTCATCACAGGGCTATGGCGTGCTCTCCCTTCCCCCGTACCTCAGTACTATCTACTAAAGGTCTATTTACTGTTCTTTTTATTTACTAGATCAAATCCACCTTACAACAAAAAATAACTGCATTCTCAAACGCAAAAACACACAGTTTGAAGAGACTGAACAAGCATCAAAACTAGTCAAATACAGCAGGAATATTGGAACTGTCAGACCAACAATTTTTCAAAAATAAAAACCTATTAATTTATATACTAACTTTAAAGGAAAAAGTACCCTATGAACCAATAGGTGGATAAAGTAATTGAGATGTCAATTTTGAAAAAGATCCCAAAGGAAAGGCTAGAGATTAAAAACACTAACAGAAATGAAGGATGCTTCTGCTGGGCTCATTAGAACAATGGACACTGCTGAGGAAAAAATCTCTGAGATTTAGGATGCAGCAACAGAAACTACCAAAGCTGAAAAACAAAGAGAAAGAAAATGAGGGGGGAAAAAAAAGCCACATCCCAGAATATCCAAGAACTGTGTCACAATGCCATAAGGTGCAGCCTACACACATAATGGGGATACGAGAAGGAGGGGGGTGGGGAAGAAGCAGTACTTGAGACAGTGACGACTCAGTTTCCCAAAATTAATATCAGACCCCAAATCACAGATCCAGGAAGCTCAGAGACCAAGCAGAATAAACGCCAGAAACTACACCTTTAGGAATCATATTGTATCATATTCACACTTTAGGAATGTGAAATACTAAAGACAGAAAAAAATCCTGAAAGAAGCTGGTGAGGAACAAAACACCCTATCTCCAGCAGAGAAGACTGAGAACTACATCCAACTCCTCGTCAGAAAAATGCAAGCGAGGGAAACATCTAAGATGGCTGGAGAAAAAACCTACCAACCTAGAATTCTGAATCCGGCAAAATTACCCTTTAAAAGTGAGGGAGAAATAAAGATCTTCTCACACAAAATTTGAGGGCATTTGTCACCACTGCACCTATCTTGCAAGAAAAGTTAAAATATATTCAAAGAGAAGAAAAATTATATAGGTCAGAACTCAAATCTACATAAACAAAGGAAGACCACCAGAGAATGAATATGTGAAGGCAAAATTAAAACCTTTCTTATTTTTAATTCATCTAACAGATTAATAGCTTATTCAAAATAATAGCAACAACATATTAAACTATGGATGCTTACGTATGTGCGTGTGTGTGTGTTAACGTAGGCCTATGTGTATGTGAAACAAATGACAGCAATGATACACTGGATGACAAGGAAAAATCAGGGATATTTTGTTATTGTAAGGTAGACACACTATCCATGAAGTGTTATCTGAACACAGACTTGGTTTTAAATATATACTACAAGCTCTAAGGCAATCACTAAAAAAAAAATTTTGTTGATATTCTAAGGATAGAGACAAAATTATATAAAATGCTCAATTAAAACCACAAGAGCAGGGACAATAAAAACAGGAATAAACAACAAGGGTAACAAATAGGAAATAGTAGCATGTACAGTTAACATGCTGAAGCTAAAGCGCCAATACTCTGGCCACCTGATATGAAGAGCTGACTCACCAGAAAAGACACTAATGCTGGGAAAGACTGAGGGCAAGAGGAGAAGGGGGAGACAAGAGGATGAGATGGTTGGATGGCATCATTGATTCAATGGACATGAATCTGAGCAATCTCTGGGAGATAGTGAAGGACAGGGAAACCTGGCATGCTATTATGGGGTTGCAACGAGTTAGACACGACTGTATGAGTGAGCGACTGAACAACAAATCCTTTCATCATAAACATTTCTGTTAACAGCTCTTTTTATCTGAACCTCTGGCAGACAACATTATTGGCCTCTTCATGGATCACAGCCTTGTCGTGGTGAAGGAGCTTATGTAACTAAATGAAGCCATTAGACATGCTGTGCACGGCCACCCGAGAGACAGATCTGAGTCAAGAGTTCTGACAAACCATGGTCCACTGGAGAAGGAAACGGCAACACACTCCAGTATTCTTGCCTGGAGAACCCCATGGACAGTTCAGTCGCTCAGTCGTGTTTGACTCTTTGTGACCCCATGAACCAAAGCACGCCAGGCCTCCCTGGTCCATCACCAACTCCCGGAATTTACCCAAACTCATATCCATTGAGTCGGTGATGCCATCTAATCATCTCATCCTCTGCCGTCCCCTTCTCCTCCTGCCTTCAATCTTTCCCAATGTCAGGGTCTTTTCAAATAAGTCAGCTCTTCCCATTAGGTGACCAAAATATTGGAATTTCAGCGTCAGCATAAGTCCTTCCAATGAACACCCAGGACTGGTTTCCACGTGGAAAGACAAAAAAATATGATAAATGAAGATGAGCTCCCCAGGCTGGAAGGTATCCAATGTGCTACTGGGGAAGAGCAAAGGGCAATTACTAATAGCTCCAGAAAGAAAGAAGAGGGTAGGTCAAAGTGGAAGCAACGCTCAGCTGTGGATGTGTCTAGTGGTGAACGTCAAGTCTGATGCTGTAAAGAGCAACACTGCATAGGAACCTGGAATGTTAGGGCCAAGAATCAAGGTAAACTGGACGTGGTCAAGCATGAGATGGCAAGAGTGCACATCAATATCTTAGGAATGAGTGAACTAAAATGAATGGGAGAATTTAATTCAGATGACCATTTTATCTACTACTGTGGGCAAGAATCCCTAAGAAGAAATGGAATAGCCCTCACAGTCAACAAAAGAGTCTGAAATGCAATACTTGGGTGCAATCTCAAAAATGACAAAATGATCTCAGTTCATCTCCAAGACAAACCATTCAACATCACAGTAATTCAAGTCTATGACCCAATCACTGACGTCAAAGAAGCTGACCGGTTCTATGAAGACCTTGAACACCTTCTAGAAATAACAAGAAAGAAAGATGTCCTTTTCATTACAGGGGATTGGAATGCAAAAGTAGGACGTTCAGAGATACCCACAGTAACAGGCAAGTTTGGCCTTGGAGGACTTCGGTGGCTCAGATGGTAAAAGCATCTGCTTACAATGCAGGAGACCTGGGTTCGATCCCTGGGTTGGGAAGATCCACTGGAGAAGGAAATGGCAACCCACTCCAGAGTTCTTGCCTGGAAAATCCCATGGACAGAGGAGTGTGGCAGGCTACAGTCCACGGGGTCGCAAAGAGTCGGACACGACTAAGCGACTTCACTTTTGGCCTTGGAGTACAAAATGAAGCAGGGCAAGGATAACACAATTTTGTCAAGAGAACATACTGGTCACAGGAAACACCCTTTTCCAAGAACACAAGAGACAACTCTACGCATGGCTGCAGACATTTCACGAGATGGTCAATATGAAATCAGACTGATTATGTTCTTTGTAACCAAAGATGGAGAAGCTCTATACAGTCAGTAAAACAAGACCTGGAGCTGACTGTGGCTCAGATCATGAGCTTCTTATTGCAAAATTCAGGCTTGAATTGAAGAAAGTAGGAAACCACTAGGCCATTTAGGTATGACCTAAATCAAATCCCTTATCATTACACAGTGGTGACAATGAATAGATTCAAGAGGTTAGATCTGGTAGACTGAATGCCTGAAAAACTATGGACAAAGGTTCGTAACACTGTACAGGAGGCAATGACCAAAACCATCCAAAGAAAGAAATGCAAGAACGCAAGATGGTTGTCTGAGAACGCTTTACAAGTAGCTGAGAAAAGAAGAGAAGCAAAAGGCAAGGGAGAAAGGGAAAGACATACTCAACTGAATTCAGAGTTCCAGAGAATCGCAAGAAGAAATAAGGCCTTCTTAAATGAACAAGGCAAAATGAAACAACAGAATGGGAAAAGCTAGAGATCTCGTCAAGAAAATTGGAGATGCCAAGGGAAAATTTCATGCAAACACGGGCCCAGTAAAGGACAGAAACAGCAAGGACCTAATAGAAGCAGAAGAGATTAAGACGACGGGGTAAAGATCAACATGAAATCAGCCACAGGTATACCTACGTATATAAAACTCTTGGAGGAAATTATAAAACTCTCGGACAAACACTCTTTGACATACGTCACAGCAAGATCCTCTTTGACCCACCTCCAAGAGTAATGAAAATAAAAACAAAAATAAGTGGGACCTAGGTTAAACTTAAAAGTTTTGCATAGCAAAAGAAACTATAAACAAAATGAAGAAGCAAACCCTCAGAATGGGAGAAAGTAACTGCAAATGAAACAACTGACAAAGGATTAATCTCCAAAATATACAAGCAGCTCACGCAGCTCAATAGCACAAAAACAACCCAATCGAACAGTGGGAGAAAAGACCTTCTCCAAAGACAACACACAGGTGGCCAACACACACACGAGAGCACGCTCGCCACTGCTTGTTCTTAGAGAAACGCAAACCAAAACGACAATGAGGTATCACCTCACACTGGTCAGAATGGCCATTATCAAAAAAATCTACAAATTAATAAATGCTGGAGAGGGTGTGGAGAAAAGGGAAGCCTCTTGCACTGTTGGGTGGGAATGTAAATTGATACAGCCGCTATGGAAAACAGTATGGAGATTCCTTAAAGAACTAGGAATAAAACTATCACATGACCCAACAATCCCACTACTGGACACATACCCTAAGGAAACCACAACTGAAAAAGACCCACGTACCCCATGGTTCACTGGAGCACTATTTACAATAGCCAGGACATAGAAGAAACCTAGATGTCCATTGACAGATGAATGAATAAAGCAGTTATGGTACATATACAATGGAATATTACTCAGCCACAAAAAGGAATGCATCTGAGTCAGTTCTAATCAGGTGGATGAAGTTGGAGCCTGGAATACAGAGTGAAGTCAGTCAGAAAAACAAATATTGACTATTAATGCATACATATGGAATCTAGAAAAATGGTACTGATGAACCTATTTGCAGGGCAGTAATGGAGACACAAACATAAAGAGAGTTGTGGACACAGTGGGGGAAAGAGAGGGATGGACAAATTGAACTGAAACATATACATTACCATATATAAGATAGCCAGGGGGAATTTGCTGTATGACTCAGGGAACTCAATCCAGTGTTCTGTGACACCTAGAGGGGTGGGATGGGGTGAGTGGTTCAAGAGGGAGGGGACATATGTATACTTATGGCAGATTCATGTTGATGTGTGGCAGAAACTAACACAATATTGTAAATTATCCTCCAATTAAAAAAAATTTTTTAACATAATTAAATGCGTAACTATCTCCTCTGAGAAGTCTTCCCTTTCCTTTGCACTGAAAAACATTTCCTCCTTTGCCACCCCTGGACTGTGTCTGTTAAGTTCCAGAAGGGCAGAGATTAGGAAAGTATTGGTATTTCCTCTGTATGACCAGCATCTAGAACAGTGGCCGGCACAAAGTCTGTTCAACATGACATTTACAAGTTAAATTTTAGCTGTTCTCCTAGCATGATAAAGAAAAGCAATTTCAAAATCTGGATGTATACGATTAAAACACATACTTACTGTTTCAAAAGTATTCAGTACCATCAAAGGGAAAAACACATTAAAATAATCTCCACAGTCTTGAAACCTGATAGGCACCCTTCTTGCGATGGCCTGACACAGACTTGACGGGGGCCCACACTGATCAAAGTTCACAAACATCTCGTATCTCCATTTCAAGACCTCTTTTACAAAGGTATCAGAGATGGACTGTGATGACGTGAGAATGTTTACTGGAGAGGAAGTCAAAAAAGATCTGCTTTCCCCAAATGGAACTCTCAAAATTTGCCTGTTGGAGTTATTTGGAGTCTGAGCAGGGAACACACTGCACAGACCTTTCACTTCAGCCACTGGCTTCAGAGACACCAGAAGGGGTGGCTGTGGTCCTTTCAGAACAGACTGTGCCCCGCTTGACTTATTTTTCAGAGATGATGGGAGGGATGTGGTACTTTCCAAAGACTTGGAGAGACCAGCAATCCGTGAAGTACTGCTTGAACTAAAAACCTTGGTCGTGGAAGGTCTTGGACGTTTTGATGCAGACAGAGGCAAGCCAGGTTTACGAAATACATCTTCATCTGTGGCTTTAGTTTTTGAGTGTTTTGAGCAGTACTCACCCGGGTTTTTCAGAGTTTCAACACAATCTTTGTACTTACATTTTGTGCTACTCAAAGATTCCAACTGAGGCTGCCTCACACACTCTTCCTCTCCCTGCATTGTATCTTTTCCATGAATGACTTCAATGAGTTTATCATCCTCTCTCTCGATTTGTGAACATAAATCCATGTCTTCAGGGTCACGCTGGGTTAAGAATATATCCTCCTCCTCTATGTCACTGCTGAATTCAGGCTCTCCCTCTTTCAAAGTCGCCACCTCTAAACGATGAACTGTCAGGTCACCTCTGCCTAACAGGTCCTCTGAGGTAGGAACAATCACTTCACTTGTTGCTATTCTCCCATTTACGACGACAGGATTACACTGGCTTGCCTTCACGGGTTCTGTTTCAGAAGACTGACATGCTAGTAACTGTTTTCCCTTATTGCTAGCAGTCGCCTCGGCTCCTCCGTGATGACTGTAATCTGACTTACTTGATTCTGGCACAGCAGAGCTCTGCGCAGCACGTGGCCCTGCTCGTCTCTTATCTGTACTTCGATAATCAAAACGTTCTTGTCTGTTGTGTTGTGATTTGGATCTCATCTGCCTATGTAACTGAAGGTCTTGACTCGTCAGCAGTTTCTTATTATTTCTGACAGAGAGAGTCTGAGGAGAAATTAACTTCGTCTTTTTCCGGGTATCCACTACTCCAACAGTTCTGCCATGGTCACGGAGCTGATCTATACACTCTAAAGATCGCTGGGACAATTCAAACGCCCTACGAGGACCCTTTTTCAGGCCAAGTTTCTCAACCGTTGAAGTTGGTTCGGGACACTGGCGAAATTTCTTTGGTGGCACAATAGCAGGAGTTGTTCTACAGCTTATGTAATGGGAGCTTTTACTCTGTCCTTTCTTGGTATCTGAATGGGATTTCTTAGAAGCTTTAACCACTGGAACTTTCCTGACAGGTCTGGAATACGTGCGAGGCTTTGGAAGAGACTTCTTTGGGGAAACCACAGCGTTTCTCTGAACACTTGAACTGGGAACTGTAGATCTTGGGTCTACACCTTTAAAATCATTTTTACTCAGATTTCCCTTGTTAAGAATACCAGACTGGTCCTCATTTTTGACAGAAGATGAAGAAGGCCTTAGAGGATCTTCAGCTATAGGTTTTTCATACCGTCTTCTCTTGGGTTTTTTTACTTCAATTTCACAAAATTCCTCAACAGAAGTACTACTACTACGTGGTTTTGTGCGCTCTTCAAAGTTCTCTGCTACTTTCTTAATGACCTCTTCAGATACATAATCTGTCTCATATCCCCAATCATTTGCAGTATCACCCACATGAGTAGAGCATGGATTTTTCTCATCCTCTTGAGCTGAATTCTTATCTGGTTTCTGATCATGCCAAACTGAAAACACTTCACATGGAGTCTCAAACTCAAAAAACTGAGAATCAGATTCCTCAAACTGCAAAAGGGACACTGGATTTTCTTCCTTTATTAATACCTTCTGTTCCACATCTGTGTTAGCTATTGAAGTATGTTGCTCTGGACATTCTTTCTCAATGCATGCTTTGATCTCTTTCATTTGTTTCTTCAAACCCAGGATTCTTTCCTCCTCCTCCTCATCGGAATCTGAAATAATAATAACCTGTCCATGGCAGGTTTCCCTGATATTTTGGTTTTCTGTGAAACATCTTTTCTCATCTTTTACTTTTCTTTGTATTTGGGATAAACTTTTTTGAGTTGAATCTGATGGGAACTTAGTAACACTGGCTTGAGCTATTAAAGATAATTTGTGGAGGTCTCTATCTACCTGAGAATCTGTTAAGGTGTCAGGCTGGGGACTGCTGCTAAGGTCCTGTTCTCTTAAATTAGAAGAAAACTGATCAGTGCTCCTACTAATTTTCCTCTCTCTCAATTCATGTCCAGTCACAGGCTCTTTAAGGGGAGATGCTTTCATCATGAAAGTATCGGTCATTTCTGTGAGTGAGACCAAATCTTTGGTATCAACGTGACATTCCTGTATTTGACAACTGTTTTCAGGGGTAGAGAAAATATCTAACTTTTCTTTCTTTACTTCTTTCTTTCTCAGCAGTAAACAACTTTGAGATTTTTGTTCTCCATTTTTATCATCCAGAATACCATTAGGGACTAAAGAAGGATTGCATATGTTTCCACCTCCTTTCTGACCTCCTATATCTTTCTTTGAACAGAAACCCTCAATGCTAGATACAGTCAGGTCTTCCTCTAAACTGATACGTCTCCTGTGTTGCTTTTTTATTACATGTGACAACTTAGCACAGACTCCATCTTTATGTGTCTTAGATTTCGCTTTTGAGCTTTTGCCAAGACCATCATCCTTTAAAGAGAAGTGCTCACTGGAGGCAGACACTTTTTCCATAGAATCCGTGCTAGACACAGTCAATAAGCGCCTTGGTATTATTATTCCTCTGTCAAATACTTTTTCTGGACCATTTCTTAAAGTACCATTCTGTGGAGTACATGAGGAATTCTCTTTTACAGACTTGTATTTCCCTGTACTTATTTTAACTTGATTTTGAACTCTTTCACAAGCAAGGTTTTTACTACTCAGCTTCAAACATGACTCAGCTGAGAGATGGCCTTCTAGTTTCAAATCTTTTATATAATATGGCTCTTTACTCTCTTCTCTGGCATTATTTGCTTTGCTCAAAATACTCTCTTGCACTTGATATGCATCAGCTTTCACTGGTTCTTTAGTAGATGTTGGGCTGGAATTTTCCAGACAGTGCACATCTTTTTCAGACTTCTTCCCTATTTGTTCACTTTCTTCTTTAAAAGATGCAGGAGGCGTCTTACATGCAGGATTCAGATCCACAAAAGTGCTACACTGAGGTACTTTGAATTTTATGTTCCTAATAATTTGCTTTAAACAAGTTTGTAGCTCATGGGTTTCCTGACTAGTCAACTGCCAACCTAAAGATAAATTCCCTCGCAGGAATAAGTTGAGTTTGTCCCGGAACCGCTTACAGAGAGTCTGCTGCCCAAGCTGATAGCCTTCTTTCAGGAGACTCCTGATCAGCTGCACACAAGCCAGCTGCACAGAGTTGGAGGGCACTGAATGCAGCGACAGCGATGATATCATTGCCGTGCCTTTGGAACAGTTTCCAGATGACTTCTCGGAGCTCCGTGCAAACGCTGTGGTCGGCAGCTTGGCACACTTCACCACAGCCTCCACCCACTGCTGGGAACTAACCCACAGCAAATGTAGACATTTTTTATTTCTATGCAGTTCAATCACGGACACCAAAATCAGAAGGAAAAACTCAGTGACTTTGTCACACACAGCGTCTGTCTGGTTGAGAACATCTTTGACTTCAGAGTACAGATGGTGAATAACCTCCACTATGTAAGCCACACCCAGATCCTTCAGGTCCATGAGGGATTGCACGAAAGGGATGAACCACAGAAATGTGCTGTTATGAACACGCATGTCCTGACCAATATCTGACTGGAGCACGTTAGCTAATGTTTCCATTTCTTCATACATGTTAGGACAATAATCAGGGCAAATGGCTGATCTCCACCCTGAATCCTAAAATGAAAGAGATACAGACGTTCAGATAAACAAGCATCATTCATGGTTGCCTGACACACAGTTGTAAACAAGAAAATATATTGCTCAATTTTCCTGTTTTGGTGCACATATACAGACCCCTAAGAAATTGAAAACAGTTCAATTTTGAGGTTAAAGTTTCATGAAAAGGTTAAATTTACAAAACTTCCATGTACACTGAAATTCTTTCCATCAGCTGGTTCTGATTTCCAGTCATGTGATTTATCTCCCCCATGCCATAAACATTCCACCCTTCCTAACCAAACTTAAAAATTTCCAAGTGTGCCCATTTTTCCCCAGGCACTACTGTTCAATCAGAAAAATTTTATGCAACGGTTGATTCAGAATAGCTATATACCATAAAATCAGCACTGTAACTGATCACTGCACTGTCTATACAATATAAAGGCAATACAGTATCATCTGAACTCTGAAAATGCTTTATACCTTTTTGGTCTTTTCAGGATTATAATTGTACACAATCTGGCTGCAAGTCACCATATCATCCAAATACGACTCCGGTTCTAACTTGGTCCTTAAAAATATTAAGAATAAATAGAAATTACTGAACTAAAGGTGGTTAAAAAAAAAAAAAAAGAAGAAAAAAATCCTGTCAATTAAGAGACTTCCTTATGCAGACTGTTTGAAATCGTGACAAAGGAAGTGAACAAACCTCATAGAGCTGTTCCGTATGTTCTGGATCTCTCTATTGTAGCTCACGTTGTTAATAATGGTTTGAAATGCTTCAATAGGATCAATTAGTTGACCCCAGACCTTAGATCCAAGGCGATCCAGAATCACCATGAAACAGTGTAACGCTGGCCAGAAAGGATCCACACTATCATCTGAAACACAATGGAGTAATTGCCGAATTAAAAAACAATTAGAAAAAAGTTCTAAAATATATTGAGAATTAAGTACCCTTTACCTGGGTAGCAACAAAACTGAAAGCAAAGCAGGAAGTAATTTAAGCCCTGCCAACTACAGGTCTTAGAAAGCTGGCAAACATTGAAGTTGTGTTTGCTTTTTTTTTAAAGCAATACACCTTGGTTAAGAAATTTTTTCATGTGAAACAAACTGAGGTAGTCTAGATAGATAAACTCAAATTTCTCACCCTGTTTGCCACACCTTTAAGAATCTTTCCTACTCTGCTTCTTCCAGACCTTTATATTCTCATCCTTCAATAAATAGCAGAAGTGAGGAAGGGAGAAGAAAAACCTGGTATCTCCAGATCTAACAAAGTCCATGATACAAGAAATCCTGAACTGTGTGTTGTCTGGCTGGTGTTCGAGACTGAATCCCTGAGGCACTGGACAAGCAGAGATGCACTCTTTCCATCCACCCCTGTCTCAATGTGGCCTTGTTATTTCCATTCTATCCACCTGGCAGGAATGCCCACTACTCCCATCCTCTGGCATCCAGTCGTTTCCCTCTTCTCTATGTGCAGTGGCAAAACACCGACCCACTCACAGACCTTAAACTGTTCCTCACTGTTTTCTAAGGAAATTCAAAGTTCTCAGTCAAGCACTTGTAAGATCTTACTCTATTCTTCTCAGATTTATTTTTCCATACTAAAATAAAGATACACCATCTATGGCAAAAAAAAAAAAAAGGATCGCTGGCTTTTCCCAAGAACTAGAACAGCTTCACTATTAGTACCACCAATCAAAAAAAAAAAAAGTTTCCTATCCTTCCTTACAGTTCAGCTCAAATACCTCCCCCTGCAGCAAACACTCCCAGTCATTTGACCTTCCACAGTACTCTTTGGAGTAAGTGGTCTCACACACACAGTCTCTGACAACCCAAGAACTTTCTGCTTTATTTCCTTCAGGGCCCTTAGACTCTACTTTAAAAAAAAAAAATCATAGTCATTTGTATAGAACTTCTCATATACTTTTTTTATCCTACACTGCAGCTATCTTTTTTCTAGCAAGCTCTCAAATACGAAGTCATCAGTAAGGTAAAGACAATTACAGAAAGTTTCCTAAAGAGGCGACTCATTCTGAAGCATGTTAGAGGAGCTGGATTAACAGAGAACAGAAATGCATGTGCAAAGCACTGGGAAAGAACAAATTACTTAGTAAATTCTGCTAAGTGAATTAGTTATAACCTTGATCAGAAATAATCTCACAAGAAAACACACGTGATCAAAGAAACAGTAACAGTTACATATTTCTTTTAAAATTCTATACCAAAGTTGCCTAAAGAGAAGTGAAAGTGGGTAAAAAGTTGTATTTTCACAGGATTTGTCATGCTTGGTCTTTGATGATTCATTCCTTCATAAAGAAGGTTAAGACTGGAAACACTAATACAGATTCTCACTGATAAGCCTGATAAAACCAAGCTGGCCTCTACTAACAAATACAATTTTAGACCCTATTTATTAGGCTATCTGAGAAGCATTATCCAAGGGAACTTTCTGTGATGATACAAATGGCTCACTGTCTGCCCAGTTTAACATGGTAGCAGCCAGGCACATGTGGCCACTGAGCTCTTAAAGTTATAGCTAATGGGACTGAAAACCTGATTTTTAAGTTTCCTTAGTATAAATTTAAACAATCACATTGCAGTCACTGTGTTGGACAGTGTTAACCACAGAAAACCGAAGTGAAATGAAAAACCAAGCAAAAGTGAGGTAGTTGGACAGCAGAATCTTTCTGCATACATTTACTATCACATTATCAGAAATTCACCACCTTTAGGTTCTAGACTACTCTTCATTCTACTACTAATTGGGTATTGCAACGTGAGAAAGTTAACACCTCTGGGCTTCAGTCTCTTATGAAAATAAGGTGCTGAGTTAAACTCTAAAGATCCTTTCCAATTTAACATTCTGAATCTGTGACAAAAACCATAAAGTGTTCATTCTTTCCTCCATATCATACATCCAAATTCTTACAGTGACTCTAGTAATTTTAAAGTGCAGCACCATCACAAAATTCAGCAAATAAAGTTTATTACCATTTGATTGCCTCTCCATGGTATGAAGTATTGACTGCATAAAATCATTCTGTTTATCTGAGCCCAACAACAGTGAATCCATGGCTTGCTCCTCAAGAATGGTGAGCAGCATGCAAATACCTGTAAGACCACACATAGTTTGCTTTAACTGATGACATTAATGCTGTTCTAAAGTCTTCTCTGGTTTAGTTGGCAGAATAACAACACGGCAGTAAGATGAAGCAAAACATAATCCAGTGCCTCAGACACTAAAGCCTGAGACATTCACATACAACTGCTCCCAAGAACAGAACTTTAGACTGAATAAAAGGGAAAATACTATTAACTTTGTTAAAAAGCAATTTCTCAAATGACTACACACAATTTAATCTCATAAAATTGAAGATCCCTTAAGTTTTAAGATCATCATATTTCAAGTACCAGTCACTGCCAAATACAGACATGACTAAGACTCTGAATCAATGAATAGGACATTAACTATTTTAAGTTCAATATAGAATTTGTTGAAAACCAAAGTTAATCTCTTTCTGCCCGGAAATATTTTACAGATAGGAAAAGAAGTATGAAACCTCCTTTTTCCAATAGATCAAATTCTATTAAAGTCAGCTGCTATGATAATATTTTGTTACATCTAATAATGCCTTAAATAAAAGATCTACTTGCCATACTTCAAAAGATACTTGTTACACAGATGATTTCTATGATATAAAGTGTTTAAAAAGAGATGTTGTAATGGTCAATTTAATGACAGAACAAGAACTGGAAACTATGAAATCTTTTATTTTAGCAATTCTGATCAGATTACCAAATGAGATGACTTTTGCTGGATAACTGTAAGAACTACTGGATCATGTCAATGCATGGCAAAAACTAACACAATATAAAGCAATTATCTGCCAATTAAAAAATAAATAAAAGTGCCAGATTATTGTAGGCTTAAAGAAAAACACTACTGGAAAATACTAATTGCTATTTGTATAGCAACAATACTCACCTAACCAATAGTTTTTGTAGTTGGCAGTATCATACATGTGTGAAGGCAGAAGAACCAGTTTACCCTTCTCAAGGACAGAAGAAGTATAAATGTCTGGGTTTTCTAAAAGTCCCAACTCAATAACTTTAAAAAGGCAAGTCAAAACCTCCTGTAAGTCATAGTAATCGTCTCTATCCACTTTCCCCAAGTTTCTTGCAGTCAGGATAGCCCAACGCCGAACCTAAAAGCACAACACATTCATTTACTTCATTCAGTGAACAACTGTCTATATACAGCAAGAATCTATTTAAAATAGGAATTCTCTGCTGCTGCTGCTAAGTCACTTCAGTCGTGTCCGACTCTGTGCGACCTCATAGATGGCAGCCCACCAGGCTCCCCTGTCCCTGGGATTCTCCAGGCAAGAACACTGGAGTGGGTTGCCATTTCCTTCTCCAACGCGTGAAAATGAAAAGTGAAAGTGAAGTTGCTCAGTCGTATATGACTCTTAGCGACCCCATGGACTGCAGCCTACCAGGCTCCTCTGTCCATGGGATATTCAAGGCAAGAGTACTGGAGTAGGGGGCCATTGCCTTCTCCGAGGAATTCTCTACAGGTTTTAAAAGACACAAGATATACCAATTATATGTCAGAATCTTTTAAAAATCACCATGCTATACACCTTAAAACTGTACAGTGCTGTATGTCCATTATATCTCAATAAAACTGGAGGAAGAAAAAACCATCATATAGAATAAAGTACTTCAGTAAAAACATATGATTTTCAGACATTTTAAACCAAAAGGAGGTGATGACTGAAAAAAAAACCACAAGACACTAATTATAATCAAATTCTAAACAACATACAGGGGTTAGAGCACTGACTTTCTGCATAGTTGAATATACCAATATAATCCGAACATAACTTAGTCACCAGCCCTTCCAGATCCAAGATTCTGCACCATGGATTCAACTAACCTTGAACTGTGTATTACTAAACTGTCATTTCTGAGTCACTCAGTCATGTTCGACCCTTTTGTGACCCAAGGATTATAGCCTGCCAGGCTCCGCTGTCCATGTGATTTCGAATACTGAAGTGGGTTGCCATTTCCTCCTCCAGGACGTTCCAGTCCCAAGGATCAAACCCACGTCTCCTGCTTGGCAGGTGTTTACCAATGAGCCACCTGGGAAGTCCATGCATTAAAAACAATCTGCATTGAACTCAGAGTTCAAACCCATGTTGTTCAAGGGTCAAATTGTAATGCAACCTATGAACTGCATTTAATCCTGATTTGAACAAACTAACTCCAGTAAAGCATTTAGGATAACCATTTCCATTCATTTAAACACTAACTAGAAACATGATATTAAATAACTATTATTGGTATGTTGATATTATTTTTTTAAAACCCTTACCTTTTAGAGACACATACTAACATTTTATGGATTAAATGCTCTGATTATCTACTTCTGTATGTTTCTAATATTCCATATTAGAAAGTTTAAAAAAGGAAAGAAACAATGAAAAGAGAAGAAATCAAAGGTTACCTCTACATGGCAATATAGCATAGGAAAGTGATTTTAAAACTCTTCTGAGATACAAATTTAATTTAATGACCATAACCAACCTTAAAAACTAAATAAAACAGTGTGCATCCTTCATTGAAAAATTATTTTGTGAAATGCTGATATATGTACATGCATATGTGAAAGGTCACATATGCATATACATGTGTTAACTCAATGAAAAACATTTTTATCAATACTTATCGACTATGGGCAGAAAAGTTTGAAAAACATAGAATGGACAAAAGAATGAGCTCTATGTCAACATACTTTTAAGCTACAAAACAAATACAAAGGAATCACTGAGTCTATACTAATAAAATAGACGAATGAATGGGAGAAGGGAAAATGGCTCTTGATTACAGTATAATCCACATCAAGTGCTGACTAGTAACTGTGTAAAATGCTGGGGTTGAAATTATTTTGCAGTCTTAGAAAAACTGGCTGAAGGAAGAACCATTCAGTTCAGTTCAGTCACTCAGTCATGTTCGACTCTTTGCGACTCCATGGACAGCAGCACACCAGGCCTCCCTGTCCATCACCAACTCCCGGAGTCTACCCAAACCCATGTCCATCAAGTCGGTGATGCCATCCAGCCATCTCATCCTCTGTCATCCCCTTCTCCTCCAGCCCCCAATCCTTCCCAGCATCAAGGTCTTTTCCAATGAGTCAACTCTTCGCATGAGGTGGCCAAAGTATTGGAATTCCAGCTTCAGTATCACTCCTTCCAATGAACACCCAGGACTGATCTCCTTTAGGATGGACTAGCTGGATTTCCTTGCAGTCCAAGGGACTCTCAAGAGTCTTCAACACCACAGTTCAAAACCATCAATTCTTCAGCGCTCAGCTTTCTTCACAGTCCAGCTCTCACATCCATACATGACCACTGGAAAAACCATAGCCTTGACTAGACGGACCTCTGTTGGCAAAGTAATGTCTCTGCTTTTCAATATGCTATCTAGGTTGGTCATAACTTTCCTTCCAAGGAGTAAGTGTCTTTTCATTTCATGGCTGCAATCACCATCTGCAGTGATTTTGGACCAGAGCAGCCAAAAAAAAACAAAAACAAAAATCCCAAGGCTGAGGAAATGTTCCAAATCAAAGGAGACCAACGCGCCACGCTCTTGTTCCGTCACTAAGTAATGTCCAACTCTGCAACCCCATGGACTGCAGCACATCAGGCTTCCCTGTCCTTCCCTACCTCACAGAGTTTGCACAAACTCATATCTACTGACTCGATGCTTTCCAACCATCTCATTCTCTGTTGCCCTCTTCTCCTGCCCTCAATATTTCCCAGCATCAGGGTCTTTTCCAATCAGTCAGTTGGCTCTTTGCATCAGGTGGTCAAAGTATTGAAGCTTCAGTTTCAACATCACTCCTTCCAATGAATATTTAGGGCTGATTTCCTGTAGGATTGACTAGTTTGATCTCTTGCTGTCTAAGGGACTCTCAAGAGTCTTCTCCAGCACAACCTGAAAGCAGCAAATCTTCCGCGCTTAGCCTTCTTTATGGTCCAACTCTCATATCCGTATCTAACACTGGAAAAACCATAGCTTTTGTCAGCAAAGTGACCTCTCTGCTTCTAACGTTATCTAGGATTGTTATAGCTTTTCTTCCAAGGTGTAAGTGTCTTTTAATTTGATGGCTGCAGTCACCATCCACAGTGATTTTATTAGAGTCCAAGAAAAAATGAAATCTGTCACTGTTTCCACATTTTCCTCCATCTAACTGCCACAAAGTGATGAGACCAGGAGCCATGATCTTAGTTTTCTGAATGCTGAGTTTTGAGCCAACTTTTGCACTCTATTTCATTAAGAGGCTCTTGGTTCCTCTTCGCTTTCTGCCATTAGATCAGTATCATCTGCATATCTTAGGCTGTTGATACTTCTTCAGTTCAGTTCAGTTCAGTCGCGTCCGACTCTTTGCGACCCCATGAATCGCAGCATGCCAGGCCTCCCTGTCCATCACCAACTCCCGGAGTTCACTCAAACTCATGTGCATCGAGTTGGTGATGCCATCCAGCCATCTCATCCTCTGTCATCCCCTTCTCCTCCTGTCCCCAATCCCTCCCAGCATCAGTCTTTTCCAACAAGTCAACTCTTCGCATGAGGTGGCCAATGTACTGGAGTTTTAGCTTTAGCATCAGTCCTTCCAAAGAACACCCAGAACTGATCTCCTTTAGAATGGACTGCTTGGATCTCCTTGCAGTCCAAGGGATTCTCAAGAGTCTTCTCTAACACTACAGTTCAAAAGCATCAATTCTTCGGCACTCAGCTTTCTTCACAGTCCAACTCTCACATTCATACAGGACCACTGGTAAACCATAGCCTTGACTAGATGGACCTTTGTTGGCAAAGTAATGTCTCTGCTTTTGAATATGCTATCTAGGTTAATCATAACTTTCCTTCCAAGGAGTAAGCATCACCATGGCTGCAATCACCATCTGCAGTGATTCTGGAGCCCCCAAAAAAGAAAGTCTGACACTGTTTCCACTGTTTCCCCATCTATTTCCCATGGAGTGATGGGACCAGAGGCCATGATGTTCATTTTCTCAATGTTGGGCTTTCAGCCAACTTTTTCACTCTCCTTTTTCACTTTCAAGAGGCTCTTTAGTTCCTCTTCACTTTCTGCCATAAGGGTGGTGTCATCTGCATATCTGAGGTTATTGATATTTCTCCCGGCAATCTTGATGCCAGCTTGTGCTTCTTCCAGCCCGGCGTTTCTCGTGATGTACTCTGCATAGAAGTTAAGTAAGCAGGGTGACAATATACAGCCTTGACATACTCCAGTTTCTGATTCATCCAGTTCAGCATTTTGCATGATGTACTCTGAATGTAAGTTAGATAAGCAGAGTGATAATATCAGCCTTGATTTACTCCTTTCTCAATTTTGAACCAGTCTGTTGTTTCATGTCTGGTTCTAACTGTTGCTTCTTGACTTGCATACAGGTTTCTCATAAGACAAGTAAGGTGGTCTGGTATTCCCATCCATTTTAAGAATTTTCCAGTTTGTTGTGATCCACACAAAGGCTTTAGCCTAGTCAATGAAGCAGAAGTAGATGTTTTGATCCAATTAATGTTGGCAATTTGACCTCTGATTTCTGCCTTTTTTAAATCAGCTTGTTCACCTACCTAGAAGTTCTCAAGTTCACATACTGCTGAAGCCTAACTTGAAGCAGTTTGAGCCTTCCTTTGCTAACATATGAAATAAGCTCAATTGTACAATAGTTTGAACATTCTTTGGCATTGCCCTGCTTCCCTGGTGGCTCAGAGGTTAAAGCGTCTGCCTGGAATGCAGGAGACCCGGGTTCGATCCCTGAGTCAGGAAGATCCCCTGGAGAAGGAAATGGCAACCCACTCCAGTACTCTTGCCTGGAGAATTCCATGGAGGAAGGAGCCTGGTAGGCTACAGTCCATGGGGTCGCAAAGAGTTGGACATGACTGAGCGACTTCACTTTCACTCACTTTCTTTGGCACTGAAATGAAAAGTGACCTTTCTCAGTTCTGTGACTACTGCTGAGTTTTCCAAATTTGCTGACATATTCAGTACAGCACTTTTCCAGAATCATCTTTTACAATTTTTAGTAGTTTAGCTGGAATTCCACCACCTTCACTAGTTTTGTTTATAGTGATCCCTCCTAAGACCCACTTGATTTCATACTCCAGGATGTCTACCTCTAAGTGAGTGATCACACCATCATGATTATCTGGGTCATTAAGACCTTTTTTGTATAGTTCTTCTATGTATTCCTGCCACCTCTTCTTAATTTCTTCTGCTTCTGTTAGGTCCTTGCTGTTTTTGTCCTTTATTGTGCCCATCCTTGCATCAAATTTTCCCTTGGTATCTCCAATTTTCTTGAAGATCTCTAGTATTTCCCATTCTATTGTTTTTTTTCTCTATTTCCTCGCACTTTTCACTTAAGACTTTCTTATCTCCTGAATGTTTTCTGAAACTCTGCATTCATCTGGGTTTATCTTTCCTTTTCTCCTTTGCCTTTCACTTCTTTTCTCTGCTATTTGTAAAGGTCTCCCCAGAAAACCACTTTGCCTTCTTGCATTTTTCTTTGGGATGGTTTTAGTCACTGCTTCCTACACAATGTTACAAACCTTCTTCCATAGTTTTTCAGTCTACCAGATCTAATCCCTTGAATCTATTCATCACCTCTACTGTATCATCATAACCACTATATCTGAATGGCCAAGCGGTTTCCCCTACTTTCTTCAATTTAAGCCTGAGTTTTAGAATAAGGAGTCATGATCTGAGCCACAGTAAACTCCAGATCTTGTTTTCGCTGACTGTAAAGAGCGTCTCCATCTTCAGCAGCAAGGAATATATATCAGTTCAGTTCAGTCGCTCAGTCGTGTCCAACCACATGGACCACAGGACGCCAGGCCTCCCTGTCCATCACCAACTCCTGGAGTCCACCCAAAACCATGTCCATTGTGTCGGTGATGCCATCCAACCATCTCATTCTGTCGTCGCCTTCTCCTGCTCTCAAACTTACCCAGCTCGCCACATGAGGTGGCCAAACTATTGGAGTTTCAGCTTCAACATCAGTCCCTCCAATGAACACCCAGGACTGATCTCTTTTAGGATGGACTGATCGGATCTCCTTGCAGTCCAAGGGACTCTCAAGAGTCTTCTCCAACACCACAGTTCAAAAGCATCAATTCCTCAGTGCTCAGCTTTCCTTATACTCCAACTCTCACATCCATACAGGACTACTGGAAAAACCATAGCCTGGACTAGATGGACCTTTTCTGGCAAAGTAATGTCTCCGCTTTTGAATATGCTGTCTAGGTTGTTCATAACTTTCCTTCCAAGTAGCAAGCGCCTTTTAATTTCATGGCTGCAATCACCATTTGCAGTGATTTTGGAGCCCCCAAAAAGAAAGCCTGACACTGTTTCCCCAACTATTTGCCATGAAGTGATGGGACCGGATGCCATGATCTTCGTTTTCTGAATGTTGAGCTTTGAGCCAACTTTGTCACTGTCTTCTTTTGCTTTCATCAAGAGGCTCTTTAGTTCCTCTTCACTTTCTGCCATAAGGGTGGTATCATCTGCATATCTGAGGTTCTTGATATTTCTCCCAGCAATCTTCATTCAGCTCATGCTTCCTCCAGCCCTGCGTTTCTCATAATGTACAATGCATATAAGTTAAATAAGCAGGGTGACAATATACAGCCTTGACGTGCTCCTTTTCCTATTTGGAACCAGTCTGTTTGTTGTTCCATGTCCAGTTCTAACCTGCTTCCTGACCTGCATATAGGTTTCTCAAGAGGCAGGTCAGGTGGTCTGGGATTCCCATCTCTTTCAGAATTTTCCAGAGTGTATTGTGATCCACAGTCAAAGGCTTTGGCATAGCCAATAAAGCAGAAATAGATGTTTTTCTGGAACTCTCTTCCTTTTTCGATGATCCAGTGGATGTTGGCAATTTGATCTCTGGTTCTTCTGCCTTCTCTAAAACCAGCTTGAACATCTGGAAGTTCACAGTTCACGTATTGCTGAAGCCTGGCTTGGAGAATTTTGAGCATTACTTTACCAGCATGTGAAATGAGTGCAATTGTGTGGTAGTTTGAGCATTCTTTGGCATTGCCTTTCTTTGGGATTGGAATGAAAACTGACCTTTCCCAGTCCTGTGTCCACTGCTGAGTTTTCCAAATTTGCTAGCATATTGAGTCACTTTCACAGCATCGTCTTTCAGGATTTGAAATAGCTCAAATGGAATTCCATCACCTCCACTAGCTTTGCTCGTAGCAATGCTTTCCAAGGCCCACCTGACTTCACATTCCAGGATGTCTGGGTCTAGATTAGTGATCACACCATCATGATTATCTGGGTTGTGAAGATCTTTTTTGTACAGTTCTTCTGTGTATTCTTGCCACCTCTTCTTAATGTCTTTCGCTTCTGTTATTTCTGTCCTTTATCAAGCCCATCTTTGCATGAAATGTTCCCTTGGTATCTCTAATTTTCTTGAAGAGATCTCTAGTCTTTCCCCTTCTGTTGTTTTCCTCTATTTCTTTGCATTGATTGCTGAGGAAGGCTTTCTTATCTCTTCTTGCTATTCTTTGGAACTCCGCATTCAGATGCTTATCTCTTTCCTTTTCTCCTTTGCTTTTCACTTCTCTTCTTTTCATAGCTATTTGTAAGGCCTCCCCAGACAGCCATTTTGCTTTTTTGTATTTCTTTTCCATGGGGATGGTCTTGATCCCTGTCTCCTGTACAATGTCATGAACCTCATTCCATAGTTCATCAGGCACTCTATCAGATCTAGGCCCTTAAATCTATTTCTCACTTCCACTGTATAATCATAAGGGATTTGATTTAGGTCATACCTCAATGGTCTAGTGGTTTTCCCTGCTTTCTTCAATTTAAGTCTGAATTTGGTAATAAGGAGTTCATGATCTGAGCCACAGTCAGCTCCTGGTCTTGTTTTTGTTGACTGTATAGAGCTTCTCCATCTTTGGCTGCAAAGAATATAATCAATCTGATTTCGGTATTGACCATCTGGTGATGTCCATGTGTAGAGTCTTCTCTTGTGTTGTTGGAAGAGGGTGTTTGCTATGACCAGTGTGTTCTCTTGGCAAAACTCTTTTAGCCTTTGCCCTGCTTCATTCTGCATTCCAAGGCCAGATTTGCCTGTTACTCCAGCTGTTTCTTGACTTCCTACTTTTGCATTCCAGTCCCCTATAATGAAAAGGACATCTTTTTTTGGGTGTTAGTTCTAAAAGGTCTTGTAGGTCTTCATAAAACCATTCAAGTTCAGCTTCTTCAGCGTTACTGGATGGGGCATAGACTTGGATAACTGTGATACTGAATGGTTTGCCTTGGAGACGAACAGAGATCATTCTGTCGTTTTTGAGATTGCATCCAAGTATTGCATTTCAGACTCTCTTGTTGACCATGATGGCTACTCCATTTCTTCTGAGGGATTCCTGCCCACAGTAGTAGATATATTGGTCATCTGAGTTAAATTCACCCATTCCAGTCCATTTTAGTTCGCTGATTCCTAGAATGTTGACGTTCACTCTTGCCATCTCTTGTTTGACCACTTCCAATTTGCCTTGATTCATGGATCTGACCTTCCAGGTTCCTATGCAATACTGCTCTTTACAGCATTGGACCTTGCTTCTATACTGGGGTCAGGTTGCCTGTACACAAATCCTAGTCACCACAAACTAGAATGTATAACTGTGGATAAGTCTCCTGACTCAGTTTCCTCACCTGTGAAATAAACCTACAGTGAAGAATCCAGTCATTCCTGGCCCTGCAGACTCAGTCCCGAAACCTGCAATGGCAGGACCAGATCCTGGTTGCTCAGCTGGACCAGCTTCCTCTACTCGTTTTGCAGCTTTAAGAAAGCCAGTCCTAGACAGCCACTGGTGGAAATTTCTGTCAATCTTCTTTCACAGGAAGGCAGGCCTCATCTCACTGAAGCATAGGCCTTGACTCTGGGTCTACCCTAGCGTCAAGTATACTTGTAATTCCTGTTACCCTGCACAAACTCAATCCCCTGCTACCTACTGCCAGCCAGGCCTACACGTTTCCACCGCTCATCACCTTGTGCTTATGCTCCCTTACTGGTTCAAAGAACATTTACTTCTTGAATTGTGTGATTACAGCTTTTCAAATTCCCGTTTTGAATTTTTTCCTATCACTGTTACGGTTTGGCACAGAAGAGACTGAAATTCATCACCATTTTTCATGAAACACCATTACCATGTCCTTTGCCACTTAAAGGCTCTTTACTGGCCCTCCATCAGCAGAGCTGCCCTGCACAGCTTTTGTCTTAACACTGTAACTCAAGAGGCCAACATGCACAGACCCACAGCACCTGCTGCCTCACCACATGTGATAAATCTGCAAACCCCAGCCATCAAGCTCAACGTCAGGTTCCAAAACTCTGGGGTTGCTCTCTGTTTCTGTTCTATGTGCTGCTCTGATTCTTACGTTCCTCCTTCTGTCCAGCACCTAGGAACTAATCTTGTCCTCCCCATACCCCATTACCTTTTAAAAACCTCATTCACTAACAAAATAATTTTCTATGTTTTAAGTCCCATTTCCATGTGCTTGGAGTGGGGCAGGCTGGCAAGAAAAGCAACAGAGAACAGTCCTTCATTGGCTCAGATCAACATATTAAAAGAAGTCTGAATCATTCCCTTGGCTTTCAAATTGGAGCATCACCTGTCAGACGGATTCCCTACTCTCTTAAATCTCTTCTTCTTTGAGCCCCCCACCCCCAACTAAAGCACTCTCTCCTTAATTGCAGTAATTTTACAACAAAAGAATAATTTTGGCAAATATTTTACACAAAGTACACACCAAAACTTCTATTATAGTTAGTCATCTATTGGTACACAAGAAGATATCCTCTTCTACTGCCTGTCACTGACACTTACCATTTCATTGGGATGAACCAAAAATAAATAGATCCCTGGATGTTTGTCAAAAACCTGAAAGGAGCAATTAGCTTGTTCCATCCGGCAAAGTGCTTCAACACATAATTCATCTAAATAGAAAAAATAAAGCAGTAAATGTAAGACAAAACTTATCAACTTAACAAGATTCCCTAAATCTGGCTCCTTCAGTTACTCTGTAAGTAAATGAAAAGTTTCTCATTTTTTTTAAACTGAGGCAAAAAACGGTGTAAATGTAGGAACAATATTCGATCTTCAGAAAGTCTGTGGCATATATATAGTAGTCATCATGTAATTCATAATATATTCCTATGACTGACGGACTTTACTAGTATAAACATCTTCTTTCACACAGGGCATAATTATCTCCAGAGGGCATCTTCTTGGAAGTAGGGTTATAGTCCAATCCCATTAGCATTCTACATGTTGACCCCACGGGGACTTCATTTTGTATCAGAGTGGTAACAACTTTATCCACAAATGGCTATTTTGTCCTACTCTCAGTTGCTGAGTACTCCATTTCCTCCATTGGTTGAAATACTATCATCATCAAACAGTAAATTCCCCAAATATACTTGGTTTCCTTCTCGACTCTCTACACTGTTCCCATCAGTCTATCTGTGCCAGCACTATCCTAATCCCACTGCTTTTTGGAAATTTCTTCATTACTTCCAGAAGTGTACTGAACAGACTTACACATGCATCCTATCAGATGAGCCAACTCATCAAGCCTCAAAGGAATATCACAGTGACAGTGGTTAGCTTTGGGGAAAAGGAATAATGACTGGAAAAGTAGAAGAGCTCCTGGGGTGTTGATGTTTTTTTTTTGTTTCTTGATCTGGATGCCAGCTACACAAGTGTGTTTAATTTATGAAAAACTAAGCTTATATACTTTTCTGGATACGGTACTGCTTAATAAATGCTTGAAAAGCGGTTTATTAAAGAGTTTAAAAATCTATTTTGAATTTATTTAGAAAGAACTGATTTCTCTAGTAAATCTTTAGATCTACTTTTCAGTATACTGAAACAGAATAGAGAAATAAGTTAAATAACATGACAAGATAGCAATCAAAAAATCTAGGAAGTGCATTACTCTACAGGGCAACCTCTTGGTCTCAGCAAAAGTTATGCCAAATGAAAAAAAATGTGTGTGTGTGTATCTAAGAGTAAATGATTCTGGATTAAAAGACGTAAGAAACACAACTAAATGGGACCAATGCCAAGTCCCTGACTGCACCCTAATTTAAGTAAACCTGCCAAAAAAATTCTGCAACTACTGCAAAGATCTGAACATGGTCTAGATACAGTAGTAGGTACCTAAAGGTAATGTTGTTTTGTTAGATTTGACAGATCAGGAAAAATGTCTTCAAGAGATTTGTATTAAGAAATGCAAATACAAAGGACCAAAATCTAGGCAGTTGTAATATGCTATGTCATAGTAATTACTAAAAACTACTACAGACCAATGGTTCTGAATCTGGCAATTTTGCCTCTCTCTGGATGCACCCCCCACTCCCATGGGACATTTGGCACTATCTAGAGACATTTTTCAGAGAAGGCAATGGTACCCGACTCCAATACTCTTGCCTGGAAAATCCCATGGATGGAGGAGCCTGGTAGGCTGTGGTCCATGGGGTCGCTAAGAGTCGGCCATGACTGAGCAACTTCACTTTCACGCACTGGAGAAGGAAATGGCAACCCACTCCAACGTTCTTGCCTGGAGAATCCCAGGGGCAGGGGAGCCTGGTGGGCTGCCGTCTATGGGATCGCACAGAGCTGGACACGACTGAAGTGACTTAGCAGCAGAGATGTTTTTGGTGATCACAACCAGGGCAGAAGGGAGAGAAAGCCACTACTGACATCTAGTGGAGAGAGGTCAGGGATGTTCCTGTAACATCCTACAGGCCCACCCACCAAGAATTATCCAGTTCAAAATGTCAACAGTGCCAGGTCTGAAAACCCTGCTATAGACAGATTCCAAGAATGAAAATTAACTGAATGAACAGATGAATAATAAATGGACAGATAAAGCAAGTAGAGTCACATGTTAGCAACTGTAGAATCACCTATGTGGTATATATATGGTATTCCCTATGTAATTCACTTTACTATGTTTGGAAAAAATACCAAGTACCCTGATTATACATTTAAGGAACAGATTTTTCAATATAGATAACCAAAATTCTTACAATTCTTAAAATAAAACTGATACAACTGTGAAAACACCCAAGATACTCACTGACATGCTCATGTAAAAGCAGATATGGATATTTCAGTATTTCAAGAAGAGGAACTCGAAGCTTATTTTCAAAGTCTTGGCCCGTGAAGTCGAACAGCTGTGCCTCTCCGTTGTTGTCTACAATATATAACTCATCATCATCTCCAATTTCTGCCTTCATGGATCTTTCAAAGTGATTTATGAGACGTAAGGTTTCTAATTCCCATAAAACCTACAGGAAAAGAAAAATGAACCATGTGCTCTGTATCTTATTATCAACAAAATATACTGCATGCAGTGATCCTTCTAGAAAGCCTTTTCCTGAGTATAAAAATTCAGAAGTTTAGAGAGGTACTAACACCACATATTAGATTTATTTAAAGACTCACTAAACATGGCTTAGTGACTTTTAAGTGGCTTTTATGATACAGCAACATGAGCACACAGAGTGTGAGATGTTTAAAACACTTGCTTTTGCGGAGTTCTGCTATAAATACATCAATATATCTGTCAACTACACTGTTGGAAAGGAGAAGGTAGAGCTTCTTTGTTGAGGCACAAGCTGGACCTTCTGTGACTCCCCTTTCATGTTCCAGCCAGAGGTAACTACCTCGAAACATCAGTTTTAGCATAAAGACACTACTTAGGTTCATAGCTAGAGAATTCTGTACACGTCCAAGTTTTCTCAGTAGGTTCGTAAGTAATCATCCCCTCTCCTCTTTGTAGTATTATACATATCTCTATGGTCTGTGTTCCATTTTCCATCAGATATATATAATAAACTAAATATTCAAAGCCACACATTTAAAATTCTATGTTTCATTTTGGTTACTATCACTAAAAAGTATGCTTCTCCTTACTGATTTTGGGGGCTTCCCTGGTAGCTCAGGTGGTAAAGAATCCACCTGCAATGCAGGAGACTAAGGTTCAGTTTCTGGGTCAGGAAGATTCCCTAGAAAAAGGAAGGGTTACTCACTCCAGTATTCCTGTCTGGAGAATTCCATAGACAAAGGAGCTGCTACGTGTTCATGGGATCCAAAGAGTCACAAGATGACTGAGCAACTAACACTTTCACTTCACTTGACTTATACCACCTACCATTAAAACAATGAAAAGAGGAGTGGTCCCAAGAAGGCAGAGGAACAGGACAGGGAGAGCACTTTCTCCCCCACAAACTTATCAGAAGATCATGTGAATGTTAAGCAACTTCCACGAAACAACTTCTGAACGCTGGTGGAGGACATCAGGCATCCAGAAAGGCAGCCCAATCTCTTTGAAAGGAGGTACGGCAAAATATAAAAGACAATTCAGGGACAAAAGATTTAGGGACGGAGACCGTCCTGAGGAAGGAGTCGTGAAGAAGTTTCCAACAGTAGGAAACCCTCTCACATGCCTGTCTATGGGGAGTTTCGGAATCTCAGAGGGCAACATAACTGGAAGGGCAAGAAAAAAAAAAAGAAAAGCCCAGAATACGTGCCTAACCACAACCATAAGTGGAGATGGAGAAGTGGCACAGACGCTTGCGTCTGCCACCAATGACTGGGGACTGCGCAGGGAGGCACAGGCTGCATCACTGGTCCTTAGGGTAAGGACTGGGCCTGAATGTCCTGAAGACAATCTGACGAGCTCATATGAGATAGCCACCCAAACCATGGGATGGCCAGAGACAAAAAAAATAAAAAAACACCTTTCCCGCAAAAGTCTCTAACACTGCACAGTGACCCCTGGCACAATCACAGAACAAAGGATTGAGCGGCTACCAAAGGAGAGCAAGCCAGCTGGCATATACGGCCCTCCATCTCTGGAGGCAGAGAGGGAGGTACACAACAGCCAGAGCCAGAAGGCAAAGGGCTGCTTCAATCTTGGCCCCAGAGTCCACATCTTCCACCAAACTGCGAGCAGGCTCCCAACTGCTAACCACGTCTTCCTGGGATCCTGGAAGGCTGACATCTACCAGGAGTGTCACAGCCTGATCAGCTCTCCAGGGGAGACACACAGCACACCTGGGACTCTGCTCTCGTAGCACAGCCAGGACACCAAGCAGCCAGGACCGGGGAGGTGAGTAAGATGCACGGCCCACCTGAGACAGTGAGCTCACCAAGCACCTGGTCACCTGAGCTGCTCGGACTTGGGAAGGGCACAAAACGCACAGTCCATCTGGGTCTGTGCCCTTATGGAGCGCCCAAGAACCTGAGCAGCTGAGACATGGAACGTGCACAAAATGCAGGGCCCACCTGGGACAGAGCCCTTGCAGAGCACCCTGGAGCCTGAGTAGTGTGCACACGGGAAGTACACACTGTCTCGGGCTGTGGCAAACCCAGTGTGGTCCATCCATTGCCAGCACTCCCTACACACGCCAGCAGTATTGGCTGCAGTATCCCTCCCTCCCACAACACATCTGAACAAGTGAGCCTAAATAAGTGGCCACCTTCCCCCCTTGTGTCAGAGCAGAAATTAGACACTGAAGGGACTTAAGAACAGAGGAAGCCAAAATAAAGGAGGAACCACCACTCTGGAAGCGACAGGTGCCACAAACTAAAACCCTGCAGTTAATACTGAGACAGTGCATTTGAGGCTACGGTAGAAGTTGGGAACAGGTATAAGCCAGAACAAAGGACTATCTGACATTGAACTGACCCCACAGTGCCCAGAACAGCACCAGAGAAATTCCTAGATATATTTTTACTATTACCACTTTTTAAGTTTTTTAAAACTCTGAGTTCTTTATTACTCCTTTAACTTTCATTTTTACAGCCTCCTATTAACACTCCCCCCAAAAAAAGCTTTTCTAAAAAATAAAATTCCATATATGTTTTTTAAATTTTTGTGATTTTGTTTTATATTTTTTATATTGTGTTTCTGAGAGTCTAACCTCTATTCTAAGTTTTTAATCTTTGCTTCTTTTTATTTCTTATCAATTTTGTACCTTTAAGAATCTCATCTTCAGTATCCATTTTCACTAAGGGATTTGATTACTGGCTAGAATGCTCTCTCTCCTGTTGATTCCCCTTTCTCCTTCTGGTAACATTTACCTCCCTCCTCCCTATTCTCTTCTCTATATAACTCTGTGTATCTCTCTGGGTGTTCCTGGCCATGGAGAATTGTTTCACCATTAACCTAAGGGTTTAATCTTTTGTGCTGTATGATTGGAGAAGTCTTGAAGTTACTGTAAGAAAAGGACCAAAAGCCAGAGTCAGTAGGCTTAACTCCAAAACTTTAAAACAGAGAACCCCTGACTCCAGGGAACTTTAAACAGACAAGAGCTCACACAAAATTCTCCATACCTACACTAAAACCAAGCTCTACCCAAAAGCCAAAAAGTTTCAGTGCAAGACAAACCACACTAATTCTCCAGTAAAACAGGAACACAACCCTGAACATTAAAACATGGGCTTCCCAAAGCCATGCTGAACCCACAGGCACCCCAAAACTCACTACTGGACACTTCAATGCACTCCTGAGAGAAACGCTGACAATCCACTAGTCCAAACCCACCCACAGGGATCCAATTCCACAATAAAGAGGAACTGCGAACTTCTAGCCAGCAGAAAGGGCACCCTGAACACAGCAATCCAGACAAAATGAAAATGTAGAGAAATATTCAGCAGATAAAGGAACATGATAAAAACCCATTAAATCAAACAAAATAGGAGACAGTCTACCTGAAAAAGAATTCAGAATAATGATAGTAAACATGATCCAAAATCTTAAAAACAAAATGGGAGTTACAGATAAGTAAGACTAAAGACAAAGATTGAGAAGATGCAAGAAATGTTTAACAAGGACCTACAAGAAATAAAGAAGAGTCAATTCATAATCAACAACACAGTAACTGAGATTAAAAGCATGCTGGAGGGAACCAACAAGAGAATAACAGAGGCAGAAGAGAGGATAAGTGAGGTGGAAGGTAGAATGGTGGAAATCAATGAAGCAGAGACGAAAAAAGAATTAAAAGAAATGAGGACAATCGCAGAGACCTCTGGGACAATGCTACATGCCCCAATATTCGAATCATGGGTGTCCCAGAAGAAGACAAATAGAAAGGCCATGAGAAAATACTTAATAGTCAAAAATCTCCCTAAAATAGGGAAGGAAATAGCCACCCAGTCCAAGAAATCCAGAGTCACAAACAGGATAAACCCAAGGCAAAACAACCTAAGACACATATCAATCAAACTAACAAAGATCAAACACCAAAAGTAAATATTAAAAGCAGCAAGGGAAAAACAACAAATAACACACAAGGGGATTCCCATAAGGATAATAATTGATCTTTCAACAGAAACTCTTCAGGCCAGAAGGGAATGGCAGGACATAAAGTGATGAAAAAGAAAAACCTACAACCAAGATTACTCTACCCAGCAAAGATTTCATTCAGATATGAAGGAACAATCAAAAGCTTTACAAACAAGCAAAAGCTGAGAGAATTCTACACCAACAACCAGCTCGTCAACAAATGATAAACGGTCTTCTCTAGACAGGAAACACAGAAAAGGTTTCTTTAATGAAAAAACCCATAACAACAAAGTAAATGGTAACAGGATCATATTTATTAATAATTATCTTAAATGTAAATGGGTTAAATCCTCCAACCAAAACACAAAGACTGGCTGAATGGACCCAAAAATAAGACCCCTATATATACTGTCTACAAGGGACCCTCAAACCTAGGAACACATATATACTGAAAGCAAAAGGCTGGAAAAGACATTTCGTGCAAATGTACACTAAAAGAAAGCAGGACTAGGAATATTCGTATCAGATAAAATGAGAATGATAAGAGACAAAGGACATACTATATAATGATTAAAGGATGAATCCAAGATGATGATATACCAATTATAAATATATATGCACCCAAAATAGGAACACCTCAACGGGTAAGGCAAATGCTAACAAGTATGAAAGGGGAAATTAACACTAACAAAGTAGCAGTGGGAGACTTTAATACCTCACTCACACCAATGGACAGATCAACAAAATAGAGAATTAGCAAGGAAACACAAGCTTTAAATGATACAATGGACAGTCAGACATAATTGATATTTATACTGCATTTCATCAAAAAATAATGGATTTCGCCTTTTTCTCGAGTGCACATGGAACATTCTCCAGGACAGATCACATCCTGGGCCATGAATTTAGCCTTGGTAAATTTTAGAAAAGGCAGAGGAACCAGAGATCAAATTGCCAACATCCGCTGGATCATGGAAAAAGGAAGAGAGTTCCAGAAAAATCATCTACTTCTGCTTTACTGACTATGTCAAAGCCTTTGACTGTGTGGATCACAATACACTGTGGAAAATTCTTCAAAAGATGGGAATACCAGACCACCTGACCTGCCTCTTGAGAAACCTGTATGCAGGTCGGGAAGCAACAGTTAGAACTGGACATGGAACAACAGACTGGTTCCAAATAGGAAAAGGAGTATGTCAAGGCTGTATATTGTCACCCTGCTTATTTAACTTCTATGTAGAGTTCAGTTGAGTTCAGTTGCTCAGTCGTGTCCGACTCTTTGCGACCCCATGAATCACAGCACGCCAGGCCTCCCTGTTCATCACCAACTCCCAGAGTTCACCCAGGGTCACGTCCTTCGAGTCCGTGATGCCATCCAGCGATCTCATCCTCAGTCGTCCCCTTCTCCTCCTGCCCCCAATCCCTCCCAGCATCAGAGTCTTTTCCAATGAGTCAACTCTTCTCATGAGGTGGCCAAAGTACTGGAGTTTCAGCTTTAGCATCATTCCTTCCAAAGAAATCCCAGGGCTAATCTCCTTCAGAATGGACTGGTCGGATCTCCTTGCAGTCCAAGGAACTCTCAAGAGTCTTCTCCAACACCACAGTTCAAAAGCATCAATTCTTCGGCACTCAGCCTTCTTCACAGTCCAACTCTCACATCCATACATGACCACAGGAAAAATCATAGCCTTGACTAGAGGGACCTTAGTCGGCAAAGTCATGTCTCTGCTTTTGAATATACTATCTAGGTTGGTCATAACTTTTCTTCCAAGGAGTAAGCATCTTTTAATTTCATGGCTGCAATCACCATCTGCAATGATTTTGGAGCCCAAAAAAACAAAGAGTACATCATGAGAAACGCTGGGCTGGAAGAAGCACAAGCTGCAATCAAGATTGCCCGGAGAAATATCAAGAACCTGAGATATACAGGTAACTCCACCCTTATGGCAAAAAGTGAAGAGGAACTAAAAAGTCTCTTGATGAAAGTGAAAGAGGAGTGTGAAAAAGTTGGCTTAAAACTCAGCATTCAAAAACTAAGATCATGGCATCTGGTCCCATCACTTCATGGCAAATAGATGGGGAAACAGTGTCAGACTTTATTTTTTTGGGCTCCAAAATCACTGCAGATGGTGACTGCAGCCATGAAATTAAAAGACGCTTACTCCTTGGAAGGAAAGTTATGACCAACCTAGATAGCATATTCAAAACCAGAGACATTACTTTGCTGCCTAAGGTCCATCTAGTCAAGGCTATGGTTTTTCTAGTAGTCATGTATGGATGTGAGAGTTGGACTGTGAAGAAAGCTGAGCACCAAAGAATTGATGCTTTTGAACTGTGGTGTTGGAGAAGACTCTTGAGAGTCCCTTGGACTGCAAGGAGATCCAACCAGTCCATTCTGAAGGAGATCAACCCTGGGTGTTCTTTGGAAGGACTAATGCTAAAGCTGAAACTCCAGTAAAACTTTGACCACCTCATACGAAGAGTTGACTCATTGGAAAAGACTCTGATGCTGGGAGGGATTGGGGGCAGGAGGAGAAGGGGACGACAGAGGATGAGATGGCTGGATGGCATCACCGACTCGATGTATGTGAGCCTAAGTGAACTCCGGGAGTTGGTGATGGACAGGGAGGCCTGGCGTGCTGCAATTCATGGGGTCGCAAAGAGTCAGACACGACTAAGCGACTGAACTGAACTGAAATTTTTAAAAATTGAAATCATTTCAAGCATCTTTCCTGATCACAATATGGTAAGATTAGATGTCAACTACAGGAAAAAAAACTATTAAAAATAAAAACATGGAGGCTGAACAACTAGCTTCTGAATAACCAGAACAAGAAATCAAAAAGGAAATCAAAATATGCATAGAAACAAATGAAAACAAGACAATCCCGTTGCTCAGTTGTGTCCGACTCTCTGCAGCCCCACGGACAGCAGCATGCCAGGCCTCCCTATCCATCACCAACACCTGGAGCTTGCTCAAACTCATGTTCATCGAGTCAGTGATACCATCCAAACATCTCATCCTCTGTCATCACCTTCTTCTCCTGCCTTCAATCTTTCCTAGCATTAGGGTCTCTTCTAATGAGTCTGTTCTTCGCATCAGGTGGCCAAAGTACTAGAGCTTCAACATCAGTCTGTCCAGTGAGTATTCAGGACTCATTTCCTTTAGGATGGACTGGCTGGATCTTCTTCAAGTCCAAGGGACTCTCATGAGTCTTCAACACCACAGTTCAAAAGCATCAATCCACTGGCACTCAGCTTTCTTTATGGTCTCACAAACCATAGCTTTGACTAGATGGACCTTTGTTCACAAAGTAATGTCTCTGCTTTCTAATATGCTGTCTAGGTTGGTCATAGCTTTTCTTCCAAAGAGCAAGCGTCTTTTAATTTCATGGCTACAATCGCCATCTGCAGTGATTCTGGAACCCAAAAAAACAAGTCTCCCATTGTTTCCATTGTTTGCCCATCTATTTGCCATGAAGTAATGGGACTGGATGCCATGATCTTAGTTTTCTGAATGTTGACTTTTAAGCTAGCATTTTTACTCTCCTTTTTCACTTTCATCAAGAGGCTCTTTAGTTCTCCATTTTCTGCAATAAGGGTAGTGTCATCTGCGTATCTGAGGTTATTGATATTTCTCCCAGCAACCTTGATTCCAGCTTGTGCTCCATCCAGCCTGGCATTTCGCATAATGTACTCTGCAAGTTAAGTAAGAAGGGTGACAATATACACCCTTGATATACTCCTTTCCTGATTTGGAACCAGCCTGTGGTTCCATGTCCAGTTCTGTTGCTTTCTGACTTGCACACATATTTCTCAGGAGGCAGGTCAGGTGGTCTGGTATTTCCATCTCGAAGAATTTTCCAGTTTGTGTAATCCACAGTTAAAGGCTTTGGCATAGTCAATATAGCAGAAATAGATATTTTTCTGGAACTCTCTTGCTTTATCCATGATCCAGCAGATGTTGGCAATTTCATCTCTGGTTCCTCTGCCTTTTCTAAAACCAGCTTGAACATCTGGAAGTTCACGGTTCATGTACTGTTGAAGCCTGGCTTGGAGAATTTTGAGCATTACTTTGCTAGCATGTGAGATGAGTGCAATTGTGTGGTAGTTTGAGCATTCTTTGGCATTGCCTTTCCTTGGGATTGGAATGAAAACTGACCTTTGCCTGTTATGTGGCCACTATTGAGTTTTCCAAATTTGCTGGCATATTGAGTGCAGCACTTTCACAGCATCATCTTTTAGGATTTGAGACAGCTCAACTGGAATTCCATCACCTCCACTATCTTTGTTTGTAGTGAGGCTTCCTAAGGGCCATTTGACTTTGCATTCCAGGATGTCTGGCTCTAGGTGAGTGATCACACCATTGTGGTTATCTGAGTCATGAATATCTTTTTTGTGTAGTTCTTCTGTGCATTGTTGCCACCTCATCTTAATATCTTCTGCTTCTGTTAGGTCCATACCATTTCTGTCCTTTATTGTGCCCATCTTTGCATGAAATGTTCCCTTGGTATCTCTAATTTTCTTGAAGAGATCTCTAGTGTTTCCCATTCTATTGTTTTCCTCTATTTCTTTGCATTGATCACTGAGGAAGGCTCTTGTCTCTCCTTGTTCTTCTTTGAACTCTGCATTCAAATGGGTTTATCTTTCTTTTCTCCTTTACCTTCAGCTTCTCTTTTCACAGATATTTGTAAGGCCTTCTCAGACAACCATTTTGCCTTTTTGCATTTCTTTTTCTTGGAGATGGTGTTAATCACTGCTTCCTGTACAGTGTTACAAACTTCCATCCAAAGTTCTTCAGGCATTCTATCAGATCTAATCCCTTGAATCTATTTGTTACTTCCACTGTATAATCACAAGGGATTTGATTTAGGTCATACATGAATGGTCCAGTGGTTCCCTACTTTCTTCATTTAAATCTAAAATTTGCAATAATTTTCCAAAATCTGTGGGGTTCAGTAAAAGCAGTGCTAACAGGGAGGCTCATAGCAATACAAGCCTACCTCAAGAAACAAGAGAAACATCAAATAAACTAACTTACACCTAATATATTACATATTAGTCACTCAGTCATGTCCGACTTTTTGCGACCCCATGGACTGTAGCCCGCTAGGCTCCTCTGTCAACGGGATTCTCTAGGCAAAAATACTGGAGTGGGTTGCCATTTCCTCCTCCAGAACTTACACCTAAAGCAACCAGAAAAAGTGAAAAGAATCCTGTAGTAGAAGGAAAAAAATAATGAAAATCAGAGCAGAAATAAAGTAAAAAAGAAACGAAGGAGACAATAGCAAAAATCAATAAAAGTAAAAGCTGGTTTTTTTGAGAAGATAAATAAAATAGACAAACCTTTAGCCAGACTCAAGGAAAAAAAAAAAAAAGAATCAAATCAATAAAATTAGAAATGAAAATGGAGAAATCACAACAGACAACACACAAATACAAAAGATCTAAGAGACTGCTATAAGCAATTATATACCAGCAGAATTGACAACTTGGAAGAAATGGACAAATTATTAGAAAATTATAATCTTCCAAAACTGAAGCAGGAAGAAACAGAAAAGCTTAACAGACGAACCACAGGCACAGAAATCAAAACTGCAATAAAAAATCTTCCAACATACCAAAGCGCAGAACCTGGCTTCACAGGTAAATTTTAGCAAAAATTTAGAGAAGTGCTAACACCCATCCCATTCAAACTCTTCCAGAAAATTGCAGAGCTGAAGGTAAACTCCCAAACTCATTCTATCAGCTCAATTCAGTCGCTCAGTTGTGTCCAATTCTTTGAGATCCCATGAATTGCAGAACACCAGGCCTCCCTGTCCATCACCAACTCCCAGAGTTCACTCAAACTCACGTCCATCGAGTCGGTGATGCCATCCAGCCATCTCATCCTCTGTTGTCCCCTTCTCCTCCTGCCCGCAACCCCTCCCAGCATCACAGTCTTTTCCTATGAGTCAGCTCTTTCCATGAGGTGGCCAAAGTACTGGAGTTTCAGCTTTAGCATTAGTCCTTCCAAAGAACATCCAGTACTGATCTCCTTTAGGATGGACTGGTTGGATCTCCTTGAAGTCCAAGGGACTCTCAAGAGTCTTCTCCAACACCACAGTACAAAAGCATCAATTCCTCAGTGCTCAGCTTTCCTTATACTCCAACTCTCACATCCATACATGACCACAGGAAAAACCACAGCCTTAACTAGACAGACCTTAGTCGGCAAAGTAACGTCTCTGCTTTTGAATATGCTATCTAGGTTGGTCATAACTTTCCTTCCAAGGAGTAAGCATCTTTTAATTTCATGGCTGCAATCACCATCTGCAGTGATTTTGGAGCCCAAAAAAGTAAGTCTGACACTGTTTCCACTGTTTCCCCATCTATTTGCCATGAAGTGATGGGACCAGATGNCCTGCATACAGATTTCTCAAGAGGCAGGTCTAGTGGTCTGGTATTCCTATCTCTTTCAGAATTTTCCAGAGTGTATTGTGATCCACAGTCAAAGGCTTTGGCATAGTCAATAAAGCAGAAATAGATGTTTTTCTGGAACTCTCTTCCTTTTTCCATGATCCAGCAGATGTTGGCAATTTCATCTCTGGTTCCTCTGCCTTTTCTAAAACCAGCTTGAA